>PISX010001725.1:66346-147656 GCA_004024625.1 Mellivora capensis | reverse complement strand
TGCCTGCCTCTCTGTCTACTTGTGATCTCTCTCTGTCAAATAAATAAATAAAATCATTAAAAAAAAAAAGAATTTTCCAGAAATGATAAAAGACATGAATCCTCAGGTTGAGGTACCATATAAGTCCCAAAATAAATAAAAGCAAATCTACATCTAGATACGACTGTGCAGTAGAAGGAACATAAAAGAGAGAACACAGTAAAAGAAAGGAGAGCCCATGAAAAGATATCACTAATTCCTAAGGAAATGCAAATTAAAATCACAAGGAGATACCACATCACACCTATTAGCATAGCTATTAGTGAAAACAAAACAAACAAACAAAAACAGAAAATAACAAGCTTTGGCAAGGATATGGAGTAACTAGAACCGTTCTGCACTGCTGGGGATAATACAAAATGGTGAGGCCATTAAGGAAAACAATACAGTGTTTCCTTAATAAATTAAAAGCAGAATTACCATATGATCCAGCAATTGCATGTCTAGGTATATATCTAAAAACAAACAAACAAAAAACTGAAAAAAGGACTCCAAAGTAATTTGCACAACAGTGTTCACAGCATGGGACGCCTGGGTGGTTCAGTCGGTTAAGCGGCTGCCTTCGGCTCAGGCCATGATCCCAGCCTCCTGGGATCGAGTCCCACATCAGGCTCCTTGCTCAGCAGGGGGCCTGCTTCTCCCTGTCATTCTGTCTGCCTGTGCTCACTCTCTCTGGCAAATAAATAACAATCTTAAAAAAACAAAACAAAACAAAAAACAAAACAGTGTTCACAGCAGCATTATTCACAATAGTTAAAAGGTGGAAACAAGCCAAATATCCACTGACGGATAAACAGAATGTGGCATATAAATACAATGGAATATTATTAGTCTTAAAAAGAAAGGAAATTCTGATACATGCTACAACACAGATGAAACTTGGAAATATTTTGCTAATGAAGTAAGTCAGATACAAAGGGACAATTATATGATTCCACTGATATGAGGTACATAAAATAGATAGAGATTCACACAGAAAGAAAGTAGGAGAGCGGTGAATGAGAAGTTATTGTTTAATACACAGAGTTCCTTCTGCAATGATTAAAAAAAAAAAAGTTCTGGAATGACAGTGATGGTTGTAAAACCATGTGAAAACACTTCATGCCAATACTTAACTACTTACCTACTATTTACCTAACTACTACTACTTAACTAATCTTAATGCTTAAAAATGTTTAAGATGGTAAATTTTGTATGTATATTTTACCACACACATTCACAAAACCCAAAAAGATTAGAGAAAAAAATATCATGATGACTTTCAAAGAAACAACAGACTGACACAAGATGTCTGAACAAAACAGAATAACATCACCAAGAGCCTAAGATAAAGTAACCACCAACCTAAAATTCTACACACAACTAAACCATTATTAAAGGATAAACAAATATGTAAACATTTTCATAAGAACACAGAATGAGAGAGTTTACTACAAACATGGCCTAAGAGAAAGAACTACTAAAAAAAACATACTTCAAAAGAAGGAAATTGAACCTGAAAAGGAGAGATGCTGAACAAAGATACTGGCAAAGACTGGGCTACATCTAAGCAAGTGTTATATAAAAACCAGTAATAATAACAACTAACTTGGCAGAATAAAATGTGAAATTAAAAACAAGATAAAAAGAATATTTTGTGGAGCTCCTGGGTAACTCAGCCAGTTAAGCATCCAACTCTTGATTTTGGCTCAGGTCATGATCTCAGGGTTGTGAGACCGAGCCTCATGTCAGGCTCTGCACAAGTGTGGAGCCTGCTTAAGATTCTCCCTGAGTCTTTCACCCACTTTGTCCCTCTATTAAAAGAATAAAGTACATTTTGTATGATAGAGGGAATGACAGGAGTAAAGCATACTAAAGTTTCTGGACTGTATGAAAGAAAGGTAGAGATACTGATTAAATTTTAAGTCAGAAATGTATGTCAAAATTGTAAGGGAAAATATTACTATATATAAAATACATAACTTCCGGGCATCTGGGTGGCTCAGTGGGTTAAGCCACTGCCTTCGGCTCAGGTCATGATCTCAGGGTCCTGGGATCTAGTCCCGCATCGGGCTCTCTGCTCAGCAGGGAGCCTGCTTCCCTCTCTCTCTGCCTGCCTCTCTGTCTACTGTGATCTCTCTCTCTCTCTCTGTCAAATAAATAAATAAATAATCTTTTTTAAAAAAATAAATAAAATACATAACTTCCAAAATCACAGAGGAGAAGATGTATAAAGAACATATTTTCAGAAGAAAAAGCACAGAAAAAATAGAGTACAAAGTAAGATGGCAAAAATAAGCAGAAATGGAGACAACTTCTAAAATGCCAATTTGAGGAGTTCTATGGACACTCTAGCCAGCAAAAACAATTACAACTGATGAAAACTATAAAACAAAAACTAACCAACTGTTTAAAGTTTCTGGAAATTGTCCTAGAAGTATGTAGCAAATAAAGAACATTTATTCAAGAAAATCTACTACATCTCTGCAAGCCTAGCAAATATCTGTGGCATTTGAGCCACAACGGGCTCCCTTCCCCAAGATCAGCATGATGGAAGCTCTACTTTGGGTGAAAGTAACCAAGAATGTAGGCCATCCTCTGCCCCCAGCTCCCAGTTGAAGACTATGGTATCTGCCTAGGAGGAGCATTCTCCTATGAGAAGGATTTCTCATACTTCCATATCTGCTGCGGAAGCTCTATAGAGGCAAGAGCCTCTGAAAGGTCTATGGGTTCGCTTCTTCCACTCAGCCCCCATTCACAGGGGGCTACCTCTACCACAGCAGGCAGGCCAAGAATGCTGGGATCCCAACTCCCCTTACCCCAGTTTGCTCACACAGTGAGGTTTCCACAAGAAAAGAAGGTGAAGAGACCAAGCAGGAATGTCATTCCAAGAGAAGAGGCCAGTATCTTCATTTTCAGATCAAGGTTAATGGCAGAAGTTTAGTCCAAAAGTAGTGGCAGGCCATAAGAAAAGAGAGAAAGAGAGTGTTGAAGCTCTTCCTAAAGGAAATGACTATTTAGAACACACTGGGGGAAGTTTAAGCCTTAAGGCACCACAGAAAACAACAGAGATTTCTGGGGTAAGCAATTATGAGACTCTATGAGAGTAACAAGCTAAATCATAGAAGAGCTAGAATTTAGCCAGAGAGAATCAAGGAAAGAGACAACCAAAAAGACTCCTTCTGAGTTTAGAACGAACCTCTAAGGCTGACTTCAAAACTGCCCTGCAATGAAGCCCAAATTTAATTTCATCAGCCGGTGGAACAAATTCATGCCACAGCATTACTGATAACAATAAAGCAATCAGCTGGCAATTAGTGGAGGCTAACAGCTGCGTGTGATACCTAAAGAGGCAGACAGCATAACAGAGAGAATAGGGAAACGAAAACCACCATCATCTTAGGATGATTCTGCTTATACCAAACTGTAACCTCTGAAAAACAGTATTAGAAGCTACATACTGCAGAAGAAATAAACTTCACAAAAATGGTCCTGCAAAGTCACTAAACAAACAAACAAAATAGCGAACAACAACATCCAGTTTGGTCAGTGAGTGTGTGGGAATTGGGGGTGGAATCAGTATCCTCAGTTGCTACAATATGTTATTTAAAATGTCCAGTTTTTAGATGGCCAACAGACACATGAAAAGATGCTCAACCTCACTCATCATCCAGGAAATGCAAATCAAAACTACAATGAAATATCACCTGATACTTGTCAGAATGATTAAAATCAACAACAGAAGGATATGGAGAAAATCTTGAAAAACCTTGAAAGTCCGAGGAGATAAACAGCTCCTCACTCACAAGGGAATCCCAAAAAGATTAACAGCAGATTTCTCATCAGAAATAAAGGCGGCTAGGGACACCTGGGTGGCTCAGTTGGTTAAGCGGCTGCCTTCGGCTCAGGTCATGATCCCAGCATCCTGGGATCGAGTCCCACATCGGGCTCCTTGCTCGGCAGGGAGCCTGCTTCTCCCTCTGCTTCTGCCTGCCACTCTGTCTGCCTGTGGTTGCTCTCTCTCTCCCCCTCTCTTTGAGACAAATAAATAAATTTTAAAAAAAAATTTAAAAAAAAAAAAAGAAAGAAAGAAAGGCAGCTATGGAGCAACTGGGGGCTCAGGCAGTTGAGCGTCTGACTTGATTTCAGCTCAGATGATGATCTCAGGGTAGTGGGATGAAGCCAAGCATCACAGAGCTTCCTTGAGATTCTCTTCCTCTCTCCCTCTGCCCTTCCACCTGCTCAAGCTCTATTAATAAATAAATAAATAAATAAATAAATATTTTTAGAGAAATAATGAAGGCTAAACATCAGTGGAATGACATATTCAAAGTATTAGAAAAAAAAGGCAACCAAGAATTTTATATTCAGTAAAACCATCTTTCAAAAAGAAGGCAAAGACATTGCAAGTTAAAAAAAAACTAAAAGAATTTATTGCTAGCAGACCTTCCTTACAAGAAGTAGTAAAGGATATTATTTAGCCTGAAAGCACATGACCCTAAAAGTAATTCAAATCTACTTGAAAAAAAAATCAAAGACCTTCAGTAAAGGTAATTACATGGTTATAAAATATAGTGTAAATGCCTATTTTTATGTCTATTAACAATTTTTAAAGCAGTTGAATGAAACAATATGTATATATTTGTATTACTGAGAATATACATTTATGGAAATAATATATTTGACAATAACAGCATAAAGTGAGTCAGCAGGAACAAGTTTGTATTGGAATAAGGAAATAACACCAAAAGGTTACTTGAATTCATAGAAACAAATGAAGACAACAAATGCTAAATAAGAAGGTTTAAAATAGGAAATTTTATAAACTCTATACGTGCTCTCATCTTCTCTCAGCTTCTTTAAGAGGTATAAAATTATATAAAGAATTACAGAACACTGTAGGTTTGAAACATATATAGCTATAAAATGTGCAGTTAACCCTGGAAAAAGAGGGTCAGGGTGCCATCCACTCCCACCAGTGGAAAGTCTGTGTATAACTTTTGGCTCCCCAAAAACCTAACTAATAGCCTCCTATTAGTTGGAAGCCTTACCAATAAATGAGTAGTTAATTAACACACATTTTGTAATGTTATATGTATTACTCTATTTTTACAATAAAGTAAGGTAGAGAAAAGAAACTTCTTTTAAAATTTCATGAGAGAATACATTTACAGTGCTAATGTATATTTATTGAAAACAACCTGTCTGTAAGTGGACCTATGCAGTTCAAACTCATGTTGTTCAAGGGTCAACTCAATAATAATAATAGCATAAAAAGAGAAAAGGAAATAGAGGTAAATAGGAGTTGTTTTTTTTTTTTTAAGATTTTTATTTATTTATTTCACAGAGAGAGTGAGCACGGGGAGACAGAGTGGCAGGCAGAGGCAGAGGGAGAAGCAGGCTCCCTGCCGAGCAAAGAGCCCGATGCGGGACTCGATCCCAGGAGGCTGGGATCATGACCTGAGCCGAAGATAGCCGCTTAACCAACTGAGCCACCCAGGCGTCCCTTGTTTTTTTAAAAAAAGATCTTATTTCTTTATTTAACAGAGAGAGACAGCGAGAGAGAGAGAGAATACAAGCAGGGGGAGTGGGAGAGAGAGAAGCAGGCTTCCTGCCAAGCAGGGAGCCTGATGCAGGCCTTGATCCCAGGACCCTGGGATCATGACCTAACTGAAGGCAGACACTTAATGACTGAGCCACCCAGGTGCCCCAATAGGAGCACATTTAGATGCTTTACTGGAGTTACATTAGTACAAATCTGAAGTACATTGTGTTAAGATAAGCTGTTGGACACTCAGCAAGAAAATAATAAAAAAAAATAGTGAAAAAATCATCAGAGGAATTAAAATGTGACACCAGAAAATATTCAGATAATGCAAAAAGAAAGCAGTACAGAATAGAGGAACAGAAAAATAAGACATCACATGCTAGGTCATAAAACTCCCATCAGTAAAATTAAACAAGATTGAAACCATAGGAAGTATGCTCTCTGACCCTAAAAGAATGAAATTAGAGGGCGCCTGGGTGGCTCAGTTGGTTAAAGCGGCTGACTTCGGCCCAGGTCATAATCTCAGGGTCCTGGGATTGAGTCCCACATCAGGCTCCCTGCTCAGTGAGGAGCCTGCTCCCTCCTTCCGGCTAACCCTACCTGTGCGCTCTCTCTCTCTCTCTGTGTCAAATAAAAAATAAAATCTTAAAAAAAAAAAAAAAGAAATTAAAAATCAGTGCCTGGAGGAAATTTGGAAAATTTAGAATGGAAGATATTTTGGGATGAGTGAAAACGAGGACATAACAAAGCTTATGGAATATAACTAAAGTGGTACTCAGATGGAAATTTATAGCTATAAGTGCCTTGCATTAAAAAAGATACCAATTCAATAATCTAATCTTTCATCTTGACCACAGAGTATATGATTCTATTATAGATGTGTCCAGAACAGGTAAATCTATAGACAGGAAGTAGACTATTGGTTACCTAGGACTGGGAGGATTGGGGAAAATAGGGAGTGGCCGACAATGGATAAGAGGTTTCTTTTCGGGGTGATGAAAATGTTCTAAAATTGACTGTGGTCATATTGGTACAAGCCTATGAATATACTAAAAACCACTAATTGAACACTTTAAATGGGTGAATTGTATATTTTGTCATTATTACTTAATAAAGCTGTTAAAATGAACACACCCAAATACATACTAAATACATATAAACATATAGCACATTTCAACAATACTACAACTTTTTTTCACATTTTAACATCTTTGAAATCAAAATGCATCTACCTTCAATGGAATCTCTGAGAGCAAACCAGCAATTGACATAGTTGTCATTGCCTGTGCAAGCAGGAACTTGGTTTTCTTCTCACAGTTTCTGTTCAATTGCAACCTCTTCATTTCAACAAACCGCTTACTGTTCATTTTAAGAAGTAAGAGTCTTCTTGTTTAGACATTCCACTGATACTAAGATCAAGAAACTGCCAGCATCAAAAGGTGCAGAATATGTGTTTAGGAACTTGGAAGAAAATTCTAGAGAAAATATTGAAGCATTTTCTAAAAACACAAGATGGGGGGACCTGGGTGGCTCAGTCGGTTAAGTGACCAACTGTAGATCTCAGCTTGAGTCTTGATCTCAGGGTTTTGAGTTCAAGTCCCACCTTGGGCTCCATGCTGGGTGTGGAGCCTACACCATACATACATACACACAAACATAAACACAGGATAACATCTTATGGAAAAACATAAATATCCATAACTCTAAGTAACAGAATGATTCACAATACTTGGGCTCTAAAATACGAAGAAATTTTAAGGTTACCTTAAGCAATTTACTTCATTTATATATTCCTTTTTATATATCACCATTAGGTGACACTAATTTTTAAAAATATCTAGGGCCTTCTGGTTGGCTCAGTTGGTTTAGGATATAACTCAATTTCAGCGTGGGTCGTGATCTCATGGTTGTGAGTTCAGGCCCAACGATGGGCTCCACACTGGTCATGGAGCTTACTTAAAAAAAAAAAATCTAAATAAAATTTTCAATAAGCATTACATTAAAATATTGCAATGACAAAGTATTATGTCACAGTTTAATCATAGTTTATTCTAACTGCTACATAAAATGGTCTGTCTTATAATTGATGGCAATAATATATAGTATATTAGTAACAACAATCAGTGTGAGTAAACTAAATTCATCATTTAAGAAATTACCATATGGGGGCACCTGGGTGGCTCAGTGGGTTAACCCTCTGCCTTCGGCTCAGGTCATGATCTCAGGGTCCTGGGATGGAGCCCCGCATCAGGCTCTCTGCTCAGCAGGGAGCCTGCTTCCCCCCTCTCCCTCTGCCTGCCTCTCTGCCTACTTGTGATCTCTATCTGTCAAATAAACAAATAAAATATATTTTGGGGCATCTGGGTGGCTCAGTGGGTTAAAGCCTCTGCCTTCGGCTCAGGTCATGATCTCAGGGTCCTGGGATCGAGCCCCGCATCGGGCTCTCTGCTCAGCAGGGAGCCTGCTTCCCCCTCTCTCTCTCTCTGCCTGCCTCTCTGCCTACCTGTGATCTCTGTCTATCAAATAAATAAATAAAATCTTAAAAAAAAAAAAGAATTAAAAAAGATATTTTTTTTTAAAAGGAAAAAAAAAAGAAATTATCATATGGCTAACTCAGTTCCTACAATGCATACGGTTCAAGATAGTTTGTCTAATTCTAATTTCCCGGAATTCTAACATAAATTGAGAATTCCTAAATTCACTGAGATTAAAAACAGGTTTTTAAATCAACAATCACCACAATCTTCTGTAGAGAAATTCTTCAGAACCTCATTTTATTGACTATAAAGCACATTTTTTTTTAAAGATTTTATTCATTTATTTGAGAGAGAGGCAGTGAGAGAGCATGAGCAAGGAGAAGGTCAGAGGGAGAAGCAGACTCCCCGTGGAGCTGGGAGCCTGATGCGGGACTCGATCCCGGGTCTCCGGGATCATGACCTGAGCCGAAAGCAGTCGTCCAACCAACTGAGCCACCCAGGCGTCCCATAAAGCACATTTTTTAAGAAGACATGTCTATCTTGCCACCTGACAGGAGAGGTTAATTATTAAAATGCCAAAATGACTTCATAATCAAGTAGCTTCATTTAAGAGGATCTAGGATTCCAGAGACAGAATTTAAGAAAGATTTCATGGCAATTTTATTTTGTGTAGAAATAAATTCAATTTGTTAAAGTCATTTTTTTTCTCTTCTCTAGTTCAAAAACTGACTACTCTTTATTCCCAACCCTTTTTTCCCCCTCAGAAATTTTTACTCTAAAAAACAGTCATTGTACTATAATATTTTCTAAGTTCCCTTAGAGGTTGCTTTTAAAGTTGATCTGCTCATCTAACATGTGCCTAAATTAAAAGCTAAGAGCTTAAACTTTTTATATAAATATCAAAACATGCTCGTCCAAGTCTACAAAAATCTTGGGATTTTGGTAAGAATTGCATTAAACAATTAATTTTGGAAGATTAAAAATAAAGAGTTAAGAGTCTAACAAGATGAAAATGAAACAACCAATATACTCTCTCCCCAAATTAAATAGACTTCTATTTATTCATATATTCTCTTTTAACTCTTAAAATAACTTTATTTTTTTTTAAGATTTTATTTATTTATTTGTCAGAGAGAGAGGGAGAGCGAGAGAGCAAGCACAGGCAGACAGAGTGGCAGGCAGAGGCAGAGGGAGAAGCAGGCTCCCTGCCGAGCAAGGAGCCCGATGTGGGACTCGATCCCAGGATGCTGGGATCATGACCTGAGCCGAAGGCAGCCGCTTAACCAACTGAGCCACCCAGGCGTCCCTTAAATTAACTTTAAATTTATATACATATATATATATATATATATTTGTGTATATATATATATATCTTCCAATTTTTATTTTAGAGGTAAGAAAACTTAGGTGATAAACATTATAGGTCAGAAAACTAAACTTTAGAAATCTTGTGATTTGATTAAAGTCACTAAAAAGGAGGTGGCAGATTTAGCACTCAAACACAAATCCTGAATCTTTTATTTTATCCTTTATAAATTCATCAGAACCTAATATGCCAGGGACAAAAGAATTAAAAAGAACTGATTTGATATTAAACCCACCGATACAGTCAAATCAAAATACATATTCTTCTCATAAGACTTCCAACTAAGGGGCATCTGGGTGGCTCGGTCGTTAAGCATCTGCCTTTTTGGCTCAGGTCCTGATCCTGGGATGGAGCCCCACATCAGGCTCCCTGCTCAGCAGAAAGTCTGCTTCTCCCTGTCCCACGCCCCCTGCTGTGTTCTCTCTCTCTGCGTCAAATAAATAAATAGTAAAATTAAATTAAAAAAAAAAAAAGACTTTCAACTAAATTCTTGAACAAGCAAGAATTCATGTGGTGCTGTATTAATCTCTGGGTCTTTACCCTGTGTCTCTCTTTTCTTCTCTGTAAACTGCAAGTAATATTTTCCTGAGGAAACTCCGGAGCTAACCGGACCATTAGAGATAGCAGAAGAAAACTTTTAATTTGGAAATCCCTAAAGTCCTAAACCAAAGTAATCCATTAAAATAATCAATAAAAAGACATAAAATAATTTGAGTTTGAAACAAATAATACTTTTTACATATAGAATCTAAAACTAATCTACAATGATAGAAGTGGGTAAATGGTAGTCTGTGGCCACAGGTAGAAGAGATTGCCTGCAAGGAGCACAAGGGAACTTTTTTGAGTGATGAAAATATTCTATCTGCTTGATTATGGTGGTGGTTATATGGATATACACACATCAAAACTCAGTTATTATACATTAGGTTTATTTCATTGTATGATAAATTATACCTCCATAAAGTTTATTTTAAAAAAGGAACAGAAGACCCAGAATCGAGACCAGGCCCTATAGAGTTACCCCCAACAAGAACAATCTTTTCTGATAAACACTTTCATATCTACTGGTCTTTGGAAGTGTTTAATAAGCATATTTAAATCAGAAGAAACAGAGTTGTTAAAACACAGAAGTTTATCAGAAGAACGACACAATGTTCAATGACTTGGTTTTCAATCATAATCGATCAATAAGTATCAGAAATATAGGATCAGAGGCAATATAGTAGTATCCAACCAGTTTTACAAAGAGACAAACAGCAGTACTGGGAAATGGACTATCATTCTGAAAGTCCAGTTTTAATGTCCTAACTACAGGATTCTGAAATCTCCTAAAAGTACATTTGAAAAAAGGAATTATTTTTTAAATTATTTGAAGGTAAGACTGAAAAGTACTCAAGGGTTTGAGGAGTCCAAGCAGCCCTAACTATAGATTACTAATTTATGACTCTCTAAACATAATGAAAAAACACAGGCCTTCTGCTTTTTGCATATTTGATAGCTAGCAACACTGAGAAGCCATCCCCAAAAAACCTCATATATAAATGGCAGAGACTGTGGCAAGCCATTGATTTTACCATGTATTTATAATGCTAATTAGTTGCTAAGGCTGGGTTTAACTATCTGAAATCCGAGAAAATCTTGTTGTACTCTTCCTACTGAACACAAAATAAAGCAAAGGGAAAAGAATGACATAAAAGTTACTCTGAATTTCCAACCTTCTCTTAATTTTATTCCAATGGAAATAAATTTTAAGAAATGAAAAATAATAGTTTAGATTATTTTTATTCTGGAAAGTTTCAGAGCTTCTGTAAACTTTCACCACAGGTGAAAAAAGGGATTCCCTATTTTTTTTTTTTAATGATTTTATTTATTATTTATTTGACAGAGATCACAAGTAGGCAGAGAGGCAGGCAGAGAGAGAGAGAGAGAGGAGGAAGCAGGCTCCCTGCTGAGCAGAGAGCCGGATGTGGGGCTCAATGCTAGGACCCTGAGATCATGACCTGAGCCCAAGGCAGAGGCTTTAACCCACTGAGCCACCCAGGCGCCCCAAGGATTCCCTATTCTTGATGAAGTCATTTGATATCAGTATTTGCCACAGAAAGCCCTACAGGTCACTAAAATAATCTTTTAAACCTAAGACACATCCCAGGAAATAATAACTTTCTAGGAGAAGCTGGCATAAAGCAGAACAAAAGGCTAATAAACTTTTCCTTCCTTCCTACTCATTACCCTCTCTAATCATCTCTCATCTTTTACACTACCTCTAAGGAAAACATTTGCAGATTTTGCAGCATTATGAACAAAATTGTTTTCATTAATGTATTTGTAAGTGGTCAGTCTAATTAACTATGCTATGTTATCAACAACTAAATTCTCACAGGCTAAGTTTGTTTGGGCAAAGCACAGTATTTTCATTAAGACCTTTGCTCTCTATGCCCTAATATCTAATTCTTCCTAAAGGCAAAAATCACATTCACATCTCTCATTTTTATCACATTCTACAAATCTGTGGTCATTATTGACTTTATGTAGTGGCTTCTAATCAAAGCATCTACAGTGAACTTGTGCTATATAGAAATACAGAAAATCCCCTGAAAAATCACATTCTCTTTATATAGCTAAAAAATAATTAAATCAACTTCCAACTTCATGGCAATTACATTCCTTAGTTACTGTAAGTAGACTGTGCGTTTTTTTCATTTAGAAATATTAAAAATATGACCTGAAATCTGTTTAGGGGAATGCAACCATTTAAATGCAAATTATGATTATTCCCTACCGCACACTCTTCCTAATGAAAAGGTATAATTATCACTTGAACATTTTGTAGGTTGAGCAGTGTATGCAGGAACTTTCAGTCCAGCTGGTGAACAGAAAATATTTGGGCATGTGTGCTACAATATGTTATGCTACCTTTCAGCTATGAGACCAAGCACCTTTCAAAATAACTGGATTTCCTAGCTATGCAATATATTAAATTGCTGCATAACTACAAGGAAAAAATATCACATCTACATGTAAATTCTACTCCCAATCAGCAACCATCTTCCCCCAGTTTTTTTTGATATCTTGAAGTCACAGTTCTTTCTGCAGCCAAGATTATACTGCCTATTAAATTGAATTAATGGACTGTTTGGCAAACCAGAAACTGGCTCAATCACCACAGCACAATGAAGGAAGAGAAAGTAAACTGGAATATACTTCTACGATGCACTGATTCCTTAAATCATTTAGTGGAACTGCCACAGGGCAGGGAAAGGTAAAATATGTGGCTAGTCAACATTATGTAAATGTGGAGTGGATGCCAAAGGAGAAAAAGCTTGCTCTTAAGAATAGAAAAATCTAACAGGTGAACCTAGTAAACTCTTTGCTTACTTAATAATGGTAAATGGCTACTTTTAGAGAAAGAATCTGAGAATTTAAGTTAACTCACTATCAGGTGGTTCTGTGTGTGTGTGTGTGTGTGTGTACTGGTCAGCAGGGCGGGGGGCTGTGGAGGGGTGTTGGTTATTATTACCGTCTATCTCTCAAACATTTCTGTAGTCTTCCATCTCAGATTTGTATGACACAGTCATCTAAGGCAAAAACTTAACCAGCTGAGTAATATATGACAATACCTGAAAAAAGTAACAGCCTTTCCCACCGTCTCTTTATCTCCAGTCTTACTCTTTCCCTTGACCACTGAGAATGATCTATCTAAAGGGAAATCTGATCACATAATTCCTCAGTTTTAAACCCTTCAATGTCATTCCACAGTCTATAGGATAATCCCAAACTCTAAAGACAGTATGCAAAATCCCACCATAATCAAACCTATCTCCCCATCCCACCATGTCATACTACACTTTCAACTAGTTTTTAGTTCCTTAAAAAATAAATAAGCCAGACTGTTTTATATGCCTTTAGACACTCATATAGCTCCCCTAACTCAAATGCTTTCCTCTTCCTCATCTTGATAACTACCTGGAGACCACTTCTCAATATTCCTCCTTTACCCAATTCAAGACCCAGCTGATCTTCTCCTGTAAGATTTTCCTAAACCCCTAAACTGGATTAGGTGCCCAACTTGTGTTCTTCCATATCTCCTTGATATGGTAAGCAAAATAATGGCCCCCAGATATGTTAACACTTTAATCCTCAAAAATCCATGAATATGTTACCTTAGGTAGCAAAAGGGACCTTACAGATGTGATTAGGGACTTCGAGATTAAGATTTAAAATCATCATCCAGGATTACCCAGGTAGGCCAATCTAATGACAGGAGTCCTTAAAATCAGAAAACCTTTCCCAGCTGCAGAGACCCAGAGAGATGATAATGACAAAAGAATCGAACCCACTGCTGCTGGCTTTGAAGATGGAGGAAGTAATAATGAGCCAAGGAATATGGATCGTCTCTAGAAACTAGAAAAGACAGAGAAACAAATCCTTCTGTAAAGTGTCCTGAAGAAACACAGCCCTGTTGACACCCTAATTTTAGCCCAGTGAAATCCATGTCAGATTTCTGACCAAACAGAACTGCAAGATAATAAATTTGTGTTTTTTTTCAACCTCCTAAGTTTATGGTAATTTATTACAGCAGCAATAAAATACTAGTATTTTGGGGCACTATTTTTATGATGCTATGCTATTACTGTCTATTTCTGCTCAAGGGTGGGAGCTCGAGCTTACTCAAAATTGTTTTCCAATACCTAGCTCAGTTGCTGTCTCTAGAGATGCTCAACAGTATTTTAGAACTGATACAGGTTCATAATTTAATTCTAAAGATCCTTACTACTATAATTGAAACATTCTTCTTCAATTCAGAATCTTAACTGGCAATATGAATTGTTTTCATGTCTACATTAGTCATTCTAGGCACAGAGATCTATTAATACTAGTTTGCTTCTTCTGACTTGTCTCCCCATGTTAATTATATCTTAATTCTTCCCATGGAACTTGCAGGTATATAGCTTTTTCTTAAATCAATTTTCCTCTTTCATATCACATACCATATTTTTTAAAATCATATATATGTTGTCACCAGAAACACATTTTTAGTTCTATCAATTCCAAGACCCATTAAGAACTATTTTATTTATCCACTTTAACTTAAGTCTCTTGAGTATCTGACAAAATAACTACTGGAAGTTCATCTCTTAAATCTAGGAATTAGAAATATTCAGAAATATTCAGAAATTGCCATATCACAGCCCTCTAAAATTGGCATTATTTCCCCCTCTTCAGAGGCATGCTCACTACTATAATTCACAGTATCAGCTGACATTTTTGAGGGCATAATATGTGCCCATCTCTGTGGCATTCTTAATCTTTACAATGACCCTTCAGGTGATTCTACCTAACTTTATAGAGATGGACATGGGGGGTTCAGAGAATTTAAGTATCTTGCCTGAGATTAATTACACAGCTCAAAAAGTAGGAGAGAGAGGAATTCAAGTCCAAAATCAATTAAAGAGTAAAAAGAGTAAATTTCTTAGATCAACCCTTATACAGTTTATTCTACTATTCAAAAATGGAATTTGGGAAAAGTCAGCTTTCACTCTGACAAAGAGTTTTCTGATGGCAGGTACTCATGAAGTATGGCAGTGGCTATCATAAAACACCAAAACATCCCCATCATGTGACAAGGTGAGAAGAGGTATTCTGGCCATAAGATAATTTCATTTTTTTTGTCCCTTAAAATACCTTTTCTAAGATGAAGATAAGACTGTAAGTCATATCATCCCTGTGCACCTTTCCTATCAACTAGTACTCCCATTTTTCAGGAGATAAAAAGTAAAATGATTCTAAATTTCACACTCATTTTGTGGTTTAAGGCTGGTTCCATATGCAATTCAAACCTCTCATTCAACATCTTCTGAAGCCTCTCTAATGGTTAGCATTTACACAGGCTTAAAAATGGACTGTAAAACATTGGCAGTATTAATCTTTACTTCACCAATTAGCTCTGCAATCTTAAGTCACCTCACTAACTCTCCGGTCCCTGGTTCTCTCATCCATAACGCAAGAAAGTTAGATTAGATGAAGTTTCTAAACCTTTTCCTAATTCTAATATCCTAGAATGGCACTAACATTTGCATTCTGCCTAGCATTCTACTGAGCTAAGCATGGCTGATAGAAACTTAGAAGAAATTAAGATATAATTAACAAGCTTCAGAGGGACTATGTTTGAATCTCAGTGCTATCACTTACTAACTGACCTTGAGCAAGTCTTAGTTGCCTTGTCTGTAAAATAAGGACAAAAATTGTCACCTATGATTCTTTTGAGGATTAAATTTTTAAATACTTTTTTTAAAAAATGCATCTAAAATAATATCTGATGCTAAGTAACTACTCACTAAATATTCCTTTCTCTTACAGTTTGACTAGTATTATAACCACATTTTTCAAAGAAGCCATTTCTTGAAACAAGATTTTAAATTTTTGTAGGATTTAAAGATAATGGAGTATCAAGAGTGTCTCAGTTTACTTGGGCTGCCGTTTACCATAGACCATATGGCTTAAACAAAAGAAATTTATTTTCTCACAGTTCTGGAGGCTACAAGTCCCAGACGATGGTCTAACAGAGTTGGTTTCTTGTGAAAGCTCTCTTTCTGGCTTATAGACAGCCGCCTGCTCACTGTGGGTTCTAGTGTTCCTTCTCTTTCTTATAACGGCACCAGCCTTGATGGATTAGAGGTCCATCTTTACAAACACATAATCTCTATCACCTCCCCACAGGACCTATCTCCAAATACAGTCACATTGGAGGTTAGCACTTCAACATATGAATTTTGGGAGCACTCAAACATTCAGTCCATAACAAATTATGTTTCTTTATTTTTGTACTGAGAGTTTATTTTAAAGCAAAGTTTATAAATTTCAATCAAATCTCACACCAAGTCTCTAAGATGAATAGAAGTACTATGATCCTGCATGGAGACCTAAGGAACAGACATGGAGAGGTTAAGCAACATAAACTTATGACACAACTGAATAGAAGCAGAGTTACAAGTAGAATTTGAGACATCTAACTTGGAAGCTCATTCCATTAAATAATACTACATTTTTGAAACTTCTATTTCTAAATGTGTTATCATTGTCCTCTCTCACATTACTTCTTAAATCTGCCCTAAAATTCTGTTTTCAATAGAAATTTAATTGGCAACACCTAATTAAAGAAAGGGGAAAATTTTTTAAATGACTAAAGCTCTCAAAGCCAGGAAAATAGATTAAATAGAGCCATGAAAACCAGGGTTTAATTAGCTCTATGGTTTTGTGATTTCTGCTTTTAGGGAAAGCCAAGAAACTGACACATTCAGCAAAGTCTTTGGTTTATTTCTTGACCAACATTCATCAATGAGGCTCATCCACCCACAGACAAGCTGGAGTTAGATAACTATTTCCAGTAACTGAAAGTTGCCTATTCATGCTTTCAAAAAAGAGAAATAGATTACTTTATTAATTATAGTTCACTTTCTCTGGATGGCAGAGATTTTACACACCATCTCTATGGGTGGCAAATACTACTATACAACTATATCTGTAGACATCATACAATATAGAAGATTGTTTCAAAAAACATTCTCATAGGGTAGGGGTGGGGGGAAAGAATTCTTCAGCGGAGAAAAACACTGGCTTATATTTGGTAAGTATTACTCCTCAGACCACTTTAGCTAGGCATTAAATTCTTTTTCTTTTTTTAGAGATTAAAAAAAAATGTAAAACTGGTGATGTTATTCCAATTTTTATCCTTTAGCACTGACATGCAGGCTGGCACCTCCCAGAAAAAGTGAGAACTTCCTATTCAAAAATAGCAATTTTTAGGGGGTTTTCTGTGCATTTCAGAGGGGAGGGAGAAGGAGGGAGATGGATCACATTGTACTTGTCCTTACCTAACCAAATTAAATACTTTATTTTTTTCTTTCCCTTTTTCCTTCCCCTGTAACAATGTTTGTACTCACTACACAAAAATATAGTACCTCACTGTGTTTCTTCATTTGGAAGGGGGGGGTGGTGGTGACTTCCTGTTGTCAATCTCTAGATTACCTCGCCCACCATCTCTTATTTGGCTTTCAGCCCCTTCAATGCCTGTGTTATAATCTTCCTGCATCAAAATCCTTCTGTTGTAAATACCTGAGAGTTTCCATTTTCCTGTCGGAGTAAGACTCTGACTGAAAAAAAACACTTTGCAATTTTATCATTTATTGTTTTTTGAAATGTTAATTAGCTTTTTCATATACTTATGTGCTTTAATATGCCTCCTCAAGTAAAAATCTTAATCTTGAATTCATGGACTGTGACATCCTAACTCTGACTTCTTAGGGCACACACTGAAATCAGGACGGGGAGAGCAAAGGGGAGAAAATGTGGGCACAGAAGGTCAGTGACAAAATGGGAGTAGCAAAAGCTACTCATGTAACATGCTAGCTATGACAAAGTAATGTCAACCAGGGAGTCTCTTTGAATACAGCAAAAGTATTATTAAAAACAGGTCAATACATGTATTGGCAATGAATATAGCAAGCAATGATAATGCTATTATATAACCTCCAAGAATCAAGACTTCCATTCATCCAGTGAATTATGCAATTTCTTCAGAGGTTCCCCAAACTGACTAACAATCCAAAAGAAATTCTTTATGTATGAGTAATTGTTAATGGCTATAACTTAGAGCAATCTACTGAAAATATAATTCTTAAATACTAAGAGTACAAAGATAGATTGATACCACAATACAGTACAAACATTATTTTAGGGGAAAAAAATAGAGTACTATATGGCTCATGCACACCTCTTTCAGGAATTGGTTTCAATTGGGCTAATATTCCTAAAGCTAGTATTCCTAATACTTTGACACACTCTTTGAAAACTTCTGCCCAGCAAGAAGAAGTCCCAAGAGACCATATTTAGATTATTTATGTTTCAGCAAATCAAACTGCTTCGACTTATAGGCACAAAGTCATAATGATGTAATATTAGCAACAACATCAGCTAGCAATTAATTAAATAGTAGTTACTATATTCATGTGTCAGGCCCTTTTCTAAGTGCTTCCTATACTTAACTCATCTAGTAATTCCCACGGCTCATTGGGATAGGAACTGTTACTTCCCACTCCACTTCCACTATTACAGAGCAGGCTAAAAAACAGTAAGAAAGTTGCCCAAGTTCACATTACTAGTAAGTAACAGCTAGAATTTAGTCCCAGGTAGTCTGATTCCACAGTCCATGCTCTTAATTATTATACTATATTCTGTCCCAAATTTGGTCAAGGTGATAGAGGGAACTGGGTGGTGAAATCAGGAATTCAATACAAGTCTTGAGCTACATTTAACGAAAAACACATTTAATCATGAGACTTGAGAGGTTATAATTCTTTAACTCTCCCCTTTTAAGCCCTTAGAAATCTTTACCATGGGGAGCCTGGGTGGCTCAGTGGGTTAAAGCCTCAGCCTTCAGCTCAGGTCACTGATCTCAGAGTCCTGGGATCAAGTGCCGCATCCAGCTCTCTGCTCAGCAGGGAACCTGCTTCCTCCTCTCTCTCTGCCTGCTTCTTTGCCTACTTGTGATCTTTGTCTGTCAAATAAATAAATAAATAAATAATCTTTAAAAAAAAAAAAAAAGAAAAGAAATCTTTACCATCACCAGCAAACAATGCCTGTGCAATCAGGCAATGGGCATAGCACAATATGGAACCCCAGTGCCATTTGTAAGTCAACTGGTACATAACAAAAAAAAAAGTGTTTATGGTCAGAAAATGTGGCTTAAAGTCTCAACTTTGCCATTAACTGGCAGTACGCTATTAAACATAATGCAGGCTCTGGAGTCAGACATACCTGGGTTGAAATCCTAGCTGTAAGATCACTGTGTAGAGTGGCAAAGTTTATATACAGTACAAGGGCACCTGGCCAAGAAAGCAAAATGGGGCTGAAATTCTGCCTCCTTTCAGTTCACCAAGCCATCCACCCTGGAATGGGGACCTACCGGTGCTGGTGCCAGGAAGAAGTGACACCTAACACAAGCCCCCAGGCTACTACCTAGAGTAGTGTGGCAGCCCAGAAGTTTCAGTTATTTCATTGGTTCACCACAGGGGGCACTTTTTTTTTCTAACTCAAACAAGGGCTTTTTATAAGCTAGAGGTGATTCTGCCTACTCTAATACTAGCTATGTAATCTTGGGCAAGTGACTTCATCACTCTAAACCTCAGTTTCTTCATCTGGAAAAAAAATGTTTTAAAAATAGTACTTGCCTTGTTTGGTTTTGAGGATTACATAAAACAATACAAGTGTTTAGTACAGTGTCAGGCACTCAATAAATGCTCAATAAGTTGTAATCAATAAATCATAACCATGTGTAGCATCACAACCTGAGACTCAGATCCCTCTGACATTAGAATGAATATCATCTACTTCACAAGATATTTCCATGAATGTTAAATTGTGATAAGAAGGCATTTTATAAACTATGACATGCTTATTTACAATTTTTATATAAAGAATTAGCAAATACAAAAAGTTCTTGGTACCCAGTATTTAGTAAGTGCAACAAATGTTAAATGGTATTGCTGCTGTTAGTATTGACAACTCATTAAATTTTTTTGCATCATCCATTCATGTTCTGGGTATTTCTTATTTTGGGGAGGATAATCATGTTCTTGGATCATTTTAAATTGTGAGAGGAAAACTATCTCATTAGAGAGATCTGTAAACAGTACAAATCTAAAGAGCCTAAGACTAAGTGGTATCCAGTTAAAAAAAAAAAAATCCTACAGTCTATCTGGTTTGAACTAACTTTAAAAATAAAAAAAGAAAAGAGGGGCACCTGGGTTGCTCAGTCAGTTAAGTGTCAAACTCTTGATTTCCACTCAGGTAATGATCTCAAAATGGTGAGACAGAGCCCTGAGTCGGGCTCAGCAGTCAGTGGGGAGTCTGCCTGAGATTCTTTCCCACTCCCCCGCCCCCCCCACCCCACCGTCACTTGTGCCCAAACAATCTCTCTCTCTCTCTCAAAATAAATAAAGCTTTTAAGGTCCATATATACAACGGAATATAACTCAGCCATCAGAAAAGATGAATACCCAACTTTTGCACCAACATGGATGGGACTGGAGGAGATTATGCTGAGTGACATAAGTCAAGCAGAGAAAGTCAATTATCATATGGTTTTACTTATTTGTGGAGCATAAGGAATAACACAGAGGACATTAGGAGAAGGAAGGGAAAAGTTAAGGAGGGGGGGGGGATCAGAGGGGGAGATGAGCCATGACAGACTGTGGACTAAGAGAAACAAACTAAGGGTTTTAGAAGGAAGAGGGTGGAGGGATGGGTGAGCCTGGTGGTGGGTATTAAGGAGGGCACGTATTGCATGGAGCACTGGGTATTATACATAGACAATGAATTTTGGAACACTGCATCAAAAATTAATGATGTATTTTATGGTGACAAACAACACAATAAAGTTTTTTTTAATAATAAAGCTTTTAAAAATGAAAACAAAGAAAAGAAAAATCACAAAAGAAAAATCACATCGGAAACACTAAACCTTCTTGCTTAAAATTAGAGTCTCTCAACAGAAAAGAAATTTATATCCACATGACACATATGAACTGCCAGATTTACACATAGTGGCATAACTACAGTTTCTCTGAACTTGGAAAGAGCATTCCTCAGAAACTGCCTGTTGTTCCATTTCAAACTCAAAATAGATATTTGACCTTGCTCTTTTAAGAAAAGGGCTCTTTCCACCCTTTGGGATATTTAAAGTTTCTATTACCATAAATTCCAAGCTTTTAAGTCAGCTGCAGCAGCTATAACTCAGCTACACTGAACACACACCACAGGTCTGCAAACTAGAGGATTTAACAGCCTCCAATTCTGCAACAAAATGAGGTTTATGGTGACCCATGCAGCAGGCAAAACCTGAAATATAATGAAGACCTAAGATTGCTTACACTTGCTTCATGTCTGTCCTTCCAATGTGCTTATAAGTTTTGTTGCTGTTCACAGGTATTACCACCACCATAGTGCTAGTTACACAACTATTGATACAGTACTAAGGGAAGAATGTTTTCTCAACTTTATTAATCTTCTTAGCACTCAACCATAATGCAAATTCCATATTTACTGCAGATTATTCTCTCCATCAAGACATTTTGATGGAGGGGCCAGAATGGCTCAGTTGGTTAAGCGTCTGACTTCAGTTCACATCATGATCCCAGGATCCTGGGATAGAGCCCCATCGGGCCCCCTGCTCAGCAGGGAGTCGGCTTCTCCCTCTCCCTCTGCCCCTTCCCCTGCTTGTGCTCTCTTTCTAATAAATAAATAAAATTTAAAAAAAAAAAAAGACATCTTGATGGGATGGACACCAAGAAGCTCTGGATTCAAATCTGAATTGGTCAATAAACAGTGTTATGTGTTATGTCCTCAGCACATAATTTAACCTCTGCAGGTCTCCTCTGATGTAATATATGAAACAGGTTTTTTTAAATTACAAAGTGATATACATATGGAAATGATTATTTCTGTATGTCATACAAATAAGTATAAAAATCTCTGCTTAGGTTTTTCAATTCACTATAAAGGAAAAGTTATGAAAGTGCTTAAGAATAGAAACATTCTACAAATTCAAGACTTACGAATTATATCATCTTTTAATTCTTTTTTTTTAAAGATTTTATTTATTTATTTGACAGAGAGAGACACAGCAAGAGAGGGAACACAAGCAGGGGAGCAGCAGAGGGAGAGGGAGAAGCAGGCTTCCCACTGAGCAGGGAGCCCAATGTGGGGCTCAATCCCAGAACCCTGGGATTATGACCTGAGCCAAAGGCAGACACGTAATGACTGAGCCACCCAGGCGCCCCTATCATCTTTTAATTCTTTATAATCTTATTATAGCACCCGCTAGAGGTATTATACACAAATGGCTCGTCAAAGGTAACCATAATTTGGAAATTTCTAGAAATATAAGTATTTCTTATGTAAGTATTTCAATATTCTATATGACAGTGGGGATAATTAGCTTCCTCAGTAATATTATCTGTTTGGCAATACTTGCTGCTTTCTTTTGGCTTTTTTAGTAGTATTTTATGTGCTACATACTACTTCTACAAAGGCAGTAAAAGAAAAGCCTCAAATCTGCCTATCCTGACATCTCTCATGGGTACACAAGGGAAGCAATATTGCTTCCATTTAATAAATGAGAAAAGTATCAGCGATCATCTAAATAAAAAATGAAACCAGACCTAGAGCAATTAATAGGCTAAGTATGCTGTCCATTTTCCTGGAATACACTACCTTCCTTGGGGTAGGACAAACCTCCACAGTGAAAAAAATTAAAAAAAAAACAAACCTTCCCTGTCCTTTCTCGCTCAGGCTTCCCTGCTACCCATATGAGGCATCTGCACAACAGAGCACAAGAAGCAAAAAGTTCGTCCCATAAGGCATAGCGAGGGTTGAACTTCATAAAATCTTTGTTTCCACTTGGCATCTCTACAAACCATATATAAACTGACCTCCGTTAAGATCAAGGCCAGACTCATGTGACTCACACTGCTCCATTTGGGACGGAAACCCTGGACATCTGGCAAGATAATCTGTCAAAGACAGGGCTCCCTATATCATGAACAGGCAGATGAACATGACTGTTAAACGTCAAGTATGATACAGACTGACTACTGCAAATGTACATTTACCTCATTTTCTTTATTTAATGTGCATTACTACTAAACTACAACATCTCTAATCCAGAGTACACCTCACATATAAAAAGCATGGCCACTAAGAAACAAAACCACCACCTCGACTGGCTTTTAAAGCCAACTAAGAAGCCGGCAACATAAGGACAGTTTAAGAATTGCTCAGTTTGGGGCACCGGGGTGGCTCAGTCAGTTAAGCAGCCGACTCTTGGTTTTGGCTCAGGCCATGATCTTAGAATCAGGAGACTGAGCCCTCTGTCAGGTTCTGTGCTCAGGAGGGAGTCTGCTTGAGATTCTGTTTCTCCCTCTGCCCCTCTTCCCTCTTGTGTTCTCTAAAATAAATAAATCTTAAAAAAAACAAAAAAGAATTGTACAATTATCCCTTGGATAATGCAGGCATTATTGGCACTGACCCCTGCATAATCAAATATCCATGTGTAACATCTGACTCCCCAAAAACTTAACTACTAATAGTCTACTGTCAACCAGAAGCCTTACCAATAAAAGTTGATTAATACATATCAAAGGGGGGTGCCTGAGTGGCTCAGCAGGTTAAGCCTCTGCGTTCGGCTCAGGTCATGATCTCAGGGTCCTGGGATCGAGCCCCGTGTCGGGTTCTCTGCTCAGTGGGGAGTCTGCTTCTCCCTCTCCCTCTGCCTGTCTCTCTGCCTACTTGTGAACTCTCTCTCTGTTAAATAAATAAATAAATAAAGTATTTTAAAAAATACATATCAAAGGATAAAAAGGATACAATGTATCCCTTTTTAAAGGATTTACTTATTTTAGAGAGGGGGGAGGAGCAGAGGAAGAGAATCTTTCAAGCAGATTTGTGTTTATAACATTGTGTTCACATATAAGTGGGCCCACATAGATCAAATCCACATTGTTCAAAGGTTAACTGTATTTCCCTAGTAGTATAAAAACATGTTGTCATTGGGACAATATTTTGCCAATAATGTATGGCAACACTGACATGATATACAAGCTAAAAATGGCTCCTTATCTAGACATGAGGTCTACACATGAAGTAAATGATTTGGTTTTAAAATACTAAATATGTTTCAGTTGCTGAAATGCATCACCAATCTGAATTTATACAGAGAACATATTGAGTCCATAAAATTTAACAAAACAGTGTACAAACTTTCAGAAGGCAGAAAATGAGGAATTTTTTTTTTTTTGGACCAGATACATGTTTTAAGATGAGACAGAAGTTTTGACACAGAGGTTGTTACTGAAGAGTTTTGCATCTGACAGATCTGTACTCCTGTGGCCATGATTGGATAAGAAATGCATTTTAAAAAACCATTTAAAGTGAAACTGACATTTGAAACCCATCAAGGTGTAGTTATTCATGTGAATTTTCTTACATAGTCTCTCTTTTATGAAAACTGTATTTGGGTTTCTGCGGAGATAAGCTGGCCGACTTTCATGGTTCATAGATGATCACTGTTCCAAATCTCACATGGGATCGTTCTCCTATGCCAATTTCCCTTTCTTGACACACAACAAATATTCTGGGTTCCTGGACCTAAACATGTGTGTGAAGGGGTTTCCCAGTCTACCAATAAACAATTCTTGGACAGCTGCAGGTTATGCAGTAATTCAACTCAATTCTGACACCATCTATCTGGAGACAGTGTCAGAAACTCAGGAAAAGCCAGATGGAAGAGAGGCATAAGGCAAGGTATTTGGGAAGGGACAAGGAGCTTCTATGCTCTCTCCCAGCATACCATTCTCCCCCCATCTCCACATTTTACCAACCCAGAAGCTCTCAACAAAGATTTTTGAAACAGAATGTCTAAAAAGATATGAATGCCTGGGTGGCTCAGTTGGTTAAGCATCTGCCTTCAGCTCAGGTCATGATTCTGGAGTCCCAGGATCAAGTCCAGCATTGGGCCCCCTGCTCAGCCAAGAGTCTGCTTCTCCCAATTTCCCTCTCCCCACCCAGGGTCCCACCCCCTCTCTCAAATAAATAAAAAGTCTTTAGAAAAATAAAAAAATAAATAAAAAATAAAAGATTAAAACTAGGGACCCTTGATTTCATGTCAGAATCCGTTGAAAGAGTTGTTTCATCAAGGACAAATATTTAAAACTATAATTATATGGAAAACATTTCAACTTCATCTTAAGAGCTCATTTTAAACAGAAAAATAGATTAAAGATAATAACGGTCAACTTATAGTAGGAGAAACATGAATAGCTAATATATTTTTTAAATGCTCAGCCTCACTCATAATCAGAATAATTAAAAAGACTATAAAATTCCATTTCATATCCATTACATATATAAAAAATAAAAAATCTGGGACATTTGGGTGGCTCAGTTGATTTAAGTGTCTGTCTTCAGCTGAGGTCATGATCTTGGGGTCCTGGGATCAAGCCCTGCATTAAGCTCCCTGTTCAGTAAGGGGATCTGCTTCTCCCTCTTCCTCTGCCCCTCCCTCCCGACTCATGCTTTCTCCCTCTCACTCTGTCTCTCTCAAATAAATAAAATCTTTTTATTTTTTTAAAGATTTTTAAAAATGTATTTGAGAGCAACTAAGAGGGAGAACAACACAGGTTGGGGGCGGGGAGCAGAGGGAAAAGTAGACTCCCAGTCAAGGAGGGAGGACCCTGGGATCTTGACCTGAACTGAAGGCAGACACTTAAACCAAATGAGCCACCCAAGCACCTGATAAAATCTTAAAAAAAGAAAAAAACAAAAACAAAAAACCTGACAACACCAAGCATTTAAAAGGATATAGAGCAATGTAAACTCTTTTTTAAAAAAAAAATTTTTAGAGCAATGTAAATTCTTTTTTTTTTTTTTTAAGATTTTATTTATTTATTTGACAGACAGAGATCACAAGTAGGCAAGAGAGGCAGGCAGGGAGAGAGAGAGAGGAGGAAGCAGGCTCTCTGCTGAGCAGAGAGCCCGATGCGGGGCTCGATCCCAGGACCCTGGGATCATGACCTGAGCCGAAAGCAGAGGCTTTAACCCACTGAGCCACCCAGGCGCCCCGCAATGTAAATTCTTATACACTGTTGTTCAAAAAGTAAATTGGTGGGACCACTTTGGGCAGCATCTAAGAAAAATTCCAAATCCTATACCCTAGCAATCCTGCTCAGAGGCAAATGCCATAGAGAAAGCCTGGGCCACGTATCCAAACAGAAATGGACAAGAATGTTCACAGCTGCATTTTTATTATAGGAAAAAAACAAACAAAAAAAACCCTGGGAATAGCTGCCTATCAACAAGAGAATAAAAAACAAGTGTTCAAAAACTGCTAAATGAATGACTCTAAGGAATGAATAACAGTGTTCTCAAAGGAGTATGGTCATAGACTCAGGAATCCGTGAGACAATACCAAAAGGTGTAACGACCATGTCATCAGAGAAGAGAGAATATGCGCAGAAAAAAAAAGTTTGAAGAAATAGTGGCTAAAAACAATTTTGGTGAAACAAACTGTGGTAAATCCATACAATGGAAAACTATTCAGCAATAAGAAGGAACAAACTACTTGATACATGGAATAACATGGGTGGATCTCAAAGGCAGCATGCTGAGTGAAAGAAGCCAATCTCCAAATGTTACAAATGATTTGATTCCATTTATATGGTAATCTTTAAAAGACAAGAGTTTAAGAACAGAGAACAGATCGAAGGTTGCCAGGGGCTGCAGATGAGAGGAGGGTTTCAGTCCAGTAGACAGCACAAAAGAATTTTAAGGGTGGTAGAACTGTTCTATATCCTGATTCTTAGGGGGGGGTTACACAAATCTACACATGTTAAAATTCACATAAATGCACACACAAAAAAGTCAATATTATTATATATAAACTTAAAAAAAGAAAAATCTAGGAAAAAAATCCATTTCCTCCAAAGTCATCTCTATGTGATATATGGTATCACACATTCCGTACCTTTTACATACAATGTAAAAGGCCACCAGATCAAGCAGTTACATGGCTATCCACAGAAACACTATGATATCTCCATCAAAGATGGTTAACAAAAAAATCTAAATAAAAACACTGTTCTGAACAATAAAAACCAAATATGTAATCAATGTCTTGCAACATAATTTTATCAGGAGGAAAGAACTGAGTTTTTTGGCATTTTTGTTTTTTAAAAATTTTATTTATTTGTCAGAGAAAGACAGACAGAAAGAGCACAAGCTGGGGGAACAGCAGCAGAGGGAGAAGCAGGCTCCCCACTGAGCAAGGAGCCCAATATGGGACTCAATCCCAGAACCCTGGAATCATGATCTGAGCCAAAGGCAGATGCCTAACCGACTGAGCCACCCAAACATCCCTGCTTTTACTTTAAAGATTTTATTTTTAAGTAATCTCTATACCCAACATGGGGCTTGAACTCACAACCCCAAGATCAAGAGTTACATGCTCCACTGACTAAACCAGCCAGGTCCCCTAAGTGCTCAGTTTTTTGTACTTATTTTTATGGACTTAATCTAGAATTAGAAGACAATAATTTTGTACATTTAAAAGGAAACATTCTTCCATTACGTTTCATGCCTATAAAACCTTCTTGGAGGAGATAGGACATATTGCCTGTTAAATTAAAATTAAGTCTGTTAAATAAAAACTTTTTATCTTTTCTTTCTCATTCAACCTCTCAAGTTCAGTGTGCCTTAAATAAAAAGTTATCTTAGCCCTAAGATGGGGATGTCACTGACAATACAGGCCTTTCACAGTGATAATTTCCACAAATGCAATTTCCACAGCCTATGAGGATTGCCAAAACAGAAGCTAGCTAGCAAAGTTACAACAGTGCGCTTTAACTTGGGTGACCACGTGTCCTAATCTGTCTGGGACAATTCTGCTGTACCGACATAATTCCATAATTTTTTTTTTTTTTGAGTAGGCCACCCAGCGTGGAGCCTAACATGGGGCTTGAACTCATGACTCTGAGATCAAGAGTGGGATGCTTTGGGATGCCTGGGTGGCTCAGTTGATTAAGCGGCTGCCTTCGGCTCAGGTCATGATCCCAGCGTCCTGGGATCAAGTCCCACATCGGGCTCCTTGCTCGGCAGGGAGCCTGCTTCTCCCTTTGCCTCTGCCTGCCACTCTGCCTGCCTGTGCTCGCTCTCTCACGCTCTCTCTCTGACAAATAAATAAATAAAATCTTAAAAAAAAAATGTGTTAAAGAGTGGGATGAGTAACCAACTGAGCCACCCAGGCATCCCCTGACATATTAATAGCACTCTCTCTCATTCTAGAGGTGCTAAGGTTTAGACAAAATGGATTATATGGATACCCCACACTTAACCTATTTCCTTTAAGGAACCTAACACACAATCCCTACCTATCACAATGAGACCTAAAAAATAGACCTCACAAAGGGAAATCCTTACCAAAAAGCCCTTACAAAAAGTAGACCTCAAAAAGGAAACGTTTAAAAAAAAGAAAAAAAGGGGCACCTGGGTGGCTCAGTGGGTTAAGCCTCTGCCTTCAGCTCAGGTCATGATCCCAGGATCCTGGGATCGAGACCCGTATCGGGCTCTCTGCTTAGCAGGGAGCCTGCTTCCTCCTCTCTCTCTGCCCGCCTCTCTGCCTATTTGTGATCTCTATCAAACAAATAAATAAAATCTTAATAAAAAAAAAGACACAGAAAAAATGAATTTGATTAACCTAATGTGTTTGTGTTGTGTTTACTTATTTTGTCAATTATAGCTACAAAAATTCTCTTTGGGTTGTATAATTGCATAAAAATAACCCAGCACTCTAATTAATCCATACCCTAGTATCTTAGGAGAAACTCTGTCAGTCACATTGGAGAAAAACAAGTCACCCATTTAAAATCTCTACCCATTCTTCCATTCTCATTTTAAAGGCACTGAATAGCATGGAAAGGCCAATGCTTTTTATTCCAATTTATGATGATGCTTGCCAAATTCTAGGCAATTCTAATATGCTATTATCTCCAGATGGAAAGTTTATCTCTGCTTCCTTGATGTGATATTGTTAAAAAAAAAAAAAAAAAAAGAATAGATTTCAAATTATAATTCTTTTCTTGAGACTGTAACAATGTGGATCAGGATATCTTTCTTTTATAGTCTACCTAAAACCACAAACTTGCTTCCTCAGGGAATGAACAGCCCAGGCTCCTTCTATTTCTTGTCATCTACACTTTGGGCAATTCATTGAACCGGGAAAAGTTAATATTCCTTGGTAATAAATCTAATGGGAGAAAGAGAATAAAGTGACAGACCTACACTGTGCGTTGTAACAGCCACTAGTCCATGTCTTGACTTGACACATGTCTCATCCTAAGACACGTGCATGGTAGGAATTTTACAACTTACTACAAGAAAAGAATGTAAAATAATATTAATAATTTTTAAATTGAGTACATATGGAAATAGTATTTTTTATATTTTGTATTAAAATATACTATATAGGGGCACCTGGATGGCTCAGTCAGTTTTGGCTCAGGTCATGATCCTAGGGTCCTAGAATCGAGGCCCACATTGGGCTCCCTGCTCAGCTAGGAGTCTGCTTCTCCCTCTCCCTCTGCCTCTCCCCTAGTCCCCTTGCTTCTGCATTCTCTCTCTCAAATAAATAAATAAATAAAGCTTTTTCAAAAATTATAAAATATACAAATTCATCTGTTCTTTTTACTGTTTCAGTGTGGCTAATATAAAGTTTTAAATTACATATACAGCTGCATTATATTTCTATTGAACAGTCCTACAATAAACTATGTTTTGATATATTTCCATAATAATTTTTATAAGAACAACAGCAGGCATAATACTGACTTAGTTATAAAATCTTTGCAACTGCACCACAGGTGTCAAAGTGACAAAATTATCTATAACAAGAACAGTCCTTGTTACTCTACAGTAATAACCACTATATTCTCCTTAACAAATTTTAAAAAGAAATGAAAACCAAAGCAAAACTCAGAATACTTTTAAAATGCAATGCCTTGCACTTTTTCCATTCAAGAGGTATTTTTAACTCTCTAAGAATTTATTGCATACCTACTATTTGTCTAGACACTATATGATTCCTGAAATATCTCAAAGCAACCAACCACAGACTTTTTTTTTTATTGAAATATAGTTGATATGTTATATTAGTTTTAGGTGGAGAACACAGTGATTTAACAATTCTATATATGACTCAGTGTTCACCACGGTAAGTGTGGTTACCATGGGTCACAATACAAAGTTATTACAATATCACTGACTATATTCCCTATGCTATACTTTCATCCCCCTGACTTATTTTATAACTGGAAATCTGTATCATCTTTTATGCCCATCCCCTTCTCTCTAGCCCATGTATTTGGGTCTGTTTCTGTTTGTTTATGGAAGCAACCTGAGTGTCTATTGATAGATAAAAAGAAAAAGAAGGAAAAAGAAGGTGGGGAATGCACACACACACACACACACACACACACACACCATGCATTATACAACAGGGAATATTACTCAGCCATTAAAAAGATGAAAGCTAGGGACGCCTGGGTGGCTCAGTTGGTTAAGCAGCTGCCTTCAGCTCAGGTCATGATCCCAGCATCCTGGGATCGAGTCCCACATCGGGCTCCTTGCTCGGCAGGGAGCCTGCTTCTCCCTCTGCCTCTGCCTGCCACTCTGTCTGCCTGTGCTCGCTTGCTCTCTCTCCCTCTGTCTCTGACAAATAAATAAATAAAATCTTTTTAAAAAAAAAAAAGATGAAAGCTAGACATTCGTGACATGATACTATTCTAAGTGAAATAAGTTAAACAGAGAAAGACATTATAGGATTTCACTGATATCTGGAATCTAAAAACCAAGACAAAACAGCCATAGTGCCAGTTTGGGAAACCTACGTCCACAGAAGAGTATAATGTGGAAGAAAGAAGCAAAACCTAGGCCCTGAACATAGATTAGATGCAGCAAACAGGCAAGCTGAGTTTAAACAAAAATAAACTCAAACCATTATTCCATAACACTTTTATCCTATATCTACTCCTAAACTTTCCCTTATATTTTTAGTTTATATTTTTAGCTGCTTTTGGTCATAATCTGGAGATACTCAGGTTGAAAAGGTCTAGACAGTTTCATTGTTAGGTTCTGAATTTCCTTTATATTTCCAAATTCCAAACAGGCTAACTTCATGCTTCGCAACCTACGATTTAGAGTTTACCAAACTTCTAAGTAAAAGATAATAAATCAAGCCCCTCCCAATCCCCTACATACTAACTACAGATCTTGGTATCTTAGAGATGGCATTAAAAGATATAAATTGTTTTTCCATATCTGGGTCTATCTTACATGGTAGCAATTATAACAAATTTTGCATCAAGTTTAGATTTCAGATGGCTGCTGACACTGTAGTCATAAAATAGAATAAGATCTCCAAACATGTATCAGTAAGTATAATGTCTGTTTGGAGGCAGTTTCAGGTATCTGAAACACTCTAGTCTTATCTTAACTTCAGGTATCTTATCTTATCTTATCTTCAGGTATCTTAAACACCCCAGAATAAGACCTGAAAATAAGGAACCTCAGACTTACTGTTTGGGACAGCCACATCTTCATTAAAATAGCTCAAATGATTTATCTCTCTATAGCCAGATTTATCCACTTTAAAAAAGAGGTTAAATAAATAAATAAGTAAATGGGACATAATGTTTATCTAGATATAGGTAACATTTATGTCTCTTTGACACTTAAACCTAAGAGCATTGTACAGCTTTTATTCACAATCACAATAAATCTTTTGGATTCCCCAGATGTGTGATGTGACTTGGAGCTTCTACTCAAGTACTTTTTTTCCTATTAAATCTGGCCATAATTCAAAAATCCCCATGAAAAAAACTACAGCAATGCTAGTGTGGCTAGTAGCAGGTAGTTCTGTATTTGAATTATTACAAGTAACAGTTAATATCACTAGGTTCCACACCCTACCATATACACATAAGGTGCTCAATAAATATTTCTTTTTTTTTTTTAATTTTTTTTTTTAATTTATTCATTTGTCAGAGAGGGAGGGAGCACAGGCAGACAGAGTGGCAGGCAGAGGCAGAGGGAGAAGCAGGCTCCCTGCCAAGCAAGGAGCCCGATGTGGGACTCGATCCCAGGACGCTGGGATCATGACCTGAGCCGAAGGCAGCCGCTTAACCAACTGAGCCACCCAGGCGTCCCTCAATAAATATTTCTTAATAAATAAATGAGAAGACGGGAAATATGCACACTGATATAATGCTGCAAAGAAAAACTTGATGCCAGAAAACAAACTACAGGCAGAACCAGATGGGATGCCCTTCCACTAAAAACAGCGAAAAAACGGGGCGCCTGGGTGGTTCAGTGGGTTAAAGCCTCTGCCTTCGGCTCAGGTCATGATCCCAGGGTCCTGGGATCGAGCCCCACGTCAGGCTCTCTGCTCAGCAGGGAGCCTGCTTCCCTTCCTCTCTCTCTGCCTGCCTCTCTGCCTACTTGTGATCTCTGTCTGTCAAATAAGTAAATAAACTCTTAAAAAAAAAAAAAAAAAGAACAGTGAAAAATAGCCGAGTACTCGGTATGGAATAATAAAAAAAGTTCTAGTGATGGATAATGGTAATGGTTCACATCAATGAAAATGTACTTAATGCCACTGAATTGTACATTTTAAAATGGTTAAAATAGTTAACTTTATGTTATGTATATTTCACCACACCACAATAAGTTTTTTTGGGGGGGGGGCAGCTGGGTGGCTCAGTCGGTAAGTGTCTGCCTTGGCTCGGTTGGTGATCCCATGGTCCTGGTATCGAGCCCCACATCAGGCTCCCTGCTCAGTGGGAAACCCGCTTCTCCCTCTCCCTCTGCCCTTGCTTGTGTTCCCTCTCTCTGTCTCTCTGTTAAATAAATAAATAAATCTTTAAAAATTATAATATTTTTTTTTTAAGCAGGCTCCACACCCAGTGTGGAACTTAAACTCACAATCCTGAGATCGAGAGTCACTTGCTCTACCAATTGAGCCAGCCAGATACCCCTTAAAAAAACAAACAAACAAAAAAACCTTTTAATAGCTGCTCAGCCAAGTGTGACTATGGACTTTCACACGAAAACACTGAGACTATGATGGTGAGAAATTCTGGCCATGTAAAATATTATGGTACATGGTACAGTAAAAACCTTAAAAATAAGTGAAAAGGCTCTCACTGAAAAAGCTGTACTGTGAGAATATGCTGTTTTACAAAATACTTTTGCCAAGTTCTGTGGCAAAAGTAATATAGTATGGTAGCTGTTTATGTATAAAATACAAATAATAAGTAGTATTTACCCCACTGGAAGAAAAACTAAGTATAATTTGAGATAAACATAGACTTTGAGCCTTTAGAAATAAACATACTTGCTTAAAAAAGAAATAAATTAAGGGGCGCCTGGGGACCCAGTCAGATAAGCGTCTGCCTTCAGTTCAGGTCATGATCCCAGGATCCTGGGATTGAGCCCTGCATTCAGCTCCCTACCCAGCAGAGAGTTTGCTTCTCCCTCTCCTTCTGTCATCTCCCACAGCTCCTGTGGTGTCTCTGTCTCTCACTCTCTCTGTAAAATAAATAAATATAATCTTTAAAAAAAAAAAAAGAAAAAAATTATACTGTTTAGATCTAAATTGGTCATAAGCCTTTCAATTTCATACTTTTTAAAAAACTCATATGGACCAATCATATAAACAATTTTATAATATTAATATACTTATTCACAGATTTTGTTACACAAATCCAAAAAAAAGAGGGCCAGGTCACTTTAAGGACAGAAAATTTTACACTAAACATCCAAATATTAAAATATCCTAACCTACGGGATGCCTGAGTGGCTCAGTTGGTTGGACGACTGCCTTCGGCTCGGGTCATGATCCCGGACACCCGGGATCGAGTCCCGCATCAGGCTCCCAGCTCCACGGGGAGTCTGCTTCTCCCTCTGACCTTCTCCTCGCTCATGCTCTCTCACTGCCTCTCTCTCAAATAAATAAATAAAATCTTTTAAAAAAAAAATAAAATAAAATAAAATATCCTAACCTAAACAACCAAAGATTAAAATTAAATACAAAATCTCAACTGGTGATATGGGGAATATTTGCTGACCCAGAGATCGATCTCAACAGTCCTGCCATTCTCTCCAACAAAACTGCAGGGAATAGGTCTGGCAGAAAGAAGTCTGCACTGCGGCTCAAAGAAATTTGGAATGTTAACAAGGGAAAATGGGCCTATGACTAAATAACCACCAGCCTTGTTACTTTATGTTCTGTCCCAAAGCTGTGACCATTCAAAAATTCTAGGATTTTCTCCTCCTCACCAAACTCTTCCAGATCTAAGGAGCTACTTGGCAAAACTATGTCAGTCCACTAAACAAAGTCTGCAGTCAGTCTGTCACTAAGTAGGAATATTCTATTGCCACTCATGTTAACTATCCAAAAATCTTTTTTTAAAAGATTTTATTTATATTTATTTATTTGAGAGAGAGAGGGAGGAAGAACATGATGACACTCATGCACATGAGCAGAGGGAGGGGCAGAATGAGGGACAAGCAGACTCCCCACTCGAGCCAAGAGTCTGAGGGGCTCATCCCAGGATCCTGAGCTCAAGACCTGAAAAGGAAGTCAGATGCTTAACCAATGGAGCCACTCAGGCGCCCCTCCAAAAATCCTAAAACAAACAAACCAACTCAAAAAACTGCTCTGGATCTAGAATAGAAAAAAATGAAGCCAAGAAATACAGTTACTACATAATGTAGAGAAAAAAACTGTAACATATATAAAAAATACTTCTTATATTAAAGGTGGGTTAAAAAGGGATTGGGTTAAAATAATTTTCAAATAACAAAACAAAAGAAACAAAATACATAAATATATAACACTGTCAAGGTGGGGGAGAAGTGAAAATGACTTACAGCATAACCTACAAAAAAAAAACAACAAAAGAACTGTGTAATTTAATCATACTGTAGAACAGCACCTTGTTCAGTTTTCAGAATCAGCTGCACCAGGCACCAAGAGAACTTCAAGCAGAAGTAAAACTACTACGTAGAAAGGTTATTTTCAGGTCTAATTAATTGGTCTCAAATCCTAACACAGATATACAAAATCTTTCATGATTTCTTCATAGCTACTCTTTCAACAGAGTATCCAGCAATACCACCCCTCTAATAATGCAAAATGAATTTTTATTTGTTAAAGTTTCTTTCATTTGCTTCTAAGTTCATAATATAGTAATTTACATCATAAAGCTTATGCTTACAAGCTTCCAGAAGCAAAAACATGGTTTATAGGACAACTTAAATGTACATGTACCAAAAATTAAAGTGCTTTCAATGATTAGAACAGTGCCTGATAACACAGCAGGTACTAAGTATAAATATTTGCTGAATGAATAAAGGAATTATAGTTAAGGAATTAGAATTAATTATAGTTAGGGTGCCTGGGTAGCTCAGTCCGGTAAGTATCTGCCATCAGCTTGGGTCATGATATCAGGGTCCTGGGATAGAGTCCCTGCTCAGCAGAGGGTCTGCTTCTCCCTCTCCCTCTATCCCTTCCCACTGCTTGTGCCCTCTCGCTCACTCTCTCCCTCTCTCTCTCAAATAAATGAAATTTTTAAAATTTTTTAAAAAAAAAATTGTAGTTAAGTTTACCATCTCCCCCTCATAAAATGCTTATATTACAGTGGCTCTAGAATCCTTTCTCTAGACAGCTCAAAACCAGGCAAAGCTATAAACACAATCTGGTGACCAAATGGAATGCTCTCCCCTCTCTGCTTCCCTCACCACGCCTAATACACGCACCCATCTAATACCAAAACCAAATTTAAGGTACCTGTTTACTTCCTTTTCCCTTTCTGCCTTGAACAAAACCCTCAGTAGTATTTTTACAGCTTTGCACTCCCTAAAAATCAGCTCAGAAGTTGCCCAAAGAGCAAGTGGAAGTGCATCTAACTACACCTTCAAGAGAAAGACCTTTCCTAACTCAGGTTCTCTGGTGGGCTCTTTCTTCTCCAGTGGGTAAAAGCCGCAATTTATTCAGAGTCCAGGTCCTGCCCATGGGCAACAGATTCCTTTAAAAATTAGTGGCTCTTAAAAAATAATAATAATGGTTCTTCATTATTAGACATATCTGTACATGTGGAAGTTGATGGGCAAAACACGTCTCACTTATCTTTCACTCATTTATCTTTCTAACTTTACTAGGTGCAGTTCTCACACAGTCACCCTAGCCAATGAAAAGGCAAGCACTTAGTGAACCCATGAAAACCATGATTATTAATTTATAAATTAAAATATTGACCAGTGGTGACAAAGAGGCTGCTACTGGAGGAACTGCATTCATTTCTGAGCATTATTTACATAATCAAAGATCCAGCAGTCTAAAATATGGCTGAAATGTATATAAAAATGCTGAGAACCTCTGAGGAAAAATGGTAACACAACAGAATATAAATAAAATAAAACTGCAAGTCTGAAGAAGTCCTATGATGACAAAGATGGACACTGTACACAGAAAAAACAAGAACAAGTGGAATCTAGAAGACTGATCAAATAAAAGTTTTAGATACAAACAATCCACAGGCCATAGTCAACTTGAAAGCAGGGCACGGGCAATGACAACAACAGTGACTGCAGACCACAGGAAACAGGAACACTCCTCTCACAGGATAGATGCCTTTTAGTCCACCTTCCACTTTCAAAATACCTTCCACTTTCAAAAGAAGACTATATGTTTGTCTTCTACAGTGAATGTCTATAAATCAGAGGGGCATATTTTTCACACAATTTCCTTATGCCTACTGAAACCAATATTTAATCACAGTCAATTAAATGCTGCTTTCTGAAAAGTTTAATTAACTAAACTCATTAACTATTGTATCTGAAGGGAAAAAAGATTGTTAATTGTGTTTACAACTAAATATATGAATAAGTGCATTAATATTTTATTAACAACTACTGAAGTATTTTGGAACAGCCTACATGACACCAAATATAGCTAGAATCTTTTTATACATCCACTAAGTCTTTGCCTATTAGATCTAGAAATGCCTCTCTAAGAACCATGCTGTCATCTCCCCACTGGCACAACTGGATTACACAACTGTTCTGACAGTTCATTAAGAGATACAACCACACCTAACAGGAACACGCTGGCTGCCCAGGCATAGAAGCAAATGACTCATGGTACCTGTGGTTTGAACTCACCCTTGTGTTGCACTAGCTTTAGTGACCTCCCTGGAATTGAAGTTGGGGATGAAGAAAACAAATAGCATGCAAATTAAAGAGACAAGAATCAGAAGTCAAAAAGAACGCAGAACTAAAAGTCATAATTCTAAAGCTTAGTTGTTCAAGAAATTCCAAACAAACAAACAAACAAACAAACAAAAACTGGCAAGAATTGGGGCACCCAGGTGGCTACTCAGTCAAGTGTCAGCGGAGGTCATGATCTCCTGGGTCTCCCTCTCCCTCTGCCCCTCCCCCTTGCTCCCTCACATTCTCTCTCTCTCTCTCTCTCAAATAAATGAAATCTTAAAACAAAAACCACACACACTGCTAAGTTTTGTTTTGGGAAAACCATTCCTAATAGGATATTCTGTCATTTCACTGTTATGATCAGCCACGAATATGGAGCTGCCTATTTTGAGATAATGAAAGAGAAAGCCTCACACTAGAAGGGGAAAGACCATGATGAAAGCATTCTTTTCCAGGAGGCTATAGAACAGTAAGCAAGAGAGTTATTATTAATCAATATACAGCAAGGTGAAAAAACAATGACTGACAGGATCGAAGCAGATTAACAATAAAAATCTTCACCGGTTAACTTAGTATAGTAAACTATACTAAGCCTTAAAGGGAAAAGGGCTGAAAAACCACATATCCGAAACTGTACCCCCACAAAAAGACTACAGGAGCATAGGAAGTTGGCTTTCTTTAAAATGGAAAATTCTTCTCTATTTCATAAACAGAGACGCCTGAAGGAATGCTGCAAGGGAGGCTATTAAGATGCCAAGCGTGCCCAGAACTCAAATTAATTAACTAGCTAGAATTCAAATTAAAAAAATATATATATATAAATTAAATGAAAAAATAAAAAATGAAAGTATAAAAGGGAATGGTCTACCTCAAATCTGAATATAAACTTCACTGCAATGCATACTGGACATTACAGTCTTCTCTTTTTTGGCTATGAGTCAACAACTCACTAGTAGTCAAAAAAATTTTAAGGTAAATTACACCTAGATACTCCAATTTATAGTATCTACTTCAGTAATTTAGTTACAATGTCTTTTGTATCTATTATATGCAGCACGTTATTGTGACATGACATGTAAGACTAAATATTTACACTAAGTGCACACAGTGCTTACTTTCTAATACATACCCAACCATACCTTTTGCTCTAGCTGAATATAAAAAAGCAACAAAAGAGCTGGAGCCTTCAAAAATGAATAGCATTTTGGCCAGTAGAAAGGGTCAGGAGGACATCCCACAAAATGCTGTGAACAAAGAACCATAAGGCAGGTATCAGGAAACTAGCCCAGCAAAAGCCTAGGTTGCAAAAGGAAGAGGAGAAAAAAAGAACCTGAGACTAGGCTGGGTTCAAACCACAAAGGACTTTCAACACCAAAGCTCAGGGATTTTAAGCTTTATTCTCCAGACAACAGGCGGCAAAAGATTTTAAGTAGAAGGGTGACCATCAAAAAACCTTGTGCTAAATACAGAATTTCTACAGATAAGAAATTATAAGCTTCATATAACATGTCCTTATGTCCTGTTATTTATAACCCTTAACTACTGAAACATGAGGCTAGGATGTCAACATCAGGGCTATCAGTACTCAACATTTCCTTTTTCAAGACACTTAAGAATGCACACTTCCTTGCTTAGCAAAAACTTTGTAAAAAGGCTTTGTCTTCTTGCCCCATTTTATCTAAAACAAACAGCACAAACCATAGGAAAAAGTAGTCTTTTTAATGTTTGCTCAATCTAAAAGCTAAACCCAGCATGCAGGGTACACATTAGTATATAAGACTGGCTCTACTCCTCACTCCATGAGGCTATTTTTGATTTGTTGGTCATGTAATTGAGGAGAGACGAGTGGGAGGAATTTCTCAGTGCCCCCAGGGTACTTATTCATATAACTTCAGGCCAATTCCACCTCTATCTCCCTCAAATAAATGTTCTGATTACTATAATTATAAGCTTTATTCCATTACCAGAACTAGAAAGCTTTTCCAAGGGTTTGTTGTTGTTTTTTTTTTAAGATTTTATTTATTTATTTGACATAGAGATCACAAGTAGGCAGAAAGGCAGGCGGAGAGAGTGGGGGAAGCAGGCTCCCTGCTGAACAGAGAGCCTGATGCCGGGCTTGATCCCAGGACCCTGAGATCATGACCTGAGCTGAAGGCAGAGGCTTAACCCACTGAGCCACCCAGGCGCCCCTCCAGGGGTTTTTACTCGTAATGACTATAACTCTATCCCCAGTTACAGTCTAGGCTTTTTCATTCTTTTAAAATTATTACAGATTTCTCCAACAGCACTAACTCCCAGAAGCCTCCAAGTCCTAATGACTACTAAAGTAACAACTGTACCTAAAGATAACCATCATCTTTACTACAGCTCACTGCTCCTCCTATGCCCACTCAAAAGTCAGAGAATGGTAAAGGCTTGTTAGGTATGTAATCAAGAGCTTGTTGTACCTATAGAGAGGAATAGACCACTCTTGAAACTCAGTCCAAAATTAAGAAGCAGAGGGTCTCCTGGGTGGTTCAGTCAGTTAAGCATCTACCTTCGGCTCAGATCATGATCCCAGAGTCCTGGGATTGAGCCCCACATCCTGCTTCTCCCTCTCCCACTGCCCATGCTTGTACGTGCTCTCTCTCCCTCTCCCTGTCAAATAAATAAATAAAATCTTTAAAAAGAAAAGAAAAGAAAGAAAGAAAAAGAAGCAGAAAAGGGGGAAAACACTGACAGCTTTCCTCCTAAGGAATTCACACGGGATTGCTTCCCTTATACTCTCAAGTTTTAAAATAGAAATCTCTTACAATTGGGTTATGTGCCATTTGAGGTCTGAGGCCAAGGCCTAGCAATGTGGTACTTTTACATGGAAGATTGGTTCTTTTTTTTTTTTTTTTTAAGTATTGCTTGTGTGGCAGTTTCTGCACATCTGCACATTCTGTTTCTATACTGCTCTAACAGAATGTTCCTGCCATTACAATAGTAATCACCCTTCTTTGTTTTCTTACCTCCAAAACACAGTTACGCCATCCTATCTCCAAGAATGCAAGCTCATGACTGAAGACTGAATTATTCCACTTTTATGGTACCAACTGAAGAATTTCTTAAGTTTGGAAAAAGCGAGTTACGAGTTATTTTCAAGAAAAATGTGTATGTCCATTTAGAGTATAATCCACAATACACATGCCGTACATGCTTCACTAATAAGACTAAGAAGTTTTGGGTAACACTGTAGCAAATTATAAACAAGTTCTTGTACAAACTTTTTATAAACACTAAAACCAACCAGTCTGGGAAAGCTCTTTGACCAAATGCCAACAGAACTATTTCTCCTCCCACTATGTCTCAAATACTGAACAGCGTCACGGTGACAAGCAACAATGTCCAAGATTGTCCACCATTTAGACTGCTAAATGCTTGGCCTAAAAATCATCAAAACGGCACTATTAAGGTAAGGCAAAGGAAGTATAATAAAAATAAAATAAAAAATAAAAAGAGTAATAAAACTCTTCACTGACAAATGTCACAGATTTTAAAAGGAGAGGAGAGAACTACAGTATTTAAATCATTAGAATCTGAGCTAAAATGTACTGACTGAGATAATAATGGGAGGAGGAAGGGTGGTTCCCCGGAGTTTTTGTTTACAACCTATTTTCTAAGGCAGCTTAGCAACATTTCTCCTGAACACCTCCTGGAGGGAAATGTTGGTCATCATCCTTCTTTCCCAACGAGCATAAAGGGCCAACCTTTGTCTCTGCGGCATAAAATAGAACCATCTGAGGGAAAACAAAAGATATCTGGGTTACAAGGAAATATTTTCCTAAGAGAATGCAACAATTTTTTCCACTCTCACTTCCTTTTAGAACTGACAGTCTTTGAATACATGGGTACTAGGCAGCAGTAGTCAATGGGACGAGAAAACGAATCAGAGAAATTACTCGGAATCTTACTATTTAGTTATCTAATTATCCAAACCTGGGGCTGGTGGTAAATCTGAGGATGTAGAATGACCTGTCCAAGCCCAACCAAATTTTACTGCCATCATCCAGAGAACTACTAAAAGGAATAAAGCCAATCATTAAGCAAAGCACTCTTTCAAAGGCATAAAATATTCATGTACCCAACCTACATGTGTATAAACATCTCTCAATACATGCAAAGGGTTATAATAAAAAAAATGCTTATTTTACTATTATTCTTGAAATTTTCAGAATTAACGTACTAAATTGTATCAACTTACAAAATGATATTTATGACTTCCTTTGGAGTTTTTTTGTTGTTGTTGTTTGTTTGTTTGTTTGTTTTAAATGGAGTCAGAGACGCCTGGGTGGCTCAGTCCATTAAGAAGCTGCCTTCAGGGCACCTGGGTGGCTCAGTGGGTTAAGCCGCTGCCTTCGGCTCAGGTCATGATCTCAGGGTCCTGGGATGGAGTCCCACATCAGGCTCTCTGCTCAGCAGGGAGCCTGCTTCCCTCTCTCTCTGCCTGCCTCTCTGTCTACTGTGATCTCTCTCTGTCAGGTAAATAAATAAAATCTTTAAAAAAAAAAAAAAAAAAAAGAAGAAGCTGCCTTCAGCTCAGGTCCTCATTATCCCAGGGTCCTGGGATTGAGTCCCCTGCTGAGCAAGGAGCCTGTTTTTGCCTCTGCCTGCTGCTCCTCCGCTTGTATGCGCACGCTCTCTCTCTCTCTCTGACCAGTAAATAAAATATTTTTTAAAAATAAACAAAATGTGAAAGTAGAGTAATACATACTATAGTAAAAACTAAATTACAGAAATACATTAACATGGTAAGTGACAGTCCCCTGCAATCCCAACCCCCCAGAGACAACCACTGTTAAACAGTTTAAACCCCAATATCATAAAAAGTTCTACAATTACAAAAATACCTCTACAAAGATAATAGGTACAATGGAGCATCTTCTCTATCCCCACACTCCTAGAGATACTAAAATAATCTCTACAATGTCCCTGCCAAGTGTTCAGGCAGTCTCTGCTTGAACAAATCCTTTGACAAGTACCCAACTACCTCCCAAGGCAGTCCACTCCATCTTACCATAGCTTTTATTCTAATGCTGAGTGGCTGTTACCTTGCTGTCAGATCATTCCAGTTTCTGTCTTGAAAATGTCTGGTTTTGGGGGGTTTTTTGTTTGTTTGTTTTAAAGATTTTATTTATTTGACAGACAGAAATCACAAGTAGGCAGAGAGGCAAGCAGAGGGAGAGGGAGAAGCAGGCTCTCCGCGGAGCGGAAAATGCGATGCAGGGCTCAATCCCAGGACCCTGAGATCATGACCTGAGCCGAAGGCAGAGGCTTTAACCCACTGAGCCACCCAGGCACCCCTGAATATGTCTGTTTTTAAATGTGCACCCTTAAAACCAGTACCTTAAAACCAGGTACTGAAATGAACACAACAGTCTGAAACAATCATAGTACCCATTCTGGGCACTATGCTTCTATTAACAGAGCCCAAATCACACTGTGGACTCACACAAACACAGACCACCACTCTAGTCCCACTCTAGGTGATTTCACATCACCTGCTGTTAAACTAATACATCACAATCATCTACAGTGATACTGTAGATGATTATTTTTATTTTATTTTTATTATTATTTATTTATTATTATATTTATTATTATTATTATTTATTTTTCAACACTTATTTTTTAGAATAATATGTGGAATTTTGCACTTATCAATGTTTAATAAATCTTGATCAGTTTAGTCCATTTCAGTCATCAATATTTCATCTATGTTATTAATAAAAATGTTGAGTGCTGAAAGACTACTCAGCTATAAGAAGAACTAAAATTCTGAAATAGGCTACAATATGGATGGACCTTGAGAACACTATGCTTAGTGGAATAAGCCAGACACAGAAGAACAAATATTGGATGATTATACTTATGTGGCACTGAGAATAGAAAATTTCATAGAGACAGAAGGAAGACTAGAGGTTACTAGGAGCTGGAAGGAGGGAAAGTTATTGTTTAATCAGTATAGAGCATTTTGGGGGATGACGAAAAAGTTTTAGGATAGTGACAATGATTTAGTGGTGATGGATACACAACATTGTGAATATATTTAATGTCACCGAACTGTATGCTTACAAATGGTTCAAATAAATACTATGTTTATTTTACCACAATAAAGAAAAAGAGGAATAAATTATCAATATATGCTGACTGAAAAGAAGCCAATCTCAAAAGATTACATACCTAAAACAGGAGTCCATTCACACAACATTCCTGAAAAGACAAACCTACAGAAATGGAGAATAGGTAAATTGTTGCCAGGGATTAGAGACTAGGAAGGGAAATGGATGGAGCTATAAGAGGACAAGGATCCTTGAGGTGATGGACTTGTTCTGTGTCTTGACTGTGGTGGTGGATACAGAAGGCAACACACGTAACAAAACTGCACAGAAATAAATACACACACACACACACACACACACACACAAGCAGAAATAAAACTGAGAAAATCTAATACAATCTGTAGGAGCGCCTGACTGGCTCATTTGGTAGAGCATGTGGCTCTCGATCTCTGGGGTCATGAGTTTGGGTCCCACGGATATAGTTACATATACCAGAACTTTAAAAAAAAGAAAGAAGAAGATCTGTGAACTGCATCAGTGTCTATATCCTGATTGTGATATTGTACTATAGTTTTGCAAAATGTTCACTGGCTCAAGGGGATTCTAGATCTTACTGCATTATTTTTTTCAATTGCATGTGAATCTACAATTATCTCAAAATTTAAATTTTAATTAAATGTAAATCCTGAACAATGGCCAAAGCATAGTGTCTGCTATTCCTACCATTTTCCCCGCTGTCTCCTATTAATAGGGTCACTACAACTGGAACATCTCACCATTAGACATGCACTCTCTTTATTCAAATTCTTTGGTTATTTAACTAGTTATAAGTCCATTTAATTATACAAATGTAAATCCTCATTATTTTCCCACCTGTTTACAAGGAAATTATTTTAAACTTGGTTAAATACTTTAAATCTTTCAAAAATAAGTTAGTACTTTAAATTTTTCAAAAATAAGTTAGCAACTATTTCTACATTCAAAGCACAGTGCTGTTCATTACTTCCAACAGAAATATTTGAGCCACATATACAAAACAGTAGCCACATTAGTAAAAAAAAATTAAGGTAAAATAATTTTAATAATATATTTTATTTAGCACAATATATCCAAAATATTATTTTTCTTAACTTTATTTATTTATTTGACAGAGAGAGAAAGAGAGCACAAGCAGGGTGAGTGGCAGAGGGAGAAGGAGAAGCAGGGAGCCAGATGCAGGGCTCAGTCCCAAGACCCAGAGCCAAACAAAAGCAGATGTTTAACCGACTAAGCCACCCAGACACCCCTTATTTCTATTTTTTTTTTTAATTTATTTTACTTATCTTGGAGAGAGAGACAGAGCACACTAACAGGGGGAGGGGCAGAGGGAAAGGATCTCAAACAGACCATGCTCTGAGGACAGAGCCCAACACGAGGCTGGGTTCTCAGGACCCTGAGATCACAATCTGAACCAAAATCAAGAATCTCTGATTAACCAACTGAGCCATCCAGGTACCCCCAAAACATTATTTTGACAGGTAGATAATCTGTTGTGTAATGATGAGAACAAAGGAGAGAATTGTAGCCAAAATTAAATGTCCTTACAACTTGCTGCCCACTGATAAATCCCTGAGGCATGCAGACCATGACATTCCTTAAGAAACCCACGGCTATCCTAATGTTGCTGTTTCATTAAAGACCAAAAAGAACCTTATCTGGACAAATAGCCAGCTCTTCAAGGTCCAGCAGACCCTACTTTCAGCATAAATTCCTTAGAAACTTACATTATGTCTATGCTCTTCCCTCCACAAACAAAAGTAAATTATCAGTCACTCCTCACAGTGCAGCTCTTTTTTGCCCAACGGTCCTGTCCCTGTAATATAATAAAAGAACCTTTCTGCACTATAAAACATCTCAAGAATTCTTCCTTGACCATTGCGCTCAGCAGCCCTTCATCATTTTACTCTTAAGGGCACATCTCAATTTGAACTCGGCACATTTCAAGTCACCTATGCTAATGACTACTATATCAGATAGTGTGGATATGTAAGGACCTATTTTATATTTTCATATTTTAGCCAGAGGCTTCCCTGCTCCCCTTCCCCCAGGGGATTTACTTAAAAACAAGTCCCAGAAACCAGCCTCAGGTAACAAAGCTCAAATACAAGGGTGGGTCAGGCCAGGTGGAGACATCGATCAGTGGGGGGTTGCATACTGTCTCCTTAGCTACCAAGGAGTAGGGGCCCTCCCGCCCTTTGAGAGCCTTTTTGGCACCAATCCTAATCAAGGTGTAATAGGCTGGTTCAAATGTCTACTAGGGTAAATTGTAATTCAATTGGTCACCTAGCATCACTGGAGTTTCCTATGTGTGTGTGTGTTACAATCTCATTGGCCGCCTGTACGTGGCCAGGCCCGACCGCATGGCCTTTGCCCTTAAAAGCTAGTCTGTGAAACAGAGAAGGGTCGCCCTCTCTTGTAAGAGGTGTGTCCCCGAACGTTCGGTTAGATTCTTGATGCTTGGCGCGAAATAAAGCTTTGCTTGACCTTCGCTTTTATATCAGTCTCGCTCCTTTAGTCACGGACCCATTTGGGGGGCATAACAGATAAAGCTCAATTACTAGTTTCGAATCCTATTTGGAAAAATGTTTACAAATTTTTAAATTCCTTTTTAATTATTTATTCTAGAATCCTGCCTATATCACTAATCTTTCTTTGGTCTGCAAATTTACTTTCTTCAAGACACATCTTCTATTTTCCAATACTGTACTTCTCTCATTTTCTAAGATTTCTCAAAGACCACAAATAATCTCATATACATATATAAGTTCTGAGGGCCATGTATTTCCTTTTTTATCTGGGAAGCCCTGCTTCCTTTTAGGTTCTTCACTATTCCAAGGCTCAGATTACTCTTTATCCCTCATTTTTCATCCCTCGTGTCTAAAGAGGTTCTTCATTGGAAATGTGAATAGGAAGTAAGGAATTGTGCTTTCATCTGTTTCATCATCATTAAGTAAAAGTAGCAAACTTATCCCTACCTATTCCTATTATTCCACAGTTTTAGAAAATGTTTTTGTTATCTCAGTAACTTTAGAAGCTTCATCTCATTTTAAGCTCATTCCCTAATACTCCAAGGTCACTCTTGATTGTGTAACCTCCTCACTGATCTTTTGTAAACGTCTGTTTTAGATCTGAGTAAAGCAAGCAATCTCTTTTGTAGTATGAATCAGTCTTTAAAGGACCCTCCTCCACTTTTTACTCATAATTCCCAATTAGCATTGTAATTATTTGCTTTTAAAGGATATTCTTTCTTTCTTGAACCACACCCTCATATTAAGTCTCTGTTCACAGATTTCCATTTTTTTTAACTTTTTAAATGTAACTTCCAAAGTGAATCCCCAAATTTCCTTCAACAAGCATATTTTATCACTATAGCTCAGTGGGTTAAGCCTCTGCCTTTGGCTCAGGTCATGATCTCAGGGTCCTGGGATGGAGCCCCACATTGGGCTCTCTGCTCTGCGGGGAGCCTGCTTCCCCCTCTTCCTCTTCCAGCCTCTCTGCCTACTTCTGATCTCTGTCACATAAATAAATAAAATCTTTTTAAAAAAATAAAATAAAATAAATAGGTCCCAGTTTGCTTTATCTACCTTCTGTGAAATTAAATTATCAGAAAGGCTTGTCAAGATTGAGTAGATGCTCCAATTTAAACTAAATGAGACTATTTAAATTCCCCTCTCCCAAAAACATATATATTTGAAGCAATAAACACCAGGTAAAACTGACTGGTGCCTATTAAGCACTAGCCTTTACGCTTTTCATACACTGTCTCATTTTATCTGTACAACAAACTTCCAGGGTAGATTTTATCCATCCCATTTTACATATGAGAAGACTGATGTTTCAAGAGATTATAGTCATTTGTCCAAGGTCACCCAAGGAAGAAATGGTAGATTTTGAAACCTAGTTTGGCACCAAAGTCTGTGCTCTTTCCAACCCTCCCTCTCTACTTCCTTACAGATACTCTATTTTATTTTTCCATTTAATATTAATAAGGCATAAATGCTCCTACTCAAAGATTACATTCATAGTAAAGCCACTAAATGTAGGGAAAAAATCAAAATGACAACTCTGGTTTCATGGATGCTCTCTCCTGTAATTCAATCAAGCTAAGAATATATTTAACAATAGCCTGCATTTGCTACTACAAAAGATGACACATATGATAGCTATGTAAATCATTCTCATGATCCAGTTAAACCAGTTATGAATTCTCTGAATACCTAAATTCCTTTTGCGGGAGGGTAAAACAAATATATAATCTAAGTGTTATGTACAAAACCTGGCAATACTGGGTACAAATATTTCTTAACCTGGTGAGGAAGAGGGCTTAAGGAGTGTGCCAGAAACCAACAGCTTTTGTTTGACACATTTAGTATTCCTGGCTTTCCTGCTCCATCAGATTCCCAAGGGAATTTAAGTCCATTTACCAGATCCTATCACGTTTGATCTGTTATTAGTCCTTTATAATTTCTTCCACTGATCTGTCTTCATACATAAACAATCTTTATTTTAATGTTTTAAAAACATGACTCTTACGCCTTTTATGACCAATATTTAAAAAACTAAAAGACACTGAAAAGGGCACATGACTACATTCTTTGGAAAAAGACTGAGTTATCAGTTTGAAAAATGAATGAATGATAGGCAAAGAAAAGCTTAAAAAACATACCCCTGCTCTCACAACTCAACAACAGAGAGACAAACAACCCAATTTAAAACTGGGCTAAGGATCTTTATTGGCATTTCTCCAAAGAAGATATACAAATGGCTAATAAGCACATGAAAGTATGTTCAACATCATTAGGAAATATAGATCAAAACCACAACGAGTTACCACCTCACACCCACTAGGATGGCTAAAATAAGACAGACAATAACAAGTATTGGTGAGGACACAGAGAGAGACTGGAACCCTCCTCACACATTGCTCCTGAGATTCAAATGGTGTAGTCACTTTAAAACACATTTTGCCAGTTCCATAAAAACTAAACACAGAATTATCCTATCACCTTATAATTCTACTATCCTGGTTATATACCCAAGAGAAATGAAAACATGTCCACCAAAAGCCTATAAAAGAATGTTCACAGCTGGGAAGTCTGGGTGGCTCAGTCAGTTAAGCATCTGCCTTTGACTCAGGTCAAGATCCCTGGGTCCTGGGATCAAGCCCCATGTCAGGCTCCCTGCTCAGTGAGGGCCTGATTCTGCTGCTCCCCCTACTTGTGCTCTCACATTCTCGCTCTAACTCCAATAAATCAATAAAATCTTAAAAAAAAAAAAAAAGAATTTCACAGCAGCATTATTCATACTAGTCAAAAATGGAAACAACGCAAACATCTATCAATTATTGAATGGATAAATAAAATATGTATATCCATACAATGAAATATCATGGATTATATTTTGCAATAAAAAGAATGAAGTGCTAGAGCACCTGACTGTCTCAGTCAGTAAAGCATGTGACTCTTGATCTTGGAGTCATGAGTTCAAGCCCCATAATGGCCACAGAGCTTTATTAAAAAAAAAAAAAAAAAAAAAATCAACCATGCTACAACATAGCTGAACCTTAAAAACATTGTTAAGTGAAAGAAACAAGTCACAAAAAGCCATGTATTGCTTGAGTCCATCTAACTGAAATGTTCAGATTATAAAAACCCATAGAGAGGCGCCTGGGTGGCTCAGTGGGTTAAAGCCTCTGCCTTCGGCTCGGGTCATGATCCCATGGTCCTGGGATTGAGCTCCACGTCGGGCTCTCTGTTCCATTGGGAGCCTGCTTCCACCTCTTTCTCCACCTGCCTGCTTCTCTGCCTACTTGTGATCTCTGCCTGTCAAATAAATAAATAAAATCTTAAAAAAAAAATCCATAGAAATAAGGAAGTAAACTAGTAATTGCCAGGGATGGGTGTCAAGGGAATGGTGAGTGATTGCTAATGGGGATGAGGTTTCTTTCTGTGGTGATGAAAATGTTCTGGAATTAGATAGTGCAGAACTATCTAAAATGACTGAAGTGCCTACTTTAAAAAAGGTAAATGCTATGGTATGTAAATTACATCTCCATAAAGCTGTTATTTAAAAAAGAGATCTCTCTATCCTGTGATGTTAAGGACAACCATAGCTTTCCAATATCCTTTTTGGATATTTGCTCACTGATAAGAATACCTAGAATAAAAGACTCTGAGTCTGAATGAGTTAGTTTTATTTTCTCACAGGCTTGTTCTCTGCACATTCTTGATGATGATGATGATGATGATAATGATGATGGTGATTAACTGATTGATTTTTGCCATTTAAGAAGAATGAGACTTGGGACTGTCTGGGTGGCTCAGTCAGGTGGCTGCCTTCAGCTCAGGTTATGATCCCAGGGTCCTGGGATTGAGTCCCATCAGGCTTCTAGCTTATCGGGAGCCTGCAACTCCCCCTGCTTGTGCTCTCTGTCTCTCTCTCTCTGATAAATAAATAAATAAAATCTTAAAAAAATAAAAAAGAAAAGAAGAACGAGACAAATTATTTTTTCCTTTTGAATATTCTGAAGAGAAACATATACAACCAAAAATATCAATAAAAGAAAATCATAGTCGGATAAATAAAATATGTATATCCATACAATGAAATATCACAGATTATATTATATAATAAAAGGAATGAAGTACTGGGGCACCTGACTGGGTGGCTCAGTTAGTTGAATGGCCGACTCAATTTCGGCTCAGGTCATGATCTCGGGGTTATGGGATCGAGTCCTGTGTCAGGCTCAAAAAAAAAAAGGAAGGAAGGAAAAAGGGGGTGCCTGGGTGGCTCAGTCGATTAAGCATCCGCCTTCAGCTCAGATCATGATCCCTGAGATCAGTCCTGGACTAAGCCCCCAAATCAGGCTCTCTGCTCAGCGGGGAGTCTGCTTCTTCCTCTCCTTCTGCCCTACCCCTCACCCTGCTCATGTTCTCTCCTGTGTTCTCTCTCTCAAAGAAATAAATAAAACTTAAAAAGGAAGAAAGCAAAGAAAGAAGGGAGCTGGGCTTTCTTGGGCTTAGAAAATTAAAGAATCTCTGAGAATAGGTAAAAAGAAAGTTTTGGGAAGAGAGTAAGACTCAAAATCAATAAATGAAAAGAAAAAAACAATAATTGGATGGTTATTATGGCCCTTAAAATGAAGTTTTATATGTATAATACTCACAGTCATAAAGTGGCACACTCTACAAATATTATTGCATTCAAATAAAGCAATCTGTTCTATGAGACCTCAAGTAACTTAGTCCCAATTCCATTTCCTGGATGAGGAAAGGGGGTCAGTATGATTTTCATCCACATTCTAAAATCAGAAAAGTTCCCAGCAATTAACTCCAAAACAGCACTACTATCATGTACACCTATCAGTCAGTATTCTTAATTACAAACAGAGCAAAACATATTTAAAGTGTTTCCAGCACTATGGAAATGTATCGTTCATTATAGGGCAGAGGCAGGAGTGGGCTTTGGAGCCAGTTCACAATATTTCCAAGCACCAAGGCTGTGTTCATCTTTAACTTCAAGCTGGTTATTCCTGTGATTTTGAGATAGCATCCAGTAGCAATTGGATTTGCAGACTTCTCTATATTCATGAAGTAGAAGAATGAAGGTTCCCTTATCCAAAGCCTTTTCCTTCAGGTTGAGTGGGCCATGTAAGATCATGTGTGCATCCCAGAATTAATTACTACCACCACACTGGCTTAAACTCAGGCTCCTGAACCAATCACTGGCAACAGGGATGGAATTATCGAGATTGGCTTAAACCAGTGGCTTTCTAACTTTTCCAGCTGCAAGCCACAGGAAGAAAGATGACTCATACACACACATATGCACATATTCAGACAAGTTAACATTCTGTAAAACAAAATGTATTCTTACCAGACAAAATGCACTGATATTTTCTTAAATACATTTATAATTTTTTTCAGTTGGTTGCCACTCTACTAGAGTGATTTTCTGACCCTCTAATAGGTCACATTTGGCAGTTTCAAAACCACCGGCTTAGGCTAATCAGAGCTCTCACATGAGGCAAATGTCAAGTTCAGAAACCTAACTACTGCTGCACAGTGGGGGAAAGGTGAAACAGTTAGTGAGGCATCTGCATCCATTAACATCACCCATAGTGCACTTTCACATACATTTTCTTACATGATCTTACACAAGTAGTCTTGGGAAAATCTATAGGATACACACACACGAAAAAGAGGTTTTTGTCTTCTCATTTTGAAACTACGTTAAAACTTCTGCATATTTAAGATAAGGAGGTCATATTCAGAAACTGTTCACATGGATATATACTCTGCAGAGCACCTGTAAGTACGGTCATCAGATATTATTAGAAAGGACAAATAGGACTAAGTTTTATTTTATGACTAAGTCTTAAAAGAAAGTTCAAAAGCTAGAGTGGGAGCAGTGGTTATCAACCAGGGATGATATAATTGGCAATGTCTAAAGATACCTTTTTGGTTATCACAAGTGAGAAGGGGTGCTACTTTTATCCAGTGGGTAAAGGCCAGGGATGCTGCTGAACAGATTACAATGCACAGGACAGTCCCCCTTTCACAAAGGATTACCTTACAAGGTATCAGGAATGACAAGGTTGAGAAACTGCATAGAATATTACCACCTGTTAGTCCTGTTAGTCCATCTAGTTAGTCCAAATAGTCCTGTTAGTCCATCTAAAGTCCAAATGCCCACTTTGCAGAGTGAGAATATTAGATACATATGGACTATCCATTCCAATTGGAATTCAGAATGGAAAATGGAAAAAAGAGCGAGCAAGAAGCAAAGGCCACTTTATTCAGAGTAGTAACTGCTCCGCATTCCAAGGCAAATTTATCTCACTTGTTTATGGACTTGATTTCTTAAAAAACAAGAAACAAAACAAAACCCTAGAAAGCAGTTTTGTATCACTTCATTATATAATGTAATTCTTCATTTTTTTTAAAGATTTTATTTATTTATTTGAGAGAGGGCGAGCACGAGTTGGGGGGAGGGGCAAAAGGAGAGGCAGGCTGTGCACTGAGCAGGGAGCCCGATGCGGGCCTCCATCCCAGGACCCTGAAATCATGACCGGAACCAAAGGTAGCCACTTACTGACTGAGCCACCCAGGCGCCCCAACAACATAATTCTTTAACAGGAAAGATCTAACAGTGCAGATTTGAGGTTGAAGTCTTTTCATTATTCTGAAGCAGTCACGTGAGCTATCATTGCAACCATACAAAACACTGTTCTCATACATCAAGGTAAGAGGAGAAATCAAGATGGAATTTCTTTCAAGGCCCACTAGGTTGAGACACCAGAATGAAAATAGAAGGCTTCATCCCACTACTCACTGGACATGCAGTCTTTCTAGTATTTCCTATGTTTGCTAGAATCCTCATGCTGTTCTCCTCCTAAACAGCAACCAAATAATTTTAGTCACTCCAATAGCTATAATAGATATCCAATATCCAGTATTGGATAATAGATATCCAATAGCTCACAGGTTTAATAACAGAGGAATATAGTCTTTTCTCCACATCCATAATTACATGCCTGCTCTCAACAGGACATCTCAGGGTGGAAAAGTAAGATGTGTGTCCTCAAACTTCTATTAAAACAAAACAACACAAAAACATCCTCTCCTTTATAATCTCCCTCTCACTCACCACACTCCAGCAACATCAGTCATCCTGTTCTTCCTCCAACGGACAAAACTCATTCACCACACTTTGCCTCAAACCCCCACCCCAATCCTAAACCAGGGCATTTTGACTTGTCCCCCCAACTAAAATATTCCTCACCCTTAACATTACATGGATTTCTCCTTGTCATTTAGGTCTGAGCTCAAGCAGAGAGGCTTTCTCTGATCGCTCAAATCTAAGTTAACCCTGCAATCACTCTCTACCATATCAGTTTTTCCATGGTTTTTAACTACTCAGCACCCTTAAACAGCCTTCCCTGTTTGGGAAATTTTTCATCTTCTAAGTTGTGTCTCCCCAAAACAGAAGTCAGAAATTCACTTCCCCAGCCTCTTCTGCAAGCAGGAAGCAGGTATGTGACCTAGATTCTCCGAACCAAACACATCCACATGATATTTCAATTAGGAAGCAAGTGATATAATGGAAACACCATGTTTAATCCATTCTGCAGTACATTTCAGAGAGATAAACCTTCCTTTCAGAAGCAGAAATGGCAGAGGTCCTAGCAGTTCCATCTCCTACGAGCACGACAGTGCAAGCTCCATACCTGTTCCTACTGACAAAGTAGTAATGTCTCCAATGATGTAGCCCAATGTTATAATTTAGACATTGTTCCTAGCTAAGTACTCTCTAAGACTGATTCTCCACTTTTCTCCCAAAGATTCTATGAGTTTATATTAATACTCTTATTTTTTTTCTCCACTTTAACTAACTAGAATGGGCTTCCCAAAACTTGCTACTAAGTTATGATTCATTCTTCATAAATGTTTTCATAAGATTCTTGCTGTCTGATATTTTCTTGTTAATTATTTTATTTATTGGCTGTCTCTCTCCACGAGAATTAAACCCCATGAGGACAGGGACATTGTCTATCTTCATCCTTTATACCCAGTATTTAGAATAGTGTTGCATATACAAGAGGTACTCAATTTAAAAAAAATCAAAAAAGTACTTCACTGGTACATAAATGTATACTTAGGAACCAGTTGGGAGAAATTCAAAATATCAGGGCTATAGGAGTTAAGAACTTAAAAAGGATCAATATGGACTGGAGAGGTCAGAGAGACCTCATGAGACAGTGCTTAAGTAATGATAAACTGTAATCCTTCTTTCTGCAGGGGTACAAATACATGACTTCTAAAGAATGAGAACAAATGAATGGCACTGGGAATAAACACAGAAATAAAAGATGAAAGGAAAGTATGTGGAGCTCAGTGGGAAATATCTTAGATATGCAGGATGGGCAAGATTATGAATGGCTTTAAATGCTGGGCCTGGGAATGTTGTATTTGATGATGTTTCAAGAACACTAATCCTCAATGAGCATTATCATCTATTCTTCATCCTAGATGTTATCTGCTATGTAAAACTACAACATCTACCCACACATTTTCTACAGCATTGCTTCTCTGAACACTGGTGCTCTATATTTATCTGTTCAAGCTAAGTCTACTAGAGAAAGAGATTCTTATAATTAATCCTCTTATTCTTAACTGAATACTCAATTTAAAGATAAAAATCTATGACCAAAATGGCCTTTATTTCCCAGCTCCATTCCCAAAGTCATGTTTTAACATTTGTCTCAACTTCATTTACCCTCTAATCTATGAGATTATTATGTTGGTACCAGGTACATGAACTAGAGCTTTGGGAAAAGAATTTTATTTTGTATTAAAGTAACACAGTCATTGAGGGGCGTCTGGGTGGCTCAGCTGGTTAAGCAGCTGCCTTCGGCTTAGGTCATGATCCCGGAGTCCTGGGATCGAGTCCCACATCAGGCTCCTTGCTCGGCGGTGAGCCTGCTTCTCCCTCTGCCTCTGTCTGCCTGTGCTCACTCTCTCACTCTCTCTGACAAATAAATAAAATCTTAAAAAAAAAATAAAAAATAAAAAAAATAAAGTAACACAGTCATTGAGAACACAGAAAGACAATTTTATAAAGAGACCTCTTCAGATAAAGTCTTCTAAGAATCTAGCAAATCCTATAGCTAACAACTATAAAAAGCTACATAATTATATTTTATGGTCTCAGGTGAATCAGAAGGGACTTGAAAAAGACTGTTATGCAGTTGGTTGTGGAAAACAATCTGTAAATTATAAATATTATTAAATATACATATATATATATATATATATATATATCCTTTGAACCTGAAATCCCACTCCTGATTCTTTATCTCATAGCATAAATGTACCAGTATGTGAAGGTATGCACAAGATGCTTACTTCAATGTTCACAGTGACCAAAAAAAAAAAAAAAAAAAGTAAAAGGGAAACAAAGTAAGTGTCCATCAACAAGGGATTGGCTAAATGAACAAACGTACAGCTGCACCAAAAATAACCTCATTCATAACAGTATATTTTTATATAGTCAATAAATGAATGCTTTAGTGCTATATTAGTTGATGCAGAGAATGTTGTACTAGTTACCATGAGTGAGAAAAAAAAGATGCAGAACAGAATGCATAATATGATCCAGTTTTATTTAAAAAAAAAATTATACATACACATGTGATCCTAGAGTAGTGTATGTGTCTTGATAGGCAGACAAAAAATAGATAGGATGGTGATTCAAGTATGGGGAAAAATATGGAAAGATATATACTATACAGTTACTTTGGAGCAAAATTGAGAAGTAAAGGGGGAAAGGGAATTAGGCAAGAAATGAAAAAATTCATATAAATTCACAATTACATAAAAATCATATGTATAAAGAAATTGGTATTTTTAAAATAAAAACAATATGAAAATAAAAAAGAGTTATTAGAAACCACCTAATCTAACCTCCTGATGATCCCTCATTTATTCAACACTAAATGCCAATTTCGTGCAATAAACAGCAACAGGGATTGGTATCTCCTTTCCAGTAATGGATCTAGTAACAAAGAATCCATCTAGCCCCAAGGATGCCCATTCCATTTTAAAGCTGATCTAATGAGAGAAATTCTTCCATTAGATCAGCTTCTTCCATGTAATTAACTGAAATTTGCTTGTCCATAAGGAGTAGAAATAAATCTAACCTAACCTCTATTTACATAATTTTCTTCACAGGACTAATATCTTGTTTACTTAGCAACACATTCACAGGTAGTTTCGTGCTTTTATACATATTATAGCCCATAAAATGTGTCTGGGTGAAAGTGCAGACTCAGATTTAAGAGATTAAAATGTTAAAAAATGACAAACTGAAAGAAAATTGCAATCAGATCACAAAGAGTTTCCTTAATATGCAAACAACTCCTAAAAATCACAAAGAGACCACTTACAAGAGTCACGGAATAGGAATTTACTGCACAGTAAAAAGAAATACAGTTCTTTAAAAAGATGTCCAAATTCACTCACTAATGAAAATTAAATCTATATTATGATATTTTTTCACCAGTCAGACATAGATCCAAAAGTTTGGTAACACAACGTGTTGGCAAAGATGTAAGCAGATAGTAATTCCCATACTTTCTCTTTTACGAACACACTCCATAAACTCATACAGGATAATGAATGCACAAGGTTATTCACTGTGGCAATGCAAATAATAGCAAAAGACTGGGAGCAACTTAAGTGTTTAAGAGAAGGAATTGGGGGCACCTGGGTGTCTCAGTGGGTTAAAGCCTCTGTCTTCGGCTCAGGTCATGATCCCAGGGTCCTGGGATCTCTGCTCAGCGGGGAGCCTGCTTCCCCCCCCCCCCCCACACCCCACACCCCGCACCCCCAACTGCCTCTCTGCCTACTTGTGATCTCTGTCAAATAAATAAATAAAACCTTTAAAAAAAAGAGAGAGAAGGGAATTGATTTTTTGAAAAGTATAGTACAGGCTCAGGTCATGATCCCAGCGTCCTGGGATCGAGTCCCACATCGGGCTCCTTGCTCGGCGGGGAGCCTGCTTCTCCCTCTGCCTTTGCCTGCCACTCTGTCTGCCTGTGCTCGTGTTCTCACTCTCTCCCTCTCTCTCTGACAAATAAATAAATTTTTTAAAAAAATTTAAAAAAAAAAGTATAGTACATCAACATACCTGTGTGAAAGATTCACAAGGTATGAAAACACCATTTAGCAATTCTGAAAGAAGAGTTTAGAAGACAATTATTTCTTAATATCTTGGTTACCAAATCTAGAGATGGAAGGATGGGCTTTCCAACACCCTTAGAAGAATCTTATCAATTTTCATTAAAATAGTAAAAGGGTTCTTGAGAACAGCATGTCACACAGATGGACTTTAAGAGATGTTTTAAATAACTTTATTGTAATTTGAGGCTGTTACTTGTGAGTGTATAAGAACATGGTGAGGGTGGTATCCAATTCTGTTCACACTGTAAGATAGTACGAAAGGATCATCTGGTAAATATAGGTTTTTTTATTCTTTTCCAATTTCCCTGAAACTTGTTTCAAGAGAAAAGAATTATTCTTTAAAACTCTTGAACGTGCCACCAAAAAAATCTATTTTGAAAATTGTACTGTAAATACAGTGGATACAGACACTCTTAGGAAAATTAAGCTGCCATTAAATGTTTATCACAGGATCACCTGGGTGGCACAGTCAGTTAAACATCGAACTCCTGTGGGGCGCCTGGGTGGCTCAGTGGGTTGCCTGGGTGGCTCAGTGGGTTAAGCCTCTGCCTTTGGCTCAGGTCAAGATCCCAGGGTCCTGGGATCGAGCCCCGCATCAGGCTCTCCGCTCAGCAGGGAGCCTGCTTCCTCCTCTCTCTCTCTGCCTGCTTCTCTGCCTGCTTGTGATCTGTCTGTCAGATAAATAAATAAAATCTTAAAAAAAAAAAAAATCCAACTCCTGGTCATGATCTCGGGGTCATGAGATCATGCTCTGGGTCAGGTTCCACACTCTAGCAGGGAGTCTGGGATTCTTTCTCTCCCTCACCTTCTCCCTCTGCTCCTCCTCTCTCTCTCTCTCTCTCAAATTAATACAAAAATCTTTTTTAAAAATAAAATAGGGACGCCTGGGTGGCTCGGTTGGCTAAGTGGCTGCCTTCGGCTCAGGTTACGATCCCAGCGTCGTGGGATCCAGTCCCACATCAGGCTCCTTGCTCGGCAGGGAGCCTGCTTCTCCCTGAGGCCTCTGCCTGCCACTCTGTCTGCCTGTGCTTGCTCGCTCTCTTTACCTCTCTTTCCCTGACAAATAAATAAATAAAATCTTAAAAAAAAATAAAAATAAAGATAAAATAAAATGTTCGTGACAAGTTCATTAAACATTTAGTATAATGCTAAGCAGAGAAAGCAAAATTTAGTTTCATGTAGCATATAAAAATGAACAACAATTAGGACGCCTCGGTGGATCAGTTGGTTAAATGTCTACCTTCAGCTCAGGTCATGATCCTAGAGTCCTGGGATTGAGTCCCACACTGGGCTTCTTGTTCAGTGGGGACCTGCTTCTCCCTTTACCTGCCATTCCCCTGCTTGTGCTGTCTGTGACCCCAAAAAAAAAAAAAAAAAAAAAAGTACTACTATTTTACCAAAAATGAGATGATCTCCATAAAAAACTGTCTGGAAAGAAATGCATAAATGGTTGTTTCTGAGTAGCATTTTCTTCTTCCTTCCAATTTTCTGTATAGTTTACTCTTCTCTGATTTAGTACTTTCATAGTAGGTAAAAGCTTTTAAAAATGAATAATAATAGCATCATACACGGGAATAGAAAATTAAGTTTATCTTTGTTCTGACAGATTTGTTGAACAATTATTAAAACTGTAGTTGTAAAAAAAAAAACTAAATCTTTTATCTTTTCTTCACTTTTGTTGTGAATCTTAGACTACTCTAAAAAAATTAAGTCTTCAGGAGCACCTGAGTGGCTCAGTTGGTTAAGTGTCCACCTCTTGATTTCGGCTCAGGTCATGATCTCAGGGTCCTGGGATCAACTCCTGCGTCCAGCTCCACGCTCAGCGGGAATTATGGTTTAGAGTCTCTCTTTCTCTGCCCTTCCCACCACCTTTCAAATAACAAATAAATCTTTTAAAAAAACAAGTCTTCATTTTAAAAATTCTAGAAGATAAACATTTCCTAAAGACAAAAGTGATAGAATAAGGGAAATTAAATTTTCTATTTAATAAAACATTTGTACCCAGAACTCTTACATTCAAAATAAGACAAACATGAGGCACCTGGATGGCTCAGTGGGTTAGGGCTTCTGCCTTCGGCTCGGGTCATGATTCCAGGGTCCTGGGATCGAGCCCCGCATTGGGCTCTCTGCTAGGCAGGGAGCCTGCTTCCTCCTCTCTCTCTGCCTGCCTCTCTGCCTACTTGTAATCTTTGCCTGTCAAATAAATAAATAAAATCCTAAAAAAAAAGACAAACACAAATAAAAAATGGGCAAAGGTCTTGAACTAACTCTTAGCAAAAAACATAGAATAGCCATGAACAGAAACCATCCCAGTGACACTGGAGCCAGAGAGGGAAGGAACACACACCCTCACCTAAAAAGACAGTCTAAAAGGAGGAGAGTGTCATAATTACTCCTTGCAAAATGGAAAACAGGCCAAAAGATCCATCAGTTTACTAAGCCTCGACTTAATTTCTCACAGGTTGCTCACAGGTGTAGACAACACAGAAGCATTGTGATACCCAACTTAAGCTTTCTTAAGAGAAAGGAGCTTTCTTGCCCTTGTCCAAAAGTCTTAAGGAAGGAAATATCAAAAATTTTAGTTAAAAGAGAACCCAAGGGCGCCTGGATGGCTCAGTGGGTTAAGCCTCTGCCTTCGGCTCAGGTCATGGTCTCAGGGTCCTGGGATCGAGTCCTGCTTCAGGCTCTCTGCTTGGCAGGGAGCCTGCTTCCTCCTCTCTCTCTCCCTGCCTCTCTGCCTACTTGTGATCTCTCTCTGTCAAATAAATAAATAAAATCTTTAAAAAACAAAAACAAAAAACAGCACCCAAGAAAGTAACACACAGAAAAGAGCAATCAACTTCTTCTCCGTTTCTTAACTATCTGCAGGGAAGAAGTGACAGCTTTCAGTTCAAGCTACTCTCTTCTCTGACCTCTGTGAATCAAATCCCAAAACAAAAATGGGTTATTGTGATTACCCAAAAGTTAACTTGGAAAAAGTAATGCTGTCTACCATGTTTTCAACTGTTATTAGAATTTTGTTTGTAAAAATACTTAAGTATAAAAAAGAGAGAAAGAAAGAAAACTCTGGCAGTCGCTACAACTCGGTCTTGCTACCTCATTGTAATTGTTGTCTATGCCTAAACTAAGTGAAGCAGAAGGCTGAATGAAATAGAGAAAGGGGGGTGGGACACAGTAACTGAGACCTAATTCACAAGAAGTCATACACGTTTTAATTATAATAAACTAGTATGCTAAACTGGTCTATAATTTTAGTATTTGTATAAGAAATGTCCTCATACATTGGGGAGGGTGTGTGCTATGGTGAGTGCTGTGAAGTGTGTAAACCTGGCGATTCACAGACATGTACCCCTGGGGATAAAAATACATTATATGTTTATAAAAAATAAAATAATTAAAAAAAAAAAAAAAAAAAAAAAAAAAAAGAAATGTCCTCATAAGCCCATCTCATCTTCACGTAAATGTACAAATTGCTTTCTCATTAGTTACCACAGATCCTCAAATTCACACTACCAAACACACAACCATAAATATTGTTGAGTTCCTCACAGGGAGCATAAGTGAACAATGATTTCAAGTTGCAATTACCAATGACAAGGTTTAAACTAATTTGTTTATATGTTTCACAGATATTTTTATTTCAACTAAAATGAAATGCTTCATTTTCAATCTCAAAAACAAATATAACCATTACCCACCTATAGACAACAGTATCTAGAAAATAGCAGTAATGCATCACTACAGTAAAGAATCAGTGAGATATAAAAACTGTAGTGTATTCTAGAAATCATCTCAGGATGACCAATAAAATGAAAATTAAAAATTCCGTCTATAAAGAGGATATTCTGAGATGGGGAAACACATTCAAATGTGCACTTTAAAGGAGTACATATTAATATATAAATATGTAATATTAGAAGTGCTAAGAAAAAAATAAAGCAGAGCAATAGAGAAAGGGAGTACTGAGTAGCTGGGGAAAGTCTGCAGTTCTATACAGGCATACTTCATTTTACTGAGCTTTGCTTTACTGCACTTCAGATACTGCATTTTTTACAAACTGAACATCTGTGGCAACCGTGCATCAAGCAAGTATATTGGTGACATTTTTCCAACAGTAGTTGCTCACTTCACATCTGTGTCCCATTTTGATAATTCTTGCAATATTTCAGACATTTTCAGTATGATACTTGTTCTGGTGATCTGTGGTCATTGGTACCTGAAGCTTGGTACAGAACGCAAGTCCAAAGCTGAGACAGGCCAAAAGCCAGGCATGTTGTACCAAACAACCCAGTTGTGAAGGCAAAGGAAAGGTTCTTGAAGGAATTTGTTTCTCCAGTGAACACACGAATGATTAAAAAAAAAAAAAAAAAAGTGAAACAGCCTTATTGCCAATATGGGGAAAATGGTCTGAATACAAGATCAAACCAGACACGACATTCCCTTAAGCCAGAGCCTACCCCAGAGCAAGGCCCTAATGCTCTTCAATTCTGTGAAGGCTGAGAGAGGGGAAGAAGCTGTAGAAGAAAAGCTGGAAGCTAAGAGAGGTTGGTTCTTGAGGTTTAAGAAGCCGGACCCCATAACAAAGAAGTACAAGGTAAGGCAGCAAGTGCTGATCTTCTATCCAGAAGATCCCGCTGATATCATTCATGAAGGTGGCTAAGCCAAACAACAGATTTTTCAGTGTAGATGAAAACAGTCTAAAAGAAAAAGGAAAGAAAGAAAGGAAAGGAAAGGAAAACAGCCTTATATTATAAGAAGACGGCATCTGGAACTTTCAAGGATAGTCAATGCCTGGCTTCAAAGCTTCAAAGGACGGACTGACTTTCTTTTTAGTGGTTAATGGTGCACAAAGCTGGTGACTTTAAATTGAAGCCAATGCTCATTTACTATTCTGAAAATCCTAGGGCCCTTCAAAATTATCCTACATCTATCATGCCTGAGTTCTATAAATGGAACAACAAAGCCTGGATGACAGCACATCTGTTTACAACACAGTTTACTGACCATTTTAAGCCCACTGTTGACACCTACTGCTCAGAAGAAAAAAGATTCCTTTCAAAATATTACTGCTCACTGACAACTGACCACCCAAGAGCTCTGATAAAGATGTACAGCAAGACTGTTTCGTGCCTGCTGACACGAGGTCCATTCTGCAGCCTGTGGATCAAGGAGTCATTTCAATTTTCAAGTCTCATTATTTAAGAAATGTGTTTCATAAAGATATAGCTGACACAGATAGGGATTCCTCCAATTGATCTAGGCTAAGTGAATTGAAAACCTTCTGGAAAGGATTCACCATTCTAGATGCTATTAAGAATATTCGTGATTCATAGTGAAAGGTCAAAATATCAGCCTGAATGGGAGTTTGGAAGAAGTTGATTCCAGCTTTCATGGATTACTCTGAGAGGTTCAAGATCTCCTACAAATGCGGTGGAAACAGCAAGAGTACTAGAATTAGAAGAGGAACCTGAAGATGTGACAGAATTGCTGCAAGCCCATGACAAAACTTGAATGGATTAACAATTGCTTTTTACGGTTGAGCAAAGAAAGTGGTTTCTTGGGATGGAATCTACTCCTGGCGAAGATACTGTGAGGATTATTGAAATGACCAAGAGAGATTTAGAATATCGTGTAAGTTTAGTTAATAAAGAAGCAGTAGGGTTTGAGAGGATGGAGTCCAATTTTGAAAGAAGTTCTACTGTGGGTAAAATGCTACCAAACAGCATTAATGCTACAGAGAAATCACTCATGAAGGGAAGAATCAATAAATGCAGCCAAATTCACACTGCTATCTTATTTTAAGAAATTGCCAAAGCCACCCCAACCTTCAGCGACCACCACCCTAATCAGTCAGCAGCCATCAACACAAAGACAAAACCCTGTACCAGCAGAAAAATTACAGCTCAGTGAAGGCTCAGACAATGGTTAGCAATTTTTAGCAATAAAGTTTTTTAATTAGGGTATGTCTATTTTTTTTTATATAATGCTATTGCACACTGAATGTCTACAGTATAGTGTAAACATTAACTTTTATATGCACTGGGAAACAATACATTCAAGTCATTTTATTGCCACATTCATTTTATTGCAGTGGTCTGGAACCAAATGTGCAGTATCTCCACGGTATGCCTATACAGGGAGATCATAGAAGATATGTAAGCAGACTAGAAAAAGATAAGAAATAAGCAAACATGAATGTATTTTGGAAAAGAGCTTTCTAATCATAAAACTGCAAATGCAAAGATCCTGTGAGATGGGTGCATATCTAGCATGTTTGAGGAACACAAAGGAGGTCAGTATCATAAAAATGGAGTGGGTAAGCGGAAAGCAGCAGCAGGTGGGGTCGGATGAGGAATGTTCAGCAATGGTAAGTTGGAGCTGACTGGTACCAGCTGAAGAACAGATTGCTATACATTCCAGAACTTTGAATCAGCTGTAGTGGGAATATTTATACCACAGAAATAGTCAAATGGTACAAATCAGTGGCTTTCCCCCTCTGAAGATCCAGTTTATCAGCACACTACAGCCTGTAGTTCACTTTAAATACTTTATCTTTTGTTCTGTATGAGATCAGAAGCGACTGGAAGGATCATCCTCTGTCCGATATCACTGCTTGAGTTCTGATCAGAGAGGAAAAGGGCAAAAGCAGGAAGACTAATTTGGAGGTTGTTGACACAATATAGGTGACAAAATGTAGATGAGATATGCTGGTAGTCTAAATCAAAGTGTCAATGGTGAGAACATGAGAAGTCAAATTCTGAATAAGAAGAGCTGCTCTGATTTGCATCAGTGTGTGGCAACAGTTACCAATCTTCCTACCTACAAATCAATGAATGATATCTAACTATGTCATTTCTGGTTCTGAATTAAGACTGCTACTTGGATTTATAGAGCTTCAAGAAGTACAAAGAACCAATATGGAGTCTCAGAAACACATCACATTTCTTCAGCTATCAATGGTTCCATTATCATTCCAAATGATCAACATAGACCTGTTACATATAAGGAACTGCAGGGGATACAAAAAGAACTATAATCCAAGCCCTCAAGCTAAGGAAGTTACAATCTAAGGTTTAAGCTAAATCATCTGTATATAAAAAGAAACAGATTCAAGACGTGAAAGTACAAAGTGTGAGGGCACCTGGGTGGCTCAGTGAGTTAAGCCTCTGCCTTCGGCTCAGGTCATGATGTCAGAGTCCTGGGATCAAGCCCCGCATCCGGCTCTCTGCTCAGCAGGGAGCCTGCTTCCTCCTCTCTCTCTGCCTGCCTCTCTGCCTACTTGTGATCTCTGTCTGTCAAATAAATAAATAAAATCTTAAAAAAAAAAAAAAGAAAAGAAAAGAAAGTACAAAGTGTGTAGTAGCCCTTAGGAACTTTCTATAAACTGGGGGTAAAGAGACTGGGGGTAAAGAGAGGAAAGAAAAAAAAAAAATCACTGGACTTGAGATTGGCCTTTCAGGATGGACAGAATGAAACTGTGAGAGAGGAAAGAAAGGAACAAGTAAGGGAGTTCCAGGCAATGAATCTGCAAAGTTAAAGAGCTAGGTAAAGATGGGGATGCACTTGATGGTTCTAGACTGCCCTACTCAAGGCATTAAGGAGCACTGGGAGATAGGGACTACAACTATGGAGTGTGGAGACCCATATCTGAACTCTCAATTGCATCACTTACTTGGGCCTGTTTTTTAGAACACTCTAGCCTCTATTTCCTTGGAAGTGGCAATGACAGTACCTAATTTATAGGACTAAATTAAGTAAAATTGCGTATGTATGGTGCCTCACACAACTTGGAAGTCAGTAAGTAGTCATGGGTTATCAAAAACAACATTCTCATTAAAGATGGAAAAAGACTGGAATCCAAATATGGAAGGTCTCAAATATCAGACTAAGGAATTTACATTAAATCCTGTAGGTAGTGGCAAACAAAAGTTTTATGTGGGGAAATGATGTGATGGGATTTTAGAACAATAAATCTGGCAGGAAGATATAGAATGGGTTGACTGCACAGTAAACACTGGAAGTTGAGATGCTATTTAGACAAAAGGCTAGACCTACAATAAGAGTTTCAATAAGGGGGCACCTGGGTGGCTCAGTGGGTTGGGCCTCTGCCTTCAGCTCAGGTCATGATCCCAGGGTCCTGGGATCAAGCCCCGCATCAGGCTCTCTGCTCAGCAGGGAGCCTGCTTCCCTCTCCCTGCCTGCCTCTCGGCCTACTTGTGATCTCTCTCTGTCAAATAAATAAATAAAATCTTGAAAAAAAAAGTTTTGATAAGGCTAAGGATAGTGATAATGGAACACAAAGTGCAAAGGGTGGGATACTGAACTATACAGGTAAGAAATGGTTAAGATGGTAAATTTTTATGTATTTTCACCACAATTTTTTTAAAAGAATCAGAAAGGGAAAGATAACTCAAGTACCTGGAAAAACCAAAGGTACCAATAAGGAAAAACAACAACAACAATAAAGTCAGGAAAGGGGGCTCCATTTGGGAAAATAACTACACTACATACTGGTTAGGTTTGAAGTGATGCCTTGAAAATGAAAAGGATATGTACAATATACAGAAATATAAGACTAAAGCTCATTTGCTGATCTAACTAAGACACTCAGTGGGAAGAAATTTCACCATGTATAAACATACTAATATACCCAAGTCACAACTACTTGGCTTATCAGTCTTTAATGTAAGAAAGGAAGGAGGGGTGTCTGGGTGGATCAGTTGGTTAAGCATCTGATTCTTGATTTCGGCTCAGGTCATGGTTTCAGGGTTGTGAGATTGAGCACCACATCCAGATCCATGCTTGGCACAGAGTCTGCTGGAGATTCTCTTTCTCCCCCTCAGCCTCTGCCCCTCCCCTTCCTATATGCACACACTCTCTCTCTCTCTCTCTCTCTCAAAAAAAAAAGGGGGGGGTAGGGGATGGATCTATGACTTGGTAATTGCACTTAATACAGACTGAAAAGATGGCTTTTCTAAGACATCCCCAAAACCTAATTACAATAAAAAGCAGCCATTAACACAATCTACTTTATTCATCTTATAATACAAATAGGACTGTAGCAGATCCAGGAACACAATGGCATTTTGATAATCCTATAATTCAGACACTATATATTCTAAGATATAAGGTTAATATGTTCACTGTATTCTCTATATATCTTTTAAATGTTAGAAGTGAATATTTTCTTTGAATAACATGAATACAGAAAAAAAATAGAAACTTGAACTTTCACAAAGTGAACACATCCATATAACCAATATCCAAAACAAAAGCCAGAACATTACTTGCACCCCAGAAGGCCCCTTCCTACCCCATTCAAACACTTTCCCCAATCCCCAACAAGGGTAATCAATCTCCTGACTTGTGACATCACAGATAATTTAACCTGTTTTTGAAATTTATGTAAATGTAAATCACAGAATATGCACTCTATAGTGTCAGGCTTCTTCTGCTCAACCTTTTATCTGTGAGTTTCATAGTTATGTATAGCTATTGTCTGTTCATTCTGATCAATGTTTAATTCATTGTGTGATTATGTCAGAAACGTATTTATCCATTCTTCTGTTGATAGAGATTTGGAAAATTCCAGTTTGCACCATTACAATTAGTCCTGCTATTGACATTTTTGTCCAAGTCTTCTGGTAAATATACATATGCTAGAAGTGAAAATGCTGAGTCACAGAACATGCAAGTGTTCAACTTTAATAAAATAACTAACTTTAAAGGAAGGAATTTTTTTTTTAAATATGTATTTATTTATTTGAGAGAGAGGGAGAATGAGGGCATGGGCAGGAGAGGGGCCATGGGAGAGAGAATCCTTGAGCAGACTCCCCATCAAGCACAGAGCCTAAGGCAGGGCTCCATCTCAGGACCCCAAGATCACAACCTGAGTGGACAGCTCAATCAACTAAGCCACCCAGGCACCCCCAAAGGAAGGAATACTTTAAGGTCTTTATAAGGCAGATTGGATGATTAATGATGTATCAGAAGGTGCTTGATGAAAACTCCATCAAAAACTACTTTCAGGGGGCTCCTGGGTGGCTCAGTTAATCAGGCAACTGCCTTCACCTCGGGTCATGATCCTGGAGTCCTGGGATCAAGTCCCACATCGGGCTCCCTGCTCAGCAGGGAGTCTGCTTCTCCCTCTGACCTCTCCCCTCATGTTCTCTCTCACTCTCAAATAAATAAAATAAAATAAATCTTAAAAAAAAAACCCAAAAAACTACTTTCAGGAGAGTAAACACACTGAAGTAGGATTGTTGAACTACATGGCTTCCAAAGACAGCAATTTACTTTAGAATATTTTCACTAGCAATTTGGAATGTGACAATAACACTTAGAAGTAATCAAGTTTGTCTTGTCTTTTCTAGAACTGCTGATGCTGAAAACTCAGAAATAGTTGAAGAGCCATTACAATCAATAAGATAAAGTAGTCACTTTCTCAACATGTTATGGAATATAAATGTTACATGTCAGAACTCTGCAGCAGTTAAGCCTATACTCATTTAATTATACTCCTGGAAAATGAAAGGGACTTCAAAACTAGTCTAACCTTCAGGTGGTCATATCAATACCTTCTAAATCAGTGAGCATGCAAACAAAAACTCATTTAATTCTGGAACAGAAGAAGAATATTAGGGAAAAACTAAAGAAATCTGAATAATATACACTTTAGTATGTGTTAATACTGGTTTATTAATTATAATGAATGTACCAATCTAATATAACATGTTAACAATAGGGGAATTAGGGCTGGGGTATATATGGGAATGCTTTGTAACATCTTAGCCATTTTCCTATAAATCCAAAACTGTTTAAAAATAGAATTTATTTTTAAAAATCCATTTAAAATTCTGCAACATAATCTGCAGATTATAATACACCTGCTAAATTCCTCTCAGAAAATGCAATCCAAATGCATTTTAAGAGCTGTAGACACCCACACATCATACATGCACACACACACAAGCACACACACACTTTCCATCTATGGGCTTAGACACATAGATATATGAGGAAAGCATTCTGTCTATGCTGATTTTGGTTTTGCTCCTAGCTATAAAATTATGAACAAGGTTGAGACTTTCTTTTTTAACCCAACTAACCTAACCTTTTTGAGTATATGCTGTAAGCACTTAATGATTCATTACGAAGCACCCCCCGAGTTAATCTTCAAACAATAAAATAAAAGCATCCAAAGTCCAAGTAACATCAATTTTCCAATAAATCACATCTTTGGTTTAAATCATCGAGTCTTTGCTTTTACCTCAGAGGGAATAAAGGAAAAAGACCATGCCTTATAGGGGGAAACAAGTAACACTAACAAGTAAACAAGTAGGGAAAACAAGTAACACTAACATGGTATGAGACCTAGTGGAAGGAATCCTGGGCAAGGAGGCAAGAGACCTAGCTTCTGGTTTCAGTTCCGCCACTCATCACCTCTGTGATCCTTGAACATTTCCTTGAACATCTCTGATCTTCCACTTCCATGATCTCAAGTCCATTTTAACTCTAATGTTTGTTCCATAAATCAAGAGGTCCTTTAGTTATCACTTCTTGGTTATGCCAGATAGCCTAGTTAATTCTTTTATCCTTATCTGTTCTATAAAATTTTTAAAGCATCTAGAAAGAAAAATAAAGTAATATCCTGTCATGGAATGAATGTTTATTTCTACCAGGGGATGGAGGGTGGGGGAATATAATGAGTGAAAGAAAAGAAGTTGAACAGTCATCACAGCTTCCATTCCATTAACTTTGTTTTAGTAATCCCATCACCAAATACATGGCAAATATTTACTTGCTAGTCAGCATTATGACTCATGTCTTAATTTTCTCTTTAGAAGACTATTGAATTCACCTGTGGTTCCAGCAAATTTACATCTAAATACAACCTTAAGTTTGGTTCTTCTATAGAAGGAGTTGGCACACTTTTTCTTAAAAAGCCAGATAGTCTGGGGCACTCGGGTGGCTTAGTTGGCTGAATATCCAACTCTTAGTTTCAGCTCAGGTCATGATCTCAGAGTCTGGTTCCACATTCAGCAGGGAGTTTGCTTGAGGGTTCTCCCTCCCTCTGCCCCTCCCCCAACTTGCATACACTCTCTCTCTAATAAATAAATAAATCTTTAAAAAAAAACCCAACAGATAGTTTAGGCTTTGTGAAACATATGGTCTCTGTCACAACAACTCAACTCTGCTACTGTAATGCAAAAGCAGCTATAGACAATGTGTAAAAGAATGGGTGTGTGTTCCAATAAAACTTTATTCAAAAAAAAAAGTGATGGTCTTAGCTGTAATTTGCCAATCCCTATTCTAATATCAAGGGGAGAAAAATCAACTCTCAAGATAGATTTTATAAAACTACATCATGAATTCACACTGACATTAAACTCTGTTGTGTTTGCAGGGACAAAATATTTATGAATCATGATCTTCACATACCTGAGAATGTTCAAGATTCCCCTGCGTGAACAGGTCACATCACCAATACCTAAGACAGAGCAGGAAAACACTCTCCCTTACATGGTTGTTATGAAATAACAGAGGATGTGTTAATTTATATAGGCAAAATTTATAAGGTGACCTGCAAAAGTAAAATACCAGGTTTTAGCAACTTTAGCAATAACAGAAACCCAAACCTGATTAATGCCAACCATCACTTCTATATGTTAAGCTAAATTAATTCAGGTAAATGTCAAGGTCATCAACCTTCCTGAGAGAGCTGTTCTATTTCCATGCAACCCAGTTGTTTTAAACCAGCAGACCCTTGGTCATCCATAACCTGTTAAATTTCAGAAGGCTAGACTGTTTGAGCTAACACAGAAGTTCTGATTCACTCTGGGATAGGACAGGAGTTACTCATCAACATATATGGGCTAATTAAGCCAAGATCAGATCTATCATCTCTCAGGGTCTGTCCTAATAAAAAATGTTCCATTCTGTGATAGTCACCTTGCTAAATTCAGCCCCCTGTTAACTACCAGATGTTCAACAGCAAGCTGGAGCAAAGAGCCAGCCCACAAGGATCAAGCAAGTGCCTTTTTAAAAACTAATCTTAAGAAGTTCCTCTACATGGCTTTGCAAAGTAAGCAAAAACCATGCCAAATAGTAAAAAAGGCACTTACTTGACTCCCACAGGCCAGCTCCACACTCTAGCAGCTAAGATGTCACTGGCATGGTACATGGTGAGTGAGGTAGAAACGGTATCTTGTCAACCACTGTAGGAATGGTAGTGAAAGACCTAAAAGAATAGAAAAAAGTAAAGTCAATGTCAAAGGTAAAGGCTCTCTTGAGCCTGCTGACATGGATAGCTCAGCATATGACAACAAAAAAAAGAAAGTGTGAAAAGATGTTGTTTAGGTCACTCTTAGCTGCTAGTTATTACAAGTGATCTTTAGGACAAGAGGGCACTTTTGAAAGAATTTTAGCTATAACCTAGAATAAATCCAGAATATTATGAGAAACTCTCAAATATACATTTTTTTCCCCAGAGAAAGTACTGAATCTTTGATTACCACATGGTAAGCTCATACAGATGTAAAAATAGAGAATCTGAAGCAAAAATTCATAGACCAATAATATTTTTAGAAATAGTTTTAAAGAAGCAAAATTTGTTCACTTTTCTCTATGCTTGTAGCATTTTAAAAAATGGAACCCTATAAAACAATGAGGGAAGAAGAAAAAAAATTTTTTTAAGATTTTAAAAGTAATCTCTTCACCCAATGTATGAACTTACAACCCCAAAATCAAGAGTTGAATGCTCTACCAACTGAACCAGCCAGGTACCCCTCCCTTTTTTTTTTTAAACAAGAAAATTTTTTTAAAACTGAAGGGGACCCTGGCAATAGAAGTCTGCTTATTCAAATTCATTCAGAAATTTCACTAGTTTCAGAAACAAATTTACAAAACTTAGAAGGCTTGGTGCACTAAAAAAAAAAAAAAAATCTAATTCATTTACCTAGCCCCACAGCCCTCTGATTTAGGAGTTCTGTTTCAAAATGCCTGACTCTTGGCAAACTTAATCAAAGATCTCTCAAAACCCAGACCAATAGCAATATTTGTTCTTGAACAATGACAATTTTAAAAAGAGCCTGTTCACATACCACCACATCCTCTCATAAAGCCCACATTATTTGTGGGTAAAATAATGTTAATAAAAAACTGAAACTTGCAAGAAGAGCAGCAATAGTGAAAAAACAAAAATCATTCTTAACAATAAGCTAATTCTCAATTTTTTTTAAGATTTTATTTATTTATTTGACAGACAGAGATTACAAGTAGGCAAGAGAGGCAGGCAGGGAGAGAGAGGAGGAAGCAGGCTCTCCGCGGAGCAGAGAGCCCGATGTGGGGCTCGATCCCAGGACTCTGGGATCATGACCTGAGCCGAAAGCAGAGGCTTTAACCCACTGAGCCATCCAGGCGCCCCTAATTCTCAATTTTTAATTCTCAATACTCTCTCTTCCATCTAATCATGCCAACCCTCCTCCAAAAAAAAAAAAAAAAAAAAATTATTTTTCATTATCTCTTCCTTCTTGCAGGTCCCTTCAGCATCCTTTGCCTTAGAACCAGAATGGAAGAAATAAACAGGATTCTTGAGGCACTAGAATCTCTCCAATAAGAAAGCACAAAGATGGGATGCCTGGGTGGCTCAGTTGGTTAAGTGGCTGCCTTCGGCTCAGGTCATGATCCCAGCATCCTGGGATCGAGTCCCACATCAGGCTCCTTGCTCGGCAGGGAGCCTGCTTCTCCCTCTGCCTCTGCCTGCCACTCTGCCTGCCTGTGCTCGCTCGCTCTCTCTCCCTCTCTCTCTGACAAATAAATAAATTTGAAAAAAAAAAAAAAGAAAGCACAAAGATAATTTTTTGTTGCAAAAAGTTTTAGGCAAAAGATTATTCTTGCATTTTCCCCTAATTCTAAAATGCTTAAAGTTGGATCACCTTTTTAACAGACAGTCTGATGATTCAAAAATGCCCAAGCCTCAATTAATTTAATTAGAATGGGATATTCCCGGTTAATAGCATATTTGGCCAGACTACATCTTGTGCGCCTAGCTCACATATTCTTCTTAAGTTTGGCTTATGTTTGCCTTGCCTTAGCTACAGTCCCTGGAAAGCATCCCATGTATTAGTGTTTCCCTTCCTGCATCAGCATTTCTGATTAAAGCACAATAGCAAATCATTTGGAGGGACAACCCGAATGGAGTTCTGTACTATGTATTCTGCAACATGATCCAAACCATTATCAAAAATGTTGCAAATGGAAGACAACTGCGTGAAAATGGGAAGAAACAAAAATTAATCAGAGATTGCCTTTCTAAAATAATGACTACAAAGTGAAGAATACTCAATGGCAAATACATATATAAGGTATATTATTAAAACAAATATTTATTTCACATCAACTATCTACCTCCAAAAGTACTCACCCCCCCATTCGTAGACCTCGTTTTTCCTTTGCTCCATAAAACCATGACACCATTCAAGAACAGCCTTTTTACCATTTAAGGCACATATCCTTTTTACAAAAGAAAGCATTCCCAAACTGCAAATTATTCCAAACACACAGAAAAGAAACAATGACTAAAGGCCAGCAAGTTTCCTTCCACAACTTGTCTGCACTTCAAAAATCTGAGCATTTTTATAGAGCAAACCAAGTTTTTGCTGCAGCAGCTCAATCCCACATGAGCTTGCTGTATTACAGCAGATGCTGTTGGGCATTTTGCACAAGACATGTTCATCATCCTCCTTCTCTCCAGAAGTACAAAGGATTTTCCCAGGAATAAGAGAATGAGGACATTCCACACCAAAAGGGGGGGGGGGACCAGCATTCCTAGTTTAACTTTTAAAATGATATTATATTATTTAAATGAATACAATGTAATTTCCTTATGAAGAAACACACTCCACCCACCCCACCACCAGTCCATCACCCCCCCCCCGCCCCCCAAAAAACCCTCTGGTGACAGAATGCCCTTTCCAGGTGAGTTTTGACAAAGGGCTCAACAGTACTGACCTGGGTTTTCTTCCACTAATGCTGCTACTTTCTGATGCTGGCTGTGATGTCACTCAGATCTATAACTCAAGGCCTGAGCTTGTCTCTAATTCTAATCTTACCAAGAATACTCTTTTTAGGGGGAAAAAAAAATCTGCTAGAGTTTCCTTTCAATTTCCCCTTTTTACTGCTAAAAGCTCTAGCAATTACTAAAAACAAAGTCATTACATATTTAAAGCTCACCCGACTTTGTGGCACTTGGCCAAACAAGGAACTTGATTTCATTATGAATCAAATGTCAATGCAGAATGAGATATTAAAATTAAAGAAAGTACTGACTGCAGTTCAATTTTCCATTTAATAAATGAATATTTCAAAATTCTGTAGTGTTATATATTACAACTGTTTTACCATCTCAACGATGTTTAGACAACATTTTGTTTTGAAGCTTAAGTCAGAGCCGGAAATGAAAAAAAGAAAAGATTTCATTTTTGGAGGTGATGGTGAAAGCAAGAACAAAATAAACAAAACTGAATTACTAACATGCATATGTGTAATGAGACATTCACACAGAGCATACCCTTGGGATCTCCTCAAAAGATAAAAATACAACAACAACAACAACAAAAATCACTACCACTTCTAGGGAATCAGAAAACTCATTTTTCCTGTGTATTCAGCAGTTTCGAGCACCAGCATGCAAAGATCAGAGAAAGAGGGACAAGAGAGAGAAAACTGACAGAGACAGACATAAGCTGGTATTCTTCTGTGTACAAAATAAATGTAATTCCATCAAAAGCAAATGAGAAACTTTCAATCTTCTCATTAGGTTTTTACTATTTCTCCTACTCCATTCAATCTATCCGTAAATACTTCTTTGAAGTATTCTGACATCCATACTCTGTTTTAAAATGAAAAATAGGTTTTATCACACTTGGCCACTTGCCACAGCCCTGCTTCATGGCAGCTAGCAGAATTCTGGCAGTGCAAGATTCAGGATACAGTGGGGGCAGAATGGAAATACAGAAGATTAGTTCCAAAATAAACACCTCCAAAAATCTGTCATCTTTGGAAATATATACATGTAGGGAATCTAGAGTTGGCAGCACCTCTCTCAAAGAGTTCCTTTAAAGCTCTCTTCTCAGTGGCCAGCCCTTCACCCTTCCCTCTTCTCCTCCACCTGCTCCAAAAACTTGCCAGGCAGATGCATGTGTCAATTTCTTAAATCATTTATAACACAAAAGCACTACAATATTTTTCCATCACTATTTTTGCTTAGTATTTTCTAAAGCCCTGCTGTTTCAGCATAATCTGTGAACTCTTTTTAAAATGATTTGCTGCTGCTTGAATCAAAGAAAAGTAATTCCTTCTTCATATTTCCATGATTCCCATCACTGTATTATCTAGGTACAGACAACAAGATGATCTACAGATGCATTTTCCACAGGGCTGAAGGATTCAGAGGATGGTCTCTAGGAATTTTTAACTCACTGACTCTCATTTATCCAACACTGACTGAGTGTTCTTGACACTGATTAGGCTCAGTTTACAGGGTTGGGAAGAACAGACTACTAAAAGCAACTAATCACCTGATGTTTTCATACTCAGAATTCCTGTAGCATAATTACAAAGGAAAACAGAAACATTTTCTGTTTCAGACTGGCAAGCCACAGATCAGAATTAACAAGTTATTAGAATGGTCCATCTTGGGGCACCTGGATGGCTCAGTCAGTTAAGTATGTGCCACTGACTCAGGTCATGATGCCAGCCTCCTAGGATCAAGTCCCAGTCAGGCTCCTTGCTTGCCTGCTTCTCCCTCTGCCTGTCATTCCCCTGCTTGTGCGCTGGCTCGCTCTCTCGTGCGCACGCTCTCTCTTTCTCTCTCACACACAAATAAATAAGATATTTCAGGGAGGTGGGGAAGAACAGTCCATCTTATCTCAGCACTATAACATTAGCTGCTTTTTTCCTTCCCTCCCCTGTCTCTCTAAATCTCCGGATTCCCCCACCATATCTTCACCTCTCCCCCCACACCCTCAGTACTTCCAATGGGAAAAAGAAGCCAAAAGAGAAAGATGGGACTAAGGCATAATGAACTGTTTAAGAGGAATACAGGGTAAATTGTCTATCAAGATGTCAGAAGTAATTATGCAAACCGTCCTAAAAAGGTAATGGGAGCTATTTTTCTTCAATCAAGCCCTTGACCCTTGTGAGAATAAACAAATACATTATACTTGGGTTTATGATTTTATACACACCTCCCACCATGAAATAACATAAAAATCACTTATATGAAAATGATAGATGTCTTAGAATTAGAAAGCCCTTTAGACTCACCTGATCAAGCCCTCTTATTTAACCGACCAAAAAATTTAAGACCAAAGAGACTTACCAGTTAACAGACGAGAAATGAACAGAACCCACACTCCTATTATATCACATGGTACCTCATCCTCTTCAATTATTTACTTTTATTTTGGTGATTTAAACACACATACACCACTTCCATCTCTTCTTTTATCTACCTCAGAAAACTAATAATTCTGTGATGATAAAACAATCCTTCACTCCCAGAGATTTCAAAAGGCTCACTATATGACAAATAAAATCTCTTCTGGCAAAGCAGATACTATAATGGCTCTAAAACTTTTGATAGCTGGAATGCCTGGGTGGCTCAGTCAGTTAATCGGCTGACTCTCGATTTCAGTTCAGGTCATGATCTCAGGGTTGTGGGATCAAGCTCAGCATAGAGTCTGCTTGAGATTCTCCTCTGCCTCTGCCTCTGCTTCACCTCCTGCTCACTTGTGTGACCCTGCACACACACTCTGTCTCTCTCTTAAATAAAATGTTTTTTAAAAACAAATTTAAAATGTCATAGTTATCAAATACTTACCTTTGTATTAAAATACCTAGAAAAATACCAAAGAATATGTGTTTTCTAAATAAAGCAATCCAGTAAAGTAATTAAAATACTAGAGAATCACTCCATATAACTCATTCTCGATAATTACATGGTTTTATTTTTTATACTTCTTGAGAAACTGGGGTCACATAAGCAGTAGGAATCTTGTACCTTCATTTCTAATGTGATCAAGGAGATTGCTAAAATTTTACTAAGAAAAGGCTTCATGCTTAAGAATAGCTAGGTTTTTGTTTGTTTTAAATATAAAAGACTATCATATATACAATGCTCAATATTCTCTAAAGGTAAACAAATACTACAAAAGTGGAATATCGAAGAGAACAAAGTCAAAGGAAATTAATATTCCTCTAATTAAGGTAATGTGAAGAGTTTCTTCCTTGGAAGAGTACAATACACAGAACCCATACTTTCAACTAAGTTTTGTTGAGTGCTCATCATGTTTTGTAAACTTTTTCCATACCGATCTGCAAATCTTTTAGATTCTGATGGTATGAGGTAGGGGAAGGGAGAAGGAAAATGGGGATAAGGTGGGAATCTGATATACAAATTAGAAAATCATTAAACCAGGTCAACACATTTTTATATACCAGAGTAGAGGTACAAAAATCACAACAATGAAACATACTTAACATGACTAAAAAGAAACACATAGAGACCGTCCAGAAACAAAGTTTCAGCACCCAAGTATTAACAGAATCAGACAACCCTTGAAATGAATTACCTTTCTACCTGGTACCAGCTGAGTGATAGTTCACATCCAATCATCAAGTTCTACAATTCTACTTCCTAAATCTCCCTTCTCTCCATTCCTTTTCTCTATCCCCAGTGCTACTGTCCTCACTCAGGCATCTTTTGCCTGGTCCATTAAGATGTCCCTTACTGGCCTCTCGGCTTTTCTGGTCCCATCTTCTCCAATCCAGCCTTCACACAGCTGCTATTGTAACCTACCAAAAAACACAAACTGATCATGTGATTCACTTCATTGAAATTCTTCAGACACTCACCTATTGACCAGCAGTATTTTTCTAACAGTTTAGAACAGTTTAGCTACAGTTAGCTTAAATTGTGGAATCAATTTAAATGGGTCCAACCAGTATTTCTTGAACAAAATAGCACAGGAAAGATGTAAATCATACATAGCAAAAATACGGTCTCATGAAACTTTTCTTACTTTTACGCACACATGAACATTCTGGGTCATGAAATAAAATTTATTTCTACTGTGGGTTGAGTTTAAACAAAACAAAACACTAACCTACATAATAAAATCCCAACTCCTTCACAAGTCCCTTCACAGTGTGATTCCCTCACCACAGCACAGTAGCTAAGAGACAGTCACTGAAGCCAGACCCCTTGGGTTTACTTGCCAGGTATGCCAGTCGCAGCTGTGTGATCCTGAGCAAGTCATTTACTAACTGAGTGTCACTTACCAGCTATGATCCTGGGCAAATCAACCAATCTGAGATAACTCAGTTTCACTATCTATAAAAGGAGGATAGTAAGAGTACCTACCCCACAGGGTGTCGCATGAATTAAGTGAGATTCCCTATGCAAAGTGCGTAACACGTGGTGTACTTAAATATTAATTATTACTGGTATCACTACTACTGTCCAGCTTAATCTCTGGCTATTCTTGCTCATACTTCATTATGACAAACTACTGGCCACTTCTCAAAGACATCTTCCTCCCTCAGACTATCATGTCAGATGCTGGTGCTGTCTAGAATGGGAACTATACCTTTCCAGTCCCCCACACATTATATTGCCTCATATTTCAGCTTAAGTGAGGCCTCCCTTATAAAGCCTTCCCCATTCCCCAGTTCTCTTTAGTAGGTCTAAATGCTCCCATGGCGGGTGGGGGGGCGGAGCATAACCCCTTCAGTCTTGCTTGTTGGTGTCTCCTAGCCAAACTGTGACCTCTTTGGACCACCTCAAGGGCATCTCTCTTTCCCAGCACAGCATGTTACAAACAGTAGTTCAACAGGTATTTTCTGAATGATTCCCTTACCAGGTTTTCATTTTCTCATCTGTACCATGGGGGTAGTATTTTGCCTGAAGAGTTGTTGTGGAGTACACTAGACAATGTTATAAAAGTGTTATAGAAGCAATGCTGGATAATGAGTGGGATTTTCTAGAATCCTTATCTAAATTACAAAGATCCTAAGGAAGCAATACCTTAGACCCTTATTACCTAATACCTGAAGGAGAGGGTGGAGAAAGAGAGTTAAGATATCTAGTCAGAAAGACAGTGAGATCTCTTGGAATAAAACTGCAGTAGATGCTTGAAAAAGAAACATGGCTGAGGAGAAGACAAAAGGGAAGGAGGCCCCACACTGACAACTCACCAGACCTAGACTTAAATCTCACAGCCAAAACCTGTGTCTTGTCCATCGTTATATCCCTAGCATTAAAACAGTTTATGACACTTAAGAAGAAATGAACCTACCTCATCCTCAATGTTCTCATCTATAAAACTGGGATTACAATGCCTCCCATAGGGTTTTGGTGAGAATTCAATGAGGTAACACAATGCCCTCAGATCTTAGATGCTTCCTTCTGTATCTACTCCTCTACATATCTATACCTCTACATAGGGTCCGGTAGTTCAAGCTAATCTATTTACTCTCCTGTTACTTGACCAAAAAAAAAAAAAAAAATCAGTCACATTAACTTTCTCTAAAGTTTACAGGAGATATAGTACTCTTAAACAGCCTATAACACCACTTACTATAGATAAGAAGTACAATGTAGCCTAACTTAGAATGCAAAAAAGAATCTAAAGGATCTTGTAATCTATAAGGCATTAAGTACAGTTTAAGACTACACTAGAGACTATCCTCTGGACAGCTTCACACACGTAATGGAGTCCTCAGCAATTCTCTGGTGATCATTACAAATGCTCCCCAAACAATAAAGTAGACAATAAATAGTAAAAACTGAAAATTTCAGAAACAAAGTATAAGAGATAAACACCCCACTCTTTTGATTAATAAATACTATCAATGTCCTTAAAGAACCTTTGGAAGGGCTCTTATTTTCAAGAGAGATGTCAAAATGCAATGTCATATTTTCCATTTTTTCCAGAACTACATTAGAAAAGGTTCAGTTTTAGCATGCTATTAGACCCAGCTGGTGATGTAATTTACCAAGTTACATTTTTATCAAAATAAAAGACTCAGGGTTTCTCTTGCATGTTCAACATGCAGGGGACAAGTTTTTTTTAACATGTGTCATCAAGCTTGACCTAAATCAGGGAGTAATTATTCAAGACTGGGTTTGAGTTTAGGCACTTACTGAAAGAATATGGCCCCAATTCACTTTTTAAAACCTACCTCTGCTTAACTGTTTTTAAAACAAAACAAACATTTGTGTAATTTCTCAGGAAAAGAACTGAATGCAAAGGTCAGCAGATGGGGGAGCCATCTTCAGCTCTATAGTAACCTGATGGGCTACCAAGGAAAAGGGCTACCATTTCAACACTCTTGCATTAGTTCCTTAACCTATGGTCTTTTTGAGATCTCAAGTCTACAGTTCTTTAAAGTACACGGGACGCCTGGGTGGCTCAGTTGGTTAAGCGGCTGCCTTCGGCTCAGGTCATGATCCCAGCGTCCTGGGATCGAGTCCCACATCGGGCTCCTTGCTCAGCGGGGAGCCTGCTTCTCCCTCTGCCTCTGCCTGCCACTCTGTCTGCCTGTGCTCGCTCGCTCTCTCTCCCTCTCTCTGACAAATAAATAAATTTTTTAAAAAATTTAAAAAAAAAATAATAATAAAGTACATGTCCTCCATGGTGACATCTTAGTTTTCAAAAAAACATGTTATTCCAGTAATTGTAAAATATCCATGAGCCATGATATGACATTAATCAGTCAAAGAATAGAGGATTCCCTTATGTTAAGTGATTATCTCCAGATCTTAAAAGGTAATGTTGTCCTTAACCATAAAAACCAAAACAAAACAAAACAAAAAACAGTAATTTTTAAGAAAACCCATAGAGGCACAAAGCTAGAATATAAAAAAGCAATGAGGGGGTGCCTTGGGTGGCTCAGTCGGTTAAGCATCCAACTCTTGATTTAGGCTTATGTCATGATCTCAGGGTCCTGGGAGGGAGCCCCGGGATGGAGCCCCGGGTCAGGTTCCATGCTCAGCAGGGAGTCTGCTTGAGGATTCCCTCTTCCATTCCCTCTGCCCCCTCCCCTGTCTCATATTCTCTCTCAAATAAGTAAATAACCTTTTTTAAAAAATGAAAGCAACATCTCTGTGTTATTCAGATAATGGTGTCAATGAAGTGCCTTTGCAGAAGATAATGACCACTCTGGATTTCAAACATGAGGCAGCCCCAAAACCAAAAATGATCTTTGTTGTTATCTTTGATATACACCATTTTTGATGCTGCATTCTCTACTTAGATTTCCTCTTGGAGTAGAGTTCCATAAAGCATGAAACAGAGTCCCTTGGGACTTAGAAAAGTTCAAATAATCATAATCTGTTGAATAAATCCAAATTTACTCATTCAAATATCTTGTGCAAATATTTTGTGCACATCATACAAAATAAGCATGATTTTTTTGTTTTGTTTTGTTTTGTTTAATTTTATATATTTATTTGACAGACAGAGATCACAAGTAGGCAGAGAGGCAGGCAGAGAGAGAGAGGAGGAAGCAGGCTCCCTGCCAAGCAGAGAGCCCAATGCGGGGCTCGATCCCAGGACTCTGGGATCATGACCTGAGCCGAAGGCAGAGGCTTAACCCACTGAGCCACCCAGGCGCCCCAATAAGCATGATTTTAAGATAAATAAAATGATGGTTGTGGGGCACCTGGGTGGTTCAGTTGATTAACTGTCTGCCTTTTGTTCAGGTCATGATCTCTAGGTCCTGGGATTAAGCCCCACATGGGGCTCCCCACTCAGCAGCGAGTATACGTTCCCCCTCTCTCTGACCCTCCCCCCCAACCCGTGCTCTTTAACTTCCTCTCTCCCTCTCTTTTTAATAAATAACAAAATCTTCAAAAAAAAAAAAAAAAAAAAGCATGGTTGCTTCCTTAAAAACAAGTCAGCTTTTTTTTTTTTTTTAAAGATTTTATTTATTTATTTGTCAGAGAGAGAGCGAGAGAGGGAGCACAGGCAGACAGAGTGGCAGGCAGAGGCAGAGGGAGAAGCAGGCTCCCCGCTGAGCAAGGAGCCCGATGTGGGACTCGATCCCAGGACGCTGGGATCATGACCTGAGCCGAAGGCAGCCGCTTAACCAACTGAGCC
>PISX010001725.1:0-66246 GCA_004024625.1 Mellivora capensis | reverse complement strand
GTCAGCTTTTGGAACTAATGTAACATTGTGTGTCAACTATATTTCAATAGAAAACAGTGATAATAATAGTAAATTTTAAAAGTCTGCTCTAAACATTTATCCAGGACCATCAAAATCTTAGCACGGTAGTTGACTAAAACAACAAAAACTCTAGAACCTGATTCAATCATGTATTTATATTAATCTGGGTATTAATCATACTTTTGCTGGACTTTGGGCAGAAAGCAAGTACCACCATAGAGCTAATCCAAAGGTACCCACTCTGTGGGTATACTACCATAAAGAAGTATAATATACAATCAAAGACAGCACTGGCAATACTAAAGTTAAAGCAATTATCCAAATGTGGTTACTTAAATAACAGGCCATTAAACAAGTCAAACTGGGGACAGGGGCCTGGGGGAGTGGATGAGCATATCTTTTCAGAACTGGCAAGCAGACACAAAGGTGCATATTCAATTAATGCACGTCTGAGCATCACCTATATACTTAGCACTGTGTTGGAGTCTATGAGAGACAAAAATGCAATACTGTCCTACCTCTCCTGTAATATGAGGCACATACAAACGAAATCTTTATATAACAAATCAGTGCCAATCTGTGTCCTGCTAATAATAAATTCTATCAGAATTTAGACAGGACAGAATAGGACAAAAGAGAGGGATTAAGAGCCAGGAATCACACAAATTAAGATTCTGACTAGAACATCTTGAATCCACCACCACTTAAAGAATCTTAATCTCAGATGTCATAAACCACACATAACCTAATAAGTCATTTCCCTCAGTTGCCATTAGGTCTGTTTCCTCATCTGTAAAGTGAGTAGGTTAGCTTCAAAGAGGAGTCGTAGGTCACAGTCTCTAACCTGAAATGGACCTTAGAGGTTAGAGGAGTGATTAAGACTGAAATTCAGTTGCAGGAACTACATAAACATTTAGTATAGATATGTGGAACATTGGCTTAAGTACAGTGGAGTATTTGTGCTGGGATGGATCTGGCTAAATAAGACCAGCCAGACCATGAGAAACCCAATTAAAGAACTGGGACTGGCCTCTGTGTCAGGTAATATAACCTCAGTTAAAACTGTCAGGTTAAACTGAAATGCTTTCACTGCGAAAGAACTATAATGTGTAAAGTAGAGAGAGAGAGCCACAAACTCTAACAGTCCAATGACACACTTAAGCAAGAGATTTAGCTGTTGACCACTAGGAAATGTTAACAGTCAGACTTTCATAATCAGAGGTGAGACAGTTTGATTTAGCAAAGCAATTACCCAGCTCACAATGAAAGGCAGTTGCTCCTCAAAGAATCATCCTTGAAAATAGCAGTCACCTTCACTAACCACACAGTAAGCATGCAACAAACATTTTACATGTCTTCATTACAGTCACAAACTGAGGAGCAGTAACAGGCTCTTCACACAGGAAGGGAAAAATTACGCTAGATGGTGCTAAAAATACCAAATAAGCCCCTGAACCTTTATTTCTATTTACTCAGTTGTTTGAGCTTTTAATGAGGAAGGTGGGAAAGGAACAAGTTATGTTTTATAACTTCAAAACCACATTTACCAATTGGCTGAACTATACTGCTTTGGACTCATTCTGTAAACTTGGAAAAGATTTCAAAATGCATGCCTCCCAAGCAAAAAATTAACCAGCACCATAATTGGTTATGTCCCCCTGGCTCTAATTCACTGTACCTACTATAGCAGAACAAAAGTGGCACAAGCTGGGCTTGTGATCTAGTCCAGTGCAGACTGCCATCTGCTGCACATGCACAGAATGTGTCCTATGCAAGATTCAACCCTAGTGTCTCGCAGGGACCTTTGTAAGAGCAAGATGTTTGTTCCCATATTTGCCTCATTCCACAGCTCTGCCTCCAACATCTACTTACAGGAGAATTCCCATTCATGGCTGTTTAAAATACCAATACTTTCCTAAAAACAGTAGTTTTGAAAAGGAGGAGATTATGAAGGAGCGACTGTGTCTTATAACGAAAAGAACACAATAAGGGGGTCAGAATATCTGGGGTAGGTGGAAATCTTAAAACTGGTGCGTATTAGCTGTGGAATCCTGGCCAAGTCCCTCCCCTTTCTGGGCCTCAATTTCAGACATAAAATGTCAAGAGTTAAATCCCTAAGAGATACCTTTCAAATTGAGTCTTGTGAGGAATCATAGAATAACAGATGGAGACAGCTATCTACAGGAAGGCTTCAGAGCAATTGTAGAAAAAGGAAAAAAAAAGCTGTTTACATATTTTAATTAGTCAGGTACAACTTTTTTCAAAATCATACAATTCTAAGTTCATTTACAAGTCAACATTCCCATGATAACACTTCAGCCCTTCAGAAATAACACTTTACTTCAACTGTGCTTTCAGTTACAAATTCAGCACATCACTTTTACCCACCCCAGAATAGCACAGAAGAACACTTTCATGAAGTACCCACACAAGGAAGACACTCATAGCCTGACAGATTCGCATAGTGGAAAATATACAAGGCATAAATTTAAAAATGTTAAATGAATACCACACCCAAATAGCCTTAAAAACAAACTGTGCAAAGTCAAAAGACGTATTAGCAAAATACAGGGATAAAGACAACTTGGGAAGCCTTTAAATAGTTTGAGGGAGAGGGGAATGCCATCAGATTTCTGGATGGCTCTATGTTTTTAGGAAAACAAAACACATAAATGGAGGCTATGAAACATGCAAATCTAAACTGAACTGTGGAAAAGCTCGGCTCTCACCCAAAAGCTTCAGCAAAGCAATATGTCAGTATGCCAAATATGAAGTACAAATTTTCTTCACAAGAATGAGGATAGGATCCATACGTGTGACTAATAATAACAGCATCATCTTGCATTTACAGACCATTAGTTCTTTTCATAGCTCTTGCAGACACCTGGTTTCATGCTGTCCGCAGTCTTGGGGTGTCCTCTCTGAAAACCTCCAGTTCAGCCTCCTCTCAAGAGCTATGTGATCAGAATAGGACAGGTGGATGTATCTGCTGAGATCTGAAGGTACTAGTTCCTTCTATCAGGCCGTCTGCAGGGATTCTCTCATTCCCACACTATACAAGTTAGCCCTAGGAAATAAAATCTACACTCGTTCACTCACAGTTGGCCAGAGACCAACACAAATGGGTCTGGAAAGTCCAAGGAAAGAGAACCCACTGACTTGTTAGGTCAAGAACTCCATGCCAAGTTGGTCTCTTGCAATTGAAAAAAGAATTCACGATCACTCACCAATACATCCCGAGGCTGTTCCAACAGAAACTCTCCTTCGTTGCCAGCCAATGAAATCCAGCAATAACTGGTTAATTCAACTACCAAATCCCTGCCTCCGTGAACAACTTGCCATATCCACTTCCCCTCTGCCTGCTGCCCACCCTTCCTTCTTCAGGCACGCGTGACCGAGCTGGTAAAACCAGCCCTCCGAAAGGACCACCGAGGACCTTTACGGACCCGAGGGGATGGAGCTTGCCTCCTGAAGCAATGCAGCATCCATCGCGAAGGGACTGTTCCCCATGCCCACACACGCAGGAAGTCACGGAGGGGGATAAAGTTTGATTATCCTTCTTGGCCGTTCCCAAAGGGCCGAGAGAGGACGAGGGAGCGGCCCCGCTGGGGTCCTGGGCTGCTCTCCGGAGGCAGTGCCCAGAAGCATGGCACTGCCACTCTCCTGACACATACACCAGGCAGCCGCGGCAACTCAGGACACCCCAACCCGCCCGGAGGAGGAGGGAAAGGGGACAACTTGCACGGGGCTCCGTACGCGAGCGAAGAGGCAGAGCTGTTTAAAAAAACGGAGGGAGGGACCGAGATCGGGGGCGAAGTCAGTCAGAAGAGGTTCAAGTCCCGTCCCTTCCCCGCCCTGGTGCCCCGGGTCCTGCGGGAACATCCCCGCCATCGCCCCTCCTCCTCCTCCACGCGGCTTCCTCCGCCCTCCCTCCCTTCCTGGTCGCCGCCGCAGGCGCCTGAAGGGCACGGCGGCTCCTCGGTGCCCGGCAAGCTCGGGAGCGGCCGCGAGTTGAGGTAACTCGCCCGCTGCCCCGGCGGCCTGCCCGCCGGCGGCTCCCACACGCCAGCGCCGCCCCGCCCTCCCCGGAGCCGCCGGGCGCGCTCGCTCACCGTCCGGTGGTGCTGCTGCTGCCGGTGGCGGCTGACGCCCAGCCCGGGGAAGCAGCCGGCAGTCAGCGCTCCGCAGCCGCCGGCGCCCCCGCCGCCGCCCCGGGAGGAGAGGAGCAGCAGGAGCGATCTACCTGCGGCGGCCGCCATCTCTCAACTGGAAACGGCGCCGACCCAGGCAGCGCAGCGGACGGCCGGGGCGGAGCTAAGACCCGCCACTCACCGTCGCCGGGCCAACAGCCGCCCTTGGCTGAGTTGGTGAGGCGGAGCTTCCTGCAAGGCCCAATCGACAGGCGGGAGAACCACACTTGAGGCTGCCTGTCACTTCCAGAGTTACCTATTGTGGGACATAGTCAATTACGGGCAAATTCTAAGGAACCGGTAATTGGCACCTGAGCCCCTCAGAACAGCAGCACTAGAGATGGCATATTCGATTTGGCTAATCTTCACCAAGGATAAAGCTATGATAAGGGTAACTGGGGAAACAGATATTTGTGCTAAGCCTTGTACTTTGTGAGTGTTCTAAGTTGGCAAAACATGTACCAAATTAGTAATCATTAAACGAGGGATGCTGGAACTCTCAGTGACACGCCCAGAGTTATCATTCATAACTGATGGTATTTGGACATGCTGAAATTAAACCTACGTCAAAGGGTGATCTAATGACCGTGCTATGTAGCATAATATAGGAGGGGTAGAATGCTTATGATATCAAAGTCCCAGAATGAGTACAAGCCTTCAGGGTGAATTAACAGACCTAAATACATTTCAAATAATTCATTTTTACAGGACCTTTAGGCTGATACTCTTACACTCTTCAGAAGGAATAATCATTTTCTTACTATGTTTGACCCTGTGTGCACTTACTAAACTATGGAAACAGAACATGTTGGTAATGCAATAAAAGTCATGTAAAGGTTATTTTAATGAATTTTCATAATTTAAATAAACTAGCCAATAGGATACACTTTGGAATAATTCTTGATTCCTTTCTCTTGAAAAATACTTCTTTCTCCAAGAAACAAGATCATAAAGAAAGCTCATTAAAGACTGTGAAAGAAGTATTTTCTTAGAAGAGGATTTCCTTGCTGTCTGTTATTATAGGCTGGTTAGTCCTCACACCTTCTTTTAAAATGTGAAGCAGGAAAACTGTTTGGTGAGCAGCTGAAAGTATTACTCTAGGGGCGCCTGGGTGGCTCAGTACGTTAAGCATCTGCCTTCTGCTTAGGTCATGATCTTGAGCCCAGAGAGCCTACATGGGGATCTGCTTCTCCTTCACCCTCTGCCCCTCCCCACCCCTGCTCGTGCTCTTTCTCTCAGATAAATAAAATCCTTTTTCTTTTTTTTTAAGTATTACTCAGGGCCCCTGGGTGGCTCCGTGGGTTAAGCCTCTGCCTTTGCTCAGGTCATGATCTCAGGGTCCTGGGATGGAGCCCCACATCAGGCTCTCTGCCTGGGGTCGAGCCACGCATCAGGCTCTCTGCTGGGCAGGGAGCCTGCTTCCCCTTCTCTCTCTCTGCTTGCCTCGCTGCCTACTTGTGACCTCTCTCTCTCTCTGTCAAATAAATAAATAAAAATCTTTAAAAAAATATTACTATAAATTCTGGAAAACATCTTAGTAGTGTAGCCTTAGGCAATCAAGTTGAAACAAAAATACACCACATACAATTTTATTTTATCACCTATTCTAATAATATTTTTTAAAGTTTAGCTGAAATGGTATTTGCTTGGCCAAGAATTGCTAAATAATGAAGTGGGGCTTTTAGTTTGTTTAATCCTTCCACTCCACCTCAGAACATTAAAATGATTGGCTTCTCCGGGTGAGAATATCACACCACTCACCCAAATGGCATTTATTGCCCAACAAGTGGAACCTGAGAGCTCAAGAATGAGATGAGCCCCCCCACATTCAACAGCTGCACGCATTAATCCCCCCTTAGCTGGAAATCTGTGACATTCCTGGAACAACTTCACTTACAATCATTTTCTGCCCATCTATATTTATCACATCTGCATGTTATGTATCTACCAATGCTGTGCCATTTCCTCCTTATTACTAGGATTTTGTTTTATTTTTTGTTTCTTTTGCCATACCTGCCTATGAATCAGGATTGTCTATCCATCTCCATCTTATACTTCGAGAAGTTCTACTGGAATTGTCTTTCTCCTATTTTTCCAAATACAGAAATTAGACATGCATCCTGAAGTTCTGAGATTTAGTCCTATGCATTTGCAAAAGAACCACAATAAAAAGATTTTTTTAACTGCATAAACCTGAAACTAGAGGGATTACCAAAAGCTTCCTTCTTATTTACTAAGGGTATCATCTTTTATCTACCAAGATAAAACCACTGATGCACCCCACGTAGGCTGTGTAATCTGAGGTTCCCCTGACCAAATTGAGTTCTAATAATCCAGGGCTAGAAACAATAAAAATGTTAATTACCTCCTTACATAGAAAATCTTTTCCATAGCAGCAAAGGAGGTATCTCGCATCAGTTGGTTGGCCAGGCCCCATAATAGGAAAGTGTGGATAGTTTAACAGAAAGTATCCTCATTCCCAAAAAATAATAAATTACATATGAAGGGAAAGGGAATTAATATTCATTTGAGTACCTGTTATGCCAGGCACTGTGCTGATCACTCTAGAGATAATACTTTTTTAAAAGATGGCAAAGTAACCACAAAAAAATTAAAAACGGCATTAACTTTTGAGAATAAAATATTAAAGAAAACCTAAATGTTTTCTAATAGGAATTCGTTAATAAGATACTAACCCTAGGGGCCCCTGGGTGGCTCAGTGGGTTAAAGCCTCTGCCTTCAGCTCAGGTCATGATCCCAGGGTCCTGGGATCGAGCCCCGCATTGGGCTCTCTGTTCAGCAGGGAGCCTGCTTCCCTTCCTCTCTCTGTCTGCCTCTCTGCCTACTTGTGATCTCTGTCAAATAAATAAATAAAGTCTTTAAAAAGAGAGAGAGAGAGACTAACCCTATAACAGAATATTATGCAACCATTAACAAAATTAATTATTCCATCTGTACTTTAAAAAAGTAATAATAGGGACACCTGGGTGGCTCATTTGGTTTAAGCAGCTGCCTTGGGCTCAGGTCATGATCCCAGCGTCCTGGGATCGAGTCCCACATTGGGCTCCTTGCTTGGCAGGGAGCCTGCTTCTCTCTCTGCCTCTGCCTGCCACTCTGTCTGCCTGTGCTCGCTCTTGCTCCTCTCTCTCTGACAAATAAATAAATAAAATCTTTAAAAAAAATAAATAAATAAAAATAAAAAAAATAAATAAAAAAGTAATAATAGGGGACAGCTGGATGGCTCAGTCAGGTAACCATCTGCCTTCAGCTCCGGTTGTGATCCCAGGGTCCTGGGATTAAGTCCCGAATATGATCCCTTGCTCTACCTCTGCCTGCCACTCCCTCTCCTTGTGAGCTCTCTCTCTGACAAATAAGTAAATATGTAATTTTTAAAAAGTAATAATCTAGTGCAGATGAGCCTTTTTAACTTATATATATAAAAGTTACTTATATATACTTTTATATGTTACATGTATATTTCAGTTACATAGTGACTTCTGGAAAAATAAACAAGAAACATGTTAGCTCTGGAAACTTTGGAGAAGCAGCTACCCTTTAGAATGGTTTAACATATTCCCATCTACATGTTATTTTTATCATTATAAAAACATGGTCACTAAAATCTACATGGCCGCAGAGTTATTTTCTGTGCCAATCCTTAAAACAGGTTGATCTTTTTTTAGCTAAAACTAATCAGAACAGATTTCCTGGAGCATGAAACCCTAACTAGGCTTCCTACTAAAATGTACACAGAAGTCAGTTTCCAATTATGACTCAACTCAATGGAGTATTTGCCTAAAAGCATTCCAGAATAGCCAGGATAGGTGATGCACACAGTTCATTGACATGGGTAAGAAACCATAACAGGGATCTGCTTAGACATCTGGGGGCTGTGTTTCATGGTTCACAGATGGTGTGAATTACTATGCAAGTGAAATCAGCAATTTTTAAAGAACAGGAAAAAAGTATATGAAGAAGGAGAGCAAGAGGAAAGGGTTTACCCTCAAATATTTATCATCTCATAAACCACAGCCTTGATCTGTTTTCTGGCTATTTGGGATTCACTATCTTCCCAGGTATCATTTCCCATTTCTTTACCCCTACCCATCTGCAGGCATCTCGCCATCCATCACTACCACTCACTTACCCATGAGTTCTCCGTTTCTGTAATCTTTTATGTTTTTTCTCAACTTCTCTGGACCAGAAATATTTCTAGTAAGTGTAGCTGAACTCCTCGTAAACCCTATCACATATCCCTCCCTATCCACATCTAGTCTCACTCACTTCATTGAACACACATTTTTTTTTCCTTCCTCATTTTTATTTCTCTCCTTTTCTTCCCCTATTACTCCCACCCCACTTACTCTAATGTAGACTTGCAACCTTACACTGGATTGTGTACATACTTTACATACATCATTTACATAGATGTACTTACATATGACTTCCTAAGATTTTTGTGTGCCAGGAGTCTCATGCCCCAACCTCCAAAGAATGACTGACTCCATACACATTTTGAAACTCAGAGACCCTCTAATCAAACATTCTTTCCTATCTGCAAGTTTTCTTCTATCAAGAGCAGAACACCAGGAAAATACTCAGTTGAGGAGGGCAGGGCTTGTTCAAATAGGACCGTCTTTGTTCACGTTTCTTAAGATCTGAGAGGTTGGCAGTAAACATTAATGCTGTCGCTTTTGTGTTGGATTGGTTGTGGCTTTCTAGAGCCTTTGCTATTTACTAGACCTTTGGAGTCAAGATGTCTTTTGCCTCTACCTGAAGTGATTCAAAGGTACAGAACACTAATTTTGCACTCAAATAAATCACATGACCATAGGAATTCAGTCCATATTCTGATGGAACTGAACACCATTCCAGAGTACCCAAAGGTGCCCCAAAAATCATAAGAACATTCTCTGACAGGAATGAATCAGAACAAAATGCCAAATTGCTAAAGTGCTCTCCTCTCTCAGCAATCTCCAGGTATTTACTCCTATATCCTGAATATGCCCCGACCTTTCAACCTTCAATTCTGTCTTCTCCCACTGTTCCTATAGGCCACCTACCTGTTCTACTCTTTTGAAGACCAGCTTTGCCTCCTGTGAGAGTAAATGTCCAGGTAAAACTAAACTCTCATAATTTATTGTTTGACTTTGTATCATAGTACTTTGGCACTTGATGTGAGCTGATCTGACAATGAGGTCGGCCACACTCCCTTGGTTATCATACCTATTTGAATAGACTAATCTGGTTGGCTGGGGCATAGTCCTCGTCTCTCATCTTCTAAGTATAATCTGTATCAAAATTATTTATGTTACTATATTTCTCTTACAGAACTCTTCCAAGTTAATGTTGCCAATCTGGCAAACTAATTTAAGCTAATTCAGATTATAATAAGGACTCCTAGGATTGCCTCTTTCATACAACATTTAAATTTAAATTTATAGGACCCTCCCCATGCTAATAGCCAAAATACTTTCACAAAGTATGACAGGTCTAACAAGATAATTCTGGGGTGAGATAGTCCATTTAAAGTCTTCAAAAACTCGTTAAATACCCAGCCATATTAGTCTAACCTACTTCAAGGTCAGATTTGTCTTTATATTATGCTGAATGTTGCCCAAATTTCAGCTCCTCTGAAGCTAAACAAATTTAGTGTCAACTGCTATATTCACTGTCCTTTTGATACATGCATATAGTCTTTATCAGTACTTATTTATATGTGAACGCATAAAGACTCTGGGCTGTGGGTTGTACTTGGTAGGAGGCAGAAGGTGGAAGAAGCTGTGGGCGTGAGGCTGGTCATTGCCAGTTAACAACAGGTGCGAATACTGCTCTTTAAATTTAGCCATTGCACTTGGCATCTTGTCTCTCAGCCGTCACTTATGGCAACCACTGCTTATTTGGAAAGGATCAAGGAAAGAATGACAGAAAGGGTCACATTTATGAAAAGGCGGAGAGAAAAAGGGCTTTGTTCTCTTTTATTTATTAAAAGCTAGCCTAAGAAATAAAAAGCATTATGAGACTTGGAAAATGTAAAAACAGCTTAAAAGAGTAAAGGGGGAAGAAAATTATTCAGAGATAATAATTATTAACAAATCATTCTTAATTAGGCACTTAAAAAGCCATTCCAGCTGCCAAAACTTGGGAGCAAAATTATCTAAAATGTGGGTAGAGACTCAGAAAATAATTACAATTAATTGGGAGTTGGGATAAGAGGAGGGGACAAGACCTGCAGGAGGATAATTCATTTATTCATTCATTTGATCAGTCAGTCAAGAAAAATATACTGAATCCCTCTTATGTGTTGGGCAATATATGTTAGGAGAAACTTCCCAAAATTCACATTTTTTGCATCATGTATTACTTTTTCTAAAATGTTCATCCTAACCTTGAAATGGGATCAATTCTTCCCATAACTTTGCAGTCCAACATTTATAGATCATTCAAAAGAATTACAGAAAGATCCCTTGAGTTATCTTGGAGTCTCAATATAACATAATTTAAAACATACTGCCAACATAATTAATCACCCAACAAAATTAGTAAGAAGACATATGAAGAAATGGTAGTTTTTTGTGCTATCATTATGTAGTAGGTTACAATTCTATTTAAACAGTTTTTAACTAGTTCATTGCCAGAGTATGAAGAAAATTTTAAGCTCAGAAAATTTTAAGAAGACATTGCAGCCCTTCCTTCATGGCTTGCTCTGCTAAGATGTACAGATTAGGTGGAAACAGGGTTCCTTGGCTTTTCCAGCATCAGAGAGAATAACTCATTTAACAGACTTGTTAAAATTTAAACAAGATTTATAGCACCTATAGATGCTACTACTTTAAGGCCCTGAAGCAATTGGGTCTATTGGCTATTCAATCAAATGATCCTTATTAAGAAGAGAAAATTTTCACAAAATACCACTAGATTATAAACCTAGGATTGCATGTAAATGGCTGCTAATTCAGAATCCTGAGCTATTTGGGTTATTTTCCATGATATATTATAATTATTATTAAATTCCCATAATATAGAACTCATTTAAGAGGATTTGAAAAAGATTGTAAAGCTCTGATGGTTCTTCTAAAAATAGGCCTTTTCTGCTTTCTTATCAATTTTGTGTTTAGGAAGATGAAAAAATATAAATATAGACCATTTCCTTTTTGCAAACATGGGTCCTTTTCCCAAAAACAGGCCTGGGAAATGAAAGAATCTTGTTAAATCAAATTTTACATGTAGGTTAATAGTAAGCAAGCTAATTTTGCAAAGTAAACCCTAGTTAATCATTTCCAGAATGCATTCTTTAGGATTGTAATTGGCAATCTTTGTTTCACCCTGGCAAATAAATTTTAACACACGGTCATCACAAACAATAGCTCACTAAAAGCCTCTCAATAAATAAGATGGACTTTGGCTTATACAAAACGCCAAATGTGTTAGTTGTAATACTTGTGCCCAAATATCTCCTTATATTAAAGGATCTGAAACATTTCTTGAATTTAATAAGAGAGCTTATTGTAGTACAGTATTCTAACTACAATAATGGCTATCCCTGAGTTCCCAGAAATTTATTCATTATTTCAATAAATAAGGTGATTTTTTGGTTTGGTTACCATAGCTAACAAAGAAGCAAACAGACAAAAGAATCTGGCCTCACAAATTTACCATAATAAGAGATAAGGGAAATAGGAAAGTATTGTAGGAGGGCATTTTACTTATTTTTTGAGAATGTGGGAAGGGATCTCAGGGGATTCCTTTGGTGAGATCTGACGGATTAGTGGGAGTAAATGCCAGATGGAGACTCGTAAGATATGATACCAGAGAGGCATCAGGAATCCGTTACATAGCATCTTATAAACCATATTAGGGAATTTGGACTTTTTCCAAAGAGTATAAGTTAAGTCTTGAAGAATTTTAGAAATGGGAGAGATTAGAGAATAGATTGGAGACCAGAGAGACTAGAGGCAAGAAAATAAATTAGGAGATCTAGGCAAGAAATGCCAACAATAGGGTTTATAGTATTGGCCATGGGGAAAAACAGACTAATTTGAGAGAGACTGTATATAAGAAGTTGAATTAAAAGGTATTGGTGGGGCACCTGGGTGGCTCAGTGGGTTAAAGCCTCTGCCTTCACCTCAGGTCATGATCCCAGGGTTCTGGGATCGAGCCCCACCTCGGGCTCTCTGCTCAACGGGGAGCCTGCTTACCCCCCCATCCCGCCTGCCTCTCTGCCTACATGTGATCTCTGTTTGAAAAATAAATAAATAAATAATCTTTTAAAAAAATTAAAATAAAATAAAATAAAAAGTATTGGTAATTGATAGGATATTTAGGGGTGGGAAAAATGAAGGAGAGTTCTAACTGTCTCACTCGGGCAACTTGGGTGGATGCTGGTGCCATACACTGACAGAGGAAACACAGAAAAGATTTATTGAGGAAGATGATGAGTTAAGTTTTGAAAATGTATGACAGGGGTGGCTGGGTGGCTCAGTCAGTTGAACGCCCACCTCTTGCTTTGGCTTGGGTCATGATCTCATGTGTCATGGGATCCAGTCCCACATCAGGCTCAGTACTCTGCAGGGAGTTTGCTTGGGGGATTCCCTCTCTTAGCCCCTCCCGACTCACACATACACCTACACATGCTCTCTCCCTCTAAAGTAAATAAATAAATATTTAAAAAGAAAAGAAAATGTTGTATGACAAGTGATTTGAGACATCCAAGCAACAATACTCATCAGATAGTTGGTTATTTGAGCCTGATGAATAGATTGTAGAAACAGATGCAGGGGTCATCAGCATATAGATAGTTGATAAGGGAAGCCATAGGAGTGGTTGAAACCATCCAGAATGAGCATGGGGAAGAAAAGATGAAGAAATTAGTTTCCATTTAATGTTCTTCCATAATACATGCTTAACAAGTATTTGGTTTGAATAAATGAGTCAATGAATAAAAACAGGAGTCAATAAAATCTAGAAGACATTTTTAACATTTGCACAGGACTTTTTCAGTATTCAGTATTGATATTCACTGACCTCAGACAGTTAGTGACTATGAGTCGTTCAGTTTTCAAAAATGTTCTGGGTCCTTGAAGATTTTTTTTTTAACTTACTGCAAGATTCTTATTTTATTACAATGACAATATGTGTAAAGTTCCCAACCAGAGTTCTAATACTTCAGAAAGAAGCAAATTCACATACTTGGGATAATTCCTTGCACATAATTAATGGTCTGAAATCATATGTTCAAAGAGATTTGTGGATCAATAAATAATACATAAGTGAAATACATATTCCTATCTTCTCATGATAGAAAATGTTATAGTACCTCCACTCCACTGCTCTTAATGTTTGTTGAGGTAATTCAGTCCCTACGGCCATTTAATCAAAGGAAGAACATGTGTACTAGTAATGCTGCCTAGGCATATTTTATTTATTTATTTATTTTGCCTGGGCATATTGACAGAGAGCTGGGATGATACTGACATGAACTCGTGTCCAAATTATACAAAGAGCTCTCATCAATAAGAAAAAGGCAGCAACCCAATAGAAAAAATGGACAAAAGACTTGAAACAGATAATTTACAAAAAGAGGAGATCAAAATAACTAATAAACAAATGGAGATGCGCTTCATTTCATTCCCCAAACGGAAATGCAAATTAGAAACCATAATGCAAGGGTGCCTGGGTAGCTGGGTCGGCTAAGCGTCTGCCTTCAGCTCAGATCATGATCTCAGGGTCCTGGGATCCAGTTCTACATGGGGTTCCTGGCTGAGCAGTGAGCCCACTTCTCCCACTCCTTCTGCCTGCCGCTCTGCATACTTGTGCTCTCTCTATTCTGTCAAATAAATAAATAAAATATTTTTTTAAGATTTTATTTATTTATTTGAGAGACAGAGATCACAAGTAGACAGAGAAGCAGGCAGAGAGAGAGGGGGAAGCAGGCTCCCCGCCGAGCCGAGAGCCCGCCCGATGTGGGGCTCCATCCCAGGACCCTGGGATCATGACCTGAGCCCAAGGCAGAGGCTTTAACCCACTGAGCCACCCAGGTGCCCCAATAAAGAAAATATTTTAAGAAAGGAAAAAAAACACACAATGCAATATAGCATTTGAAGCCCAGCAAAATAATCAAAATGAAAAAGATGAAAAATACCAAGTTTTGGCAAGGACATGTAGCAATCTCAACTTTTATATGTTCCTGGTGGGAGTATAAATTGGCACAACCACTGTCATAAAGCAATCAGGAGACAGAAACCACACCAATTACTTGAAGAGGCAATTTAATATAAAGAATCGCTAATAAAGTCCCATTCTCTAGTTTTAATAATTCCAATCATTTTCTTTTGTTCTCTTAGCCAGAGGGATTGTAGCTGCTTCCTGCAGTTGCTACACCATGAGTCTTTCAAGTTTTCTTTTTACCCTTGCAGTTAGTTAGTTAACATCTTTCCACCTAGTTAACAATTATTTATATTAAACTATCCCCTCTCAAGTAACTGGTATGGTTTTTGTCTGCTGAGTGTTACAGAATTGATCCCAGGAGTGATCCAAGAAGCAGACTGTCAACTGCAGAACTGGAGAATTGTTGCGATTAAGTCTGTGGGCTTGAAAGCAGTGCTGAACTCTTCATCAATAAAAAACACAATGCTAGAGGGGCACCTGGGTGGCTCAGTTGTTAAGCGTTTGCCTTCAGCTCAGGTCACAATCCCAGGGTCCTGGAATGGAGCCCTGCATCAGGCTCCCTACTCAGTGGGAAGTCTGCTTCTCCTTCTCCCTCTCTCTGCCTGCCACTCCCCCTGCTTGTGTGCATTCTATCTCTGTCAAATAAATAAATAAAATTTTAAAAAAAGAGAGACATGATGCTAGAAATCCATGCAGTATATTCACATTTAATCAAATTATCACCTGTAGGTGAATGTGATTAATTGCCTTCTAAGTAAGACAAGTATCTTGGGATCCAAGCAGCTGCTGTACTTTATCAATATGGGAATAACGATGACTTCGAGGACTATCATGGGGCCTGGGACCTAGATACCTATAGATGTGGTTTTTCATGTTATCGAGAGTGGAAGTACAGGAGCGAGGATTTTCTGATTGAAACTGTACACCTCTTACATCCTAGTCACCAGCAGTGATCCTCCTACACACTATGGGAGTAGTTCAGACTTAGAGATCTTTCTGGGAAACTACTCTGTGCACATGGGAGGAATAATTGAGCTATTAAATTCAAAACTGGCCAAATTACTAAAACACACATTTCTATTACAAATAAAAAGATAGAGACTGAAAGGCAGAAATAAAGCACATTGGAAATAATTTAGTCCTAGTCTCTGATTGGACCCCCCACCCCCCCCCAAAAAAAATTACAGAGACCCAGAGAGGTAATGTACTGAGGACCTACTAGCACTGAGTGCTTTAGTATGTATTAGCTCATTTAATCTTCTCACTAACATTATGACTAAGAATTAGCATTCCCCTTTTGCAGATGAGAAAATTGAGCTTAAGTAATTCATGCTAACTCAGTACTGAAACTCAGGAATGAAGGACTCCAGCATCCACACTCTTAACCACTAATGTAATCTCTGGAAACCAGCCTTATCAATATGCAGGTTTTTTTAAGACTTTATTTTTATTAATTTGAGAGAGAGAGCAAGTGAGAGAGCACAAGTTGGGGGACAGCCAGAGGAAAAGGGAGAAGCAGACTCCCACCAAGCAGACAGCCTGACCTGGGGCTTGATCCCAGAACCCTGGGATCATGACCTGAGGCCAAAGGCAGACATCTAACAAACTGAGCCACCCAGGTGCTCCTCAATGTCATACTGTTGAAGCTACAACTTATCATTGCTTTTCCCCCCAGGCTGAATAAGGATACAGTGTGAGGGGGAAAGCCACATAGAAGGTTAGACCTGAGAAAAATTTCACAGGTTCTCTAATGCAGTCTGAGTCCATGGTGACTTCATTGAAGTCTAAGCACATACCTTACTTGTCCAAAGCTACAAAACTATTTTTCCCCCAAAGGAGAGGACATTTATTTATTTATTTTAAAGGGTTTTCTTTGAGGGGGGGGTGTTTGTGTTTTTTAAAATAATCTCTACACCCAATGTGGGGTTCGAACTCATGACCCTAAGATTGATAGTCCCATGCTCTTCTGACTGAGCCAGCCAGGTGCCTCTCACAAAGCTATCTAGAGGCAGAGGCAGAACTATAATCCAAGTTTCATGACACTCAAGGCAAAATTTTTTTCACTATACCGTAAATCTGCCCCTCCCACATTCTCTTCCTTCAGAGGTGGGTATTGGTATAGTGTCCAAAGTTCTTATTGACTCTTTAAATAGACTGGCTGATGTGAGACAGGCAGGTTTGTTCATTAAATGTACTCAGCTTCCCCTTCCTGGTCTGTATTCAATGCCACCTCTCCTTTGGTACACTGGCAGACAGGGCAGCTACTATGTGCTGTGCTGAAAAGAGCCCTGTTTCAAACTGCTCTCCATGACCTTTGCCTTGATATTTCAAACTCTCACAGTGTTTGCTCCCTTGGGTGGAAACACTGGAAACCTCTGCTAAAATGCCAATGGCCAGTATAACTAAAATAAAGGAAGGTCTTGTGGATTCCTTAGCTAGAATTAGTTTATGCAATTAGCACTCATCTCATGGAAGCGTCCTGAAGGAGCGGGACTCTGGAGAGATTAAGAGTTTTGTAGCAGATGGGGTGCCTGGGTGGCTCAGTGGGTTAAAGCCTCTGCTTTCGGCTCAGGTCATGATCCCAGAGTCCTGGGATCGAGCCCCACATCGGGCTCTTTGCTCCGCGGAGAGCCTGCTTCCTCCTCTCTCTCCCTGCCTGCCTCTCTTGCCTACTTGTGGTCTCTGTCAAATAAATAAATAAAATCTTAAAAAAAAAAAAAAAAAGAGAGAGAGTTTTGCAGTAGAACTGAATGGCATAGGACGACCTGAGACAGGTGAGACAGGTTACAGTGGAACCTGCGGGGACAGGTCATGGCCATATGAAGTCACTGAGCCCCTGGGGAGGTGAGAAGAAAGTGGAGCACGTTTGTACAAATTTGAGAAAGAGAACTTTTCTGAGTATCTTGGAGAATGGTGCACAGACTAGATTTCTACTTTTACTGGCCCAACTTGCACACTGAACAAACATTTGTGATAGACTTGTGAAAATCACGTGCATCATCATATCGCTGGGGGGCTGTCCTGCCTGCCACCCCTGCTGTTGCTCATTTCCCCAAGATAGCCACAGAAAAAAAAGAGAACTAACCTAACTCACAGCCCTCAGTGAATTTACTGAGCTCTTACTCTGTGCAGTCAGTCCTCACAAAAAAACTCAGTGAGCTAGATATTATTTTCCCAGCTTTACAGATAAGGAATATAACGGCCCAAAGAATTTAAGTAATTTCCCTCAGGGACACAATGAAGACATCATCCCAAGAGGCCAACTACAGTGTGAGGAGCTCAGTCAAGCTGGGTCTGTCTGATTCAGGCTTATCTTTGTCTCCCTACACCACACCTCTCCACAGAAAGCTGCTTCCTAGAGTTTCCATACTTGCACGTTTTCAGTTATGCCAACCCTATTCTTTACTACACCGCGTTGACCTTCAAGGATCTAATTTAACACAGGTAAGCACACAGGTTTCTCATTCGTAAGTGGACCATCTGGCAGGCAGCATATGGAAACAGACCCTTTGACAAAGTCATAGGAAGGTTAATTAAGTCTAGATTGTAAAGTATTTTTCTAAAATCTGAAAGAAAGAAAAAAAGACAGTTAATGATAATATTGAGTACTAGTGGGGCGCCTGGGTGGCTCAGTCAGTTAAGCACTTGCCTTCAGCTCAAGCTGTGGTCCAGGGGCCTGGGATCAAGCCCTGTGTCAGGCTCCCCAGTTCAGCCGTCCCTCACATCTGCTCGTGCTTTCTCTGGCTATCTCAATCTCTCAAATAAATATATAAAATCTTTAAAAAAGCAATGAGTACTAGCTAACAGCAAAGTGTTATCCTGGGTGCTATAATAAACATTATAACATCTTGCTTAATCCTCACCATAGCCCTTTGAGGAAAATACTATACAAGCCCTTTTTTTTTTCAGATAAGTAAAACATGACATTGAGAGTTTACTTGCTAAAGATCTCCTGGCTGAAGTTAATGGAACCAAGATATGAATCCAGGATATCTTCTACCACATACTTGTTCCTCTATATTATCTCCCCTGATAAATGGAACAGTTTAGTACATGATAAAGATCTCAAAGAAATTCCCATAGTATCTTATACCATTAACTCCAAAGTAATCACCCTGAGACCTTAGGGTTAGTGTCATGATAAAAATAGCAATATAAAGGAGAGTTTGTGTTTTTTAAATAATTCCATTGATACGTTAATTTCTTTGGTATGTTTCAGTATACTAGATGATTAGCACCTTTTGGGTAAATGCCATGTTTTTTACTTTTTCTGTTTCCTTCACTCAATCATTATTGAATTGCTACTGAACAATTTCGATCTTTCACTGTGGAGAAGGCACTATAGTGCCTAACACTGAGCTTGGTGTATAATAAACTCAAATTTTCATTGAATGATTAGTTACAGAAGAAAGAGGCTTTACTTGAAGTTCTCTAGATATAATTCCATAGAAATTAATCATTAATGATTTTGATAATTTCATTACCAAATTACTAAGACAGTATTCCACAGGTAGGGATTGAGTCAGAGTCTATGTCTAGTGTAACATCTTGAACTGGTGGTAGTAGCAAATGCTAGTAATTATAACTTTTAGGGAGTAAGTAAATTGAAAATAATACTTGTTTGCTTTTTCTCTAACATTTTATTTCTTTTTAAAATGTATTTATTTTTAAAATTTATACATTATATGTTAATTAATTGAATTAATGTATAATGTTTTATTTCAGGGGTACAGGTTTGTGATTCATCAGTCTTTTTTAAAAAAATATTTTATTTATTTATTTGAGACAGACGGAAGGAGGTCACAAGCAGGCAGAGAGGCAGGCAGAGAGAGAGGGGGAAGTAGACTCCCTGCTGAGCAGAGAGCTCGATTCGGGGCTCCATCCCAGGACCCTGAGATCATGACCCGAGCTGAAGGCAGATGCTTAACCCACTGAGCCACCCAGGTGCCCCTCATCAGTCTTATATAATACCCAGTGCTCATGACATCACATACCCTCCCCAGTGTCCATCACCCAGCTACTCCATCCCTCCACACCTCTTTCCTCCAGCAACTCTCAGTTTGTCTCTAACATTTTAAAGACTCTCTAATACCTAACATTTGGCTATGCTAATATCAAAACTTTGTAGCCCAGTTTACTCATTAATGTCTTCTACCTTGTTTTACAAAGTAGAGGAAATCCTTTATTTACAGCAAGTCAACTCATAATTCTCACTTCAGGACTCAGCCTACAACCAGTAAGTTCATTTGTAGTACTCTTAGTGGACCCCAAACAAACAGGTATATGGTGCCCAGACTTTTGAGGAAGTGCATTTCTACCTTCTTGCAACAAAAAGAGCTACAATCTGATGTCTAATGTCTGTACTTTGGTGAAGAAATATACAAGAAAAATAGGTATGCCAAACAAATATTCCCACATCCAATTCTCAAAAAGTCATCAAGTAACCTAAGGTTTAGGGGCGCCTGGGTGGCTCAGTGGGTTAAGGCCTCTGCCTTCAGCTCGGGTCATGATCCCAGGGTCCTGGGATCGAGCCCTGCATAGGCTCTCTGCTCAGCGGGGAGCCTGCTTCCTCCTCTCTCTCTGCCTTCATCTCTGCCTACTTGTGATCTCTGTCAAATAAATAAATAAATAACATATTTTTAAAAAAAAAAATAACCTAAGTTTTATCTAGAAATTGCCTCAAAGGTAAAAATAAAAATATTGCCATAGACTTCTGTAACACAGTGGAAAGGGTATTGGAAGTGGTTTTGGAGAACTATATTTTGTTGGTTTTTAAATTTTATTTTTATTTTTATTTTTTTAAAAGATTTTATTTATTTATTTGACAGGCAGAGATCACACGTAGGCAGAGAAGCAGGCAGAGAGGGAGAGGAGAAAGCAGGCTCCCTGCGGTGCAGAGAGCCTGATGCGGGGCTCCATCCCAGGACCCTGGGATCATGACCTGAGGTGAAGGCAGAGGCTTTAACCCACTGAGCCACCCAGGCGCCCCTTGTTGGTTTTTTTTTAAAAGATTTTATTTACATATTTATTTGACACAGAGAGAGAGAGAACACAAGCAGGAGAGGAAGAAGCGACTCCCTGCTGAACAGGGAACCCAAAGTGGGGCTCGATCCCAGGGCCCCAGGATCATGACCCGAGCTGTAGGTAGACGCTTAACCAACTGAGCCACCCAGGCAACCCAAGAACTAAATTTTAAACCCAGGTCTAACTACAATACAATCTGTGTGGTAAAATACTCAACTTCTGCTTCCTCATCTGTAACACAATATTCTCCTCTCTGGGTTTTTATAAAGGTTAAAAAAATAATAATGCTCATGAAGCTAAGTGGCACTCTAAAAAAAGTCAGCTTAATTAAAACCAGAAATATTATGTTAAATGTTTCTTTTTTTTCTTTGTTTTTAACAGGAAAAAGACCAAACAGATATTTAATAACATGTATACTTCCTGTATACATGGGAGATATCCAGAGAAACTAAGTAACCCCAAAGAAGTCTCTTTATCTGCTAATTTGCTAGAAAAAAAAAAAAAAAGAATTATGAAGAAATAAGATCTTTGTTTCTTTCTTTGGCACCTACCTTCCTGGCATTCTAATTTATATAAAGAGTTTCACCATTGAGGAAGTCTATATGAGCTTTATATCCCTTCCAGCAGGGCAAAATGCCCATGTCCTCATGTAAGTTATATGAGAAGAGTATCATGTGTCAGCTTATATAATGAGAATTCATCTCACTGTATTGCATCTCTTAGAATCTTTTTTATTTAGTGAAAAGTGTTTTGACTTCTAATTATGACTTCTCATTCACTCAGTTTTACAAGGTTAAATGGCAGATCCCTTAAAATGTGGGACAAAAGATGACACCCTTCCCCCCATTTCTATTTTTTTCTCTCCTCCCCTGGCCTATTCTCAGAGCTTAGAATGGACCACATTACTCCTTAGACTGAGACAGTGGACTAGCCAACACTTTGAAACACTGAGGTTTCCAGCTTGCTGATTCATACCTTCTTTAAGCAAAGATGATTGTTCCTAGCTTATAATGTCTTTTTTCTGACACCTAGTGAGCTTCAGTTAACCAAGACCCTTTTTATATAAGCAACAGAAGAAATGACAATGTGCAAAAAGAATTCCAACTTGAGATGTTTTTTTTTTCCCTGAGGTAAGCCAAAATATGAATTCTTCTGTCCATCTATAATGAAAAGTTAACTGAACTCACGCTGGTTTGTCTCTAATAGCATTCGGTTGCCACTTTTTGATGAAGTTCAGCAAATTAGTCCTGCAGCATAATGGCAGGATCAATGGACAAGGAGTTAGAAGACTTGGACTCTATTTTCTGTTCTAGCTCTGGCTCATTACCATATCTTTGCCCTGACCATCTTCTATTATTACTTGGAATCTCAGTTATATCAGCAATGCAGAAAGATTTTTAAAAACCACCCTGTAAGCTAACCAGTAAGATGCAGCAGCCTTAGTTCTGCAATTGGTGGATCGTTGTGGTCTCAGGCAAGAAATTGGCTAACTTGGCACCTCAGTTTCTCTATCCAGGAAGACATGATAAATTATTTGTTCCCCTTTTCCCAACAGTTCCCTCACAGAAATGCAGTAATGGAGATGGTATTGAAGCTATAAAAGATTTTGACCTCTCCAGGCTGTTGCTAAGTAAAGAGAAAGTCCTTTTTATATCTCAATTTGCATTTTTAGGTACTTAGTGCTGCCTGAGGTTGCCCCATATCAGTTCTATTTGGAAAAGATTATTTTATATACGGTTATTCTTTGCAGAATATTTGCAGAAATAAAATGGGTCATTAAGAATATGCTCCAAGAGGGACGCCTGGGTGGCTCAGTTGGTTGGACGACTGCCTTCGGCTCAGGTCATGAACCCGGAGACCCGGGATCGAGACCCGGGATCGAGTCCCGCATCAGGCTCCCAGCTCCAAGGGGAGTCTGCTTCTCCCTCTGACCTTCTCCTCGCTCATGCTCTCCCACTGCCTCTCTCTCAAATAAATAAATAAAATCTTTAAAAAAAAAAAAAAAAGAATATGCTCCAAGAAAACAAAATTTTTTCAAAAAATTTGTGATTGTTGGCTGTTAAAAATTCTTCTGATTCAAATGATCACCCTATCATCTTAACTTGAAAGAGACAGCGTGTTCATTCAGAGCTGTCTATTGCCATGCTGTCTAGACAGCAAATACCAGCTAAAAAATGAGGATACCACTCAGTTGATCCTAGTTATCTAGGATTTTTGTAAAATAGCTAAGAAAAGTATGTAGGTACTGAGTGATCTGAAAATCTAACAGTAGCTGACAGATAGCTTCTAACCTTGGTCTTGTGTGTGTCAAACCTAAGAATGTTATAGGAATAGTCACCTATCTTATGTAGATAATAGGAGCATTGATGGATAATAAGTCTATCCTAATTGCTAGAAGAATGATTATCCTTACAATGCCCATTTTAATTTTTGAGGATTGTGATGGTAATGTATCTTGTTTTATAATCTCTCTAACCCCTTTTTTTTTTATTCAAAATGTGTTAATTGGGATGGTTTCCCACTCATCTTGATTCAGGGTGTTTTTAGTGCTGCTTCCATCTGAAGGTGGAAGCAGCACTAAAAAGCACTTTGCTTTTCCTCCTGTAGGCTGGCAGAGGACAGTGGAAAAGCCAACACACAAACTATCGTTTCTGCATGGCTAAAGATGGTGGTGATTTTATAATATCCTGGGCATTCCATGGCGATGAAGTAGGGATCAGGCTCTGCACCAGGTGTTTCTTCTTGTTTCCTCTTCTCTTCTGAAAAGGGATGGAGGAGATCCTTCTCAGGGAGCATGTTCTCATTGGGAGGTCATCACCGCTGAAAAGGCTGTTGTACAATCTCTTTGTCACAGCGTACGAACAGATCCAAAGCTCAGGCAATGAAGGAAAAAATTCTTAGATTGAGACATAAAATTGTATTAATTCAAAGACAGGTCTGAAACTGAACAGATCAATTTAGAGGGCAAAAGAAATAGAAGAACATATGTACCAAAATTTGCAGCCAAGGAAGACCCGAGATGTCGAATTGAGCTGGTAACTGACAGAGATTCCTGTGGGCAAGTCAGAACTGCATGAGCCTAGCAACAAGTATTGGGGATTAGTCGCTAGGTAACTGGAATCCAAAGGCAGGAAATCCAGTTACTTTGGTTACAAAAGATACACATAACCTATAAAACTCTTCAAGGAGAGATCACTTGTTCATTCAGTAAACATATATTAAGCACCTATATATGCTGGACACTATTTTAGACACTGGGAAATAAACAGTGAACAGAACAGAGTTCACTGAACTTGTGTAGCTAGTTAGGGTGTGGGGGGAGGGCAAACAATAAACAAATAAGTATAATACATAGTTTGTCCATAGAAGTAAGTTTACAGAGAAAATTTAAGTGGGGGAATTTCTGGGCTTGGGAAATACAGCTGAAGGCAGACAATTAACGACTAAGTCACCCAGGCACCCCAGTCAGTTTGCAATTTTATTTTTTTAAAGATTTTATTTATTTATTTGACAGACAGAGATCACAAGTAGACAGAGAGGCAGGCAGAGAGAGAGGGGGAAGCAGGCTCCCGGCTGAGCAGAGAGTCCGACATGGGGCTTGATCCCAGGACCCCAGGATCATGACCTGAGGTGAAGGCAGAGGCTCAACCCACTGAGCCACCCAGGCACCCAAGGTTGCAATTTTAAACAGAGTGATAGAGAAGGCCTCCCTGAGAAGATGGCATATAAGCAAAGACTTGGACTAGACAAAAGAGAAGGAGACAGTCATGCAGATATCTATGCAAGAGTGTTCTAGGCAGTGAATAGAGCAAATGCAAAGACCTTGAGGCAGGATCCCGCCTAGCACATTTGAGGAAAAGTCAGGAAGCCATCTTGGAGCAGAGTGAGGCAAGGGGAAGAGTAGTAGATGATGTCAGAGAAGTAAGAGAGAGACACCAATTATGTCGGGCCCTGAAGATCATTGTGAGGCATCTGGCTTTACTTTGAGTGAGATGACAAACTATCAGAGAATAGTGAGCAGAGAAAAAGCACAACGTGACCTCCAGCTTAAAAGGAGGCATCTGACTATTGTTTTGAAACTAAACCAAAAGGGGGCAAATATGGAAGCAAGACCATTCAGGACACTAGTCCAATAATCCAGGGAAGAAAGAAAAGGAGCTCAGACAGGCTGTTGTGCTGAAGTGAGAAGTAATCAGAAGTGATTCTGAAGGTAGAGCCTTTAGGATATGCTAATGGACTTGAAATTAGAAGGGAAAGAGAGGAGTCAAAGACGACACCAAGATTTTTGTCCCGAAAAACTGGAAAATGGAGATGCTCTTTATTGATATAGGGAAGAATGTGGGAGGAGTCTTAACCATCTTTGTGTCCTCATGGCCCTAGCACAATGCCAAACACTTGGGAATATTTGCTGAATACCCATAATCTAACCTGAATCTAGTTTCTGTGTATTTGAGATCAGGTCTAGATCTGATCAGATCTAGATTTGATCAGATCTAGATCCAGGACTGACTCCTTGGGGTTACTTAGTGAGGGCTTGGTTCCAGACTCTGGGAGGAGATTAAAATCATTGATGTGCTAAAGCTAACTTGTACTAGCTAGCAAGAACCAACTGCAAAGTTTTTGAGATACTGCAAGCCAGGTGGTGAACATAGTGTTGTTGTTGTTGTTGTTGTTTTTTAAATTAACATATAGTGTATTATTAGTCCCAGGGGTACAGGTCTGAAACACAGTTGTTTTTTAAATTTGTTACATAAACTTACAGCTGGTAATTAAAAACAAAGGTAAAAGTACCTAAAATTCATCACTTCCTCATTATTTTACTACATTTTACTATTATCTGTGCCCTTAAGGTTATTTGTGTTTGTTGTAGCCATATGATAGAAATCCCGTAGAATGATGTGCCACGGTGCATCTCTTCCCAACTCTGTGTTCAGTGTTGCTATGTTGCTAGCTTTAAAAGGGCCGTGGTGTGAGTATTTACAATACAGAAATTGGCAAATGCTACAAATGAGGGCTCTCCCCACTCCCTTTCCTGACTCAGAGCTGCTTACATCTGTAAGTGGAAATTTAGTCGTGCCACATTTGAAGACAATGACAGGGGATGAGCAAACCATTACGTATTTTGTGAATACACACAGGTATAGGAACTGCACTCAGAGTATTATGCAAGAGGTTTTCCCTGTTCTGGTGAGCTAGGGTTGGGGACTGAGGAAATTGTAGTAGGAGAAAGACACACAGGGAAATTCCGCATAGGGAAAGAAAGGCCTTACTGATTGATCCCACTAGGAATTGCGGAAAAAGATTAGCATCCATTGTCAATCAAGACCTTGGTAGAATAAACCTGGAGCAAATTACAAACTGTTAACAGAGGACATTAACAGCTTTGGACAGCTTATTTGTTTATCTAATATTACAAGGGATAAGGAGAAAATGGGGACTAGTCAGTGCCATGAGTAGTGACTGCATATTTGCAAAACTTTCCTGTATTAAGAATCTCATATTTTGGGGGTGCCTAGGTGGCTCAGTGGGTTGAGCCTCTGCCTTCAGCTCGGGTCTTGATCTCAGGGTCCTGGGATCAAGCCACACATCGGGCTCTCTGCTCAGCAAGGAGCCTGCTTCCCCCTCTCTCTCTGCCTGCTTCTCTGCCTACTTGTAATCTCTCTCTGTCAAATAAATAAATAAAATCTTAAAAAAAAAAGAATCTCCATATTTTGTTAGGCCTTGTAAAAAAAAAAACATCAAGGATACTAAAGATACTCTCTAATTATTCCTGTGAGACAGCTAGAAAAACAGCACAGTTTAGTTTTGTCATTTTTATTTTACAAAGAAGAAAGCTGGAATCCAAGGAATATAATATAAATGGGTTATTGAGGATAACAGAGTGAGTGAGAAAATTTAGGGGGGAAAAGTGTATTCAGATATATATGTAGGTGTGTGTGTTTATATATATATATAAACAGACAACAGTGAACAGACAACAGACAGCAGTCAAAAAGCCCACAGCATTTAGTGATTGATTTTGCAAGGGAAGCAAGATAATATATTATTAATTACAAATGTGGCAATTAAGACAACAAAAACGTGGAAATGAGAGACTATGAAAAATACATCTTCGATCCCCAGTTTTCCTCAAATCTTTCTACTTCACTGATTCTAAATGGTTCCAAAACTGTTCTTTTTTTCCCATTCCTTAAAAATATTCATTCTTCATCTCCCATTCTCTCCCATTGGCTTTTTGTTCAAAGCTCAGTCTTTTTTATTTATGATGTTTTCACAAAGTTGTTTTGCATAACACAGTAAGAATTCATATTTAACAGAATCTCTTGGTTTGAGCATTAGCCTTTTTTTCCCCCCAGACAAATTTACGGATGTGAGGATGTAGAATTACTGGGTAAAAGAATAGGAACATTTTGAAGGCTTATGGGTTTATCAAGACTTCAGTGATGTATGAGAGTACCTGTTCCTTGTACCCTGACTTATTTGATATGATTGTTTAAAGTATTTACTAAGTTCCTAAGAGAAAATGGATATTTTATTAATATTTTAGTTTTCGTTTCTTTGATTACTAGTGAAACAATTTTTTTTTCATTTTTCTCACTAATATTGTATCTTTTACTATCCATTTCTTTGAGGCTTAGTGTGCTTTTATCAATTTGTATCAATTTCTTTATATAAGAAAGACAACAGCCCCTTGAATTTGGTAGTTTTTGCAGATATTTTCCCATTCTATTGTTGCATATTCACTTTGGTTAACTTAAAAAAATTCATATTTTCCTTTGAGTTTTAAAAAATTGCTGCCAGGTATATAAAAATAATCACCTTCGAGAGGCTTATTACATATTCTGTTCTATTTTCTTCAGATTTTTCCATTGTTTAATATTTTATACCTACTCTTCAGTTCATCTGAAATTTATTTTGATGTATATTATGAGACGATGATCTAAACTACTGTTTTCTTTTTTTTTTTAATTTTTAAAGATTTTATTTATTTATTTGAGAGAGAGTATAAGCAGGGGGAGGGATTCAGAGAGGGAAAGTGGGGGAAGCAGACTCCCTGCTGAATGCAGAGCCTGACAGGGAGCTGAACCCCAAGACCCTGAGATCATAACCTAAGCCTAAGTCAGATGCTTAACCAACTGAGCCACCCATGTGCCCTTAAACTAATTTTTTCTAAATTGATAACCATTTGGGGGGCATCAGTCTGAGTCAGTTGGTGGAGCATGCCACTCTTGATCTCAGGGTTGTAACTTCGAGGCCCATGCTAGGTGTAGAGATTATTTTAAAATAAGATCTTAAATAGATGGATAGATAGATAACTATTTTGTAATGGTTCTTCCTTTCTTGACTGACTTGTGAAATCCCCTGTATTACACTTATTTTTTTTTTAAGATTTATTTATTTAAGAGAGAACGAGCAGGAGGGGTATAGGGAGAGAGAAACCCAAGCAGACTCCACACTGAATGTAGAGCCCAACACAGGGCTGAATCATACAACCCTGAGATCACAACGTGAACCAAAACCCTGAACCAAAACTAAATGGGATGCGTAACCAACTGTGCCACCCAGGCACACTGACCCCATATTACACTTTAAATTCCAGTGTATAATGGACTATTTCTGCCCTAGGCTATTTTTTTTTTTTTTACATATACTTCCCTATTTTAATACAGTAGCTTTGGTATATTATTTTATTCAATTGGTTTTGTCCTTTTTTTTTTTTTTTAAGATTTTATTTATTTATTTGTCAGAGAGAGCACAGGCAGACAGAGTAGCAGGCAGAGACAGAGGGAGAAGCAGACTCCCTGCCGAGCAAGGAGCCCGATGTGGGACTCGATCCCAGGACGCTGGGATCATGACCTGAGCCGAAGGCAGCTGCTCAACCAACTGAGCCACCCAGGCATCCCTGGTTTTGTCCTTTTTTTAAAAAGATTTTGTTTATTTGACAGACAGAGATCACAAGTAGGCAGAGAGGCAGGTAGAGAGAGAGAGGGAAGCAGGCTCCCTGCTGAGCAGAGAGCCCGATGTGGGGCTCCATCCCAGGATCCTGAGATCACGACCTGAGCCGAAGGCAGAGGCTTAACCCACTGAGCCACCCAGGCGCCCGGTTTTGTCCTTTTTTTATAATTAAAAAATGTCTCATCTATTACTTGCATTCCCATTCTCCCAGATCAAGTTCTGAATCATTGTACCTGTTACAAAGACTTTGGTAGAAACAACAGCCATTTTGTCTTTGATAGAACAATAGTTACTTCCCTAATATTACTGATTGTATTAGCAATTATTAATTAGGTTAACCATAAAGAAAGAAGTTTATAAAGTTAACAAATGCTATTGAATTCTATAGGATTGTCTGAAGTACTTCTAAGTCTTAGAATTTGGTTGAAAAAAGATTTTTTAAGACTTAAGAGTGACAGGGGCACCTGGTGGCTCAGTTGGTTAAGCATCCAACTCTTGACCTCAGCTCAGGTCTCTGTCTCAGGGGATAAGTTCAAGCCCTGCATTGGCACCATGCTGGACATGGAGTCTACTTTAAAAAAAAAAGGCGGGGGGAACCTGAGTGGCTCAGTGGGCTAAAGCCTCTGCCTTGGGCTCAGGGCATGGTCTCAGGGTTCTGGGATCGAACCCGCATTGGGCTCTCTGCTCAGCAGGAAGCCTGCTTCCCGCCCCCGCCCCACCCAGCTCTCTGCCTGCCTCTCTGCCTACTTGTGATCTCTGCCTGTCAAATAAATAAATAAAGTTAAAAAAAAAAAAGAAGACTTAAGAGTGACAAAAAACAACTTAGCAAAGTTCTCCTTGGGAGGCTATTTTATGATTTGGAAGAAGAAATATTTCTCTTTGAAGCAAATAAATATGAAGAATATAAAACTCAAAGTGATTGAAAATATAAATTTACATGCTTTTGAGTATATTTTATATCTCAACAATAAACCTTTCACAATGCTTCTAAAACTGAAGCCTAAGCATTGTGAACAATTTAACAACAGAATTACTTGTACTCATTGTTCTAATTCAAGTTATTTTCCACATACATTAATTTGCCTAAACATCACTTAGAGGCCCCTAAAAGTTAAGATTTTCTTTCTCAAATTTATTTGTTCTTCAAAAATAATACAATTCTTAAAACATAATATAATTCTAAGAAACCATATAAAAATTGAAAGAAGATGGGATGCTTGAGAGGCTCAGTTGGTTTAATGTCTGACTCTTGATCTCAGCTCAGGTCTTGATCTCACCATCATGAGTTCAAGCCCCATGCTGGGCTCCGTGCTGGGCATGGAGCCTATTAAAAAAAAAAAAATTGAGAGAAGTTGAGAACCACTGTAACCACCATAGTCTAATTATGGTAAATATTTTTTGGTACTTAAAAAAGTGGAATTTGCATTCTTGTGTTCGTTTCAGCATTATTCACAATAACCAAGATATGGAAATAACCTAAATGTTCATCCATGGATGAATGGATAAAGATGGTATATATATAGACAATGAAATATTGTTCAGCCTTTAAAAAAGAAGAAAATCTTGTTATTTGGGACAACATGGATGAACCTGAAGGACATCATTCTAAGTGAAATAAGCCAGATGCAGGAAGATAAATCCTGTATAATCTCACTTCTATGTGGAATCTAAAATAATTATACTCACAAACAGAAAGGAAAATGGTTGTTGTTTGGGACTGCAGGAAGAGAGAAATGGGGAGATACTGGTCAAGGGATATAATGTTTCACTTATACAAGATGAATAAGTTCTGAAGCACTAATAACAACAACGTAATTATAGTTAACATTATTGTATATTTGAAATTTGTTAAGAGTATAGATCTGGGGGCGCCTGGGTGGCTCAGTGGGTTAAGCCTCTGCCTTCGGCTCAGGTCATGATCTCAGGGTCCTGGAATCAAGCCCCGCATCAGGGTCTCTGCTGGGCAGGGAGCCTGCTATTTTTTCCCTTTCTCTGTCTGCTGCTCTGCCTACTTGTGATCTCTCCCCCTCTGTCAAATAAATAAATAAATAAAAATTTAAAAAAAAAGAGTATAGATCTGAAGTATTGTCACCACATATACACACAAAACATAATTAGGTGATATGATCAATTATGTTAATTATCTTGATTATGGTGATTATTTCACAATGTATATGTACTTCAACTCAAGCTGTACACCTTAAATATATATAATTTTTTCAGAGACAGAGAGGGGGGAGGTGAGGCAGGGAGAGGGGCAGACAGAGAGGGAGAGAGAGGACCTTAAGGAGCCTCCATGCCCAGAGCAGAGCCCAATGCAGGGCTCGATCTCACGACCCAGAGAGGATGACATGAGCCAAAACCCAGAGTCAGACACAATAACTAAGCCACCCAGGTGCCCCCATACAATTTTAAAATTTTCAACTATACCTCAATAAAGCTGGGGGTGGAGGAGTAAAAATTAAATGCCATTGTCCTCACAAGAACTACTAAGCTTTCACGCTTTTAGATGACTCTCTACAGGGGTCCACTATACCATCTTCTCTTTAATATATGAAAGTCGGATGAAAGGCAGCAGAAATATTCAATTTGGAGTATTTTCCTAGGAATCTATGGTAATTCTTTAGAGTCTTATCTACAGTTGTTCCTAGCAATGTTTAAGTTTCTTTATTATTTGACAAAGGCGTTAGCCCTCCAAAAATAACCAGGAAACTAGACTTGCCCGATAGCAACAGAGCCATTCTTTGTAAATGGGAAGCAGAAGGCATGAGTGGGAACTCACAAAAAAAAGCTTCATATGTCCTACATTTCTTTTTCAAAATGATTCTATCAAAGATATTTTATTATAATCTTGGTTTCTGTTATAATTGGCTCCATTTCAAAAGAAGCTGGCCATGTTGGAAAGAATGTCAAGAGTATCCAAGATTTATATGCTCCCTTTTGTCATTTATAAAGTCTTTGAGATATGATTTAATTTTCTCATCTTGCTTTTCTAAACTCTTGCTTATAAAACATATCTTCTACCTCTGATTTGTCATGTTTCTTTACACTGAATATTTATACATTTTCTAGATCTCTGTATTACTTGATTTCCGGTTGCTAAACCTTGCTCTGCTATCTTAATAAAGCATAAATGGTGTCTGCTGTGGAAGTAGATTTACTCAGGCCATTGAATAACCACACCCTTATAATTACAGATTTGGTAGTCTCCACAAAGTGGTACAGTCAGCACTAAAATATTATGCCACAGGCATTTATGTAAACACTATTTTTGAATGAATCTGGAAACCAGCCAAGAAAGTCACTAAACACCGAGAATGTACTGCTTATTCTTCATCTCTATGCAATTAATAAGCTAAAAATTTAGTAAGAATGATCTCACAGTTACAAAAGTATGACTTTTTATGTTTTCCATAGCTCAGAGAAAGTCTGCCTCCTCCTTCCCCACATTAACTAATAACCGGCAACTGTTCGAATTATGCTGGGAAAACTTAGGATAAGGGGATTCTGGAGGGAAAGTGATAAGAAATCAGTAAATGTCAGCTTCAGTGCTTTTCCAGAAAACAGTCAAAAGCTTTGAAGAGTTATCTGCAAGAATAGGGGTGTTTAAGTAAACTATAATTAATTTACACAAGGAAATATTATTTAGTCATTAAAAATAATGAGTAAATTTGTTTTTATTGACATGGAGAGATATTTGTAACACATAAATTGATAAAAGGAACATATAAAAACATGATCTCACTTTTGTTTAACATAAGAAAAATAGTACTTGTATATATGCATGAAAAGATATGTATCAAAAATATAGCTTGTAGGTGATGAACTAAATATAATTTAAATTTTCTTCAGGTTTTTTTGTATTTTCTGAATTTTTTTATAATGAGTATTTCATTCCTTTCATAATCAGAAAAGACAAGAAGGATATTTCTATTTTTAAAAATGATATATATGAATTGCTTGCTGATGAGAAAACAGGTTCTCTCTCTTCCATCTTTCAATGCTGCTTGCCTCTGAATGGTGTACTGGTACATACAGGCTCTAGTCCCAAAGTGGGGAAGATGACTGTTTCTGGCTCCAGACTCCAAAATGGTATCCATAATTAAGTCCAGCAGATAGAGACAATATCCCTTATGAGCTCCAGCAGAAAAATCGTAAGGCAGACTGATTGTCTTGACATGAATTAGGAACCAACCCGTGGAGGGGAGTGGGTGGGAGTGAGTAGATGTAATTTTCAGATGGGACAGATCTTGGCCACATTATACCCTCTATGGCCAGGGAGGAGAGATAGTCTACACTGAGTTGGTTCCCAATAGGGAAGAGCGGTTTTACCCCCTGAAGAAGAGAGGAGGAAATGATGTTGAGGAGACTAAAATAAAAACTATCCATTTCAATACTCATTCTAGACACTCATAATAATGATAATAAAGTTATTAAAAAGTTACCACAGGGATGCCTGGCTGGCTCAGTCCATAGAGTATGCAACTCTTGATCTCCGGGTGGTGAGTTCAAGCCCCACATTGGGCATAGAGATTATATATATATATATATATATATATATATATATATACACACACATACATACACATAGGAGTTACGGAAGAGTTTTTCAGTGTTTGAGAATCAGAAACCACCCTTCAGTACCTAAACCACAGTACTTATTCATTCAATAAACATTCATCAAGTATCTACTATGAATGTCGTACTCTATATCCTACTGGGATGAGCAGTGAACAAATAAAAACAAAATACACCTTCCCTCATCCATCTTACATTTTCAGACAATGGTAACAACTCTAAAAAATGAGTCTGCAATTGATCTTTGGCTGGAATTTTTACTGCAGTAGTTAAGATAAAAGAAAACGCAATTTGGCTTTCATATAATTTTTTTTTATTTGTCTAGGGTAAGATCCTTACTCTTGAAAGAAATCAAGCTGAGTCATGAGATTTACAAGCAAATGAGAAGAGTATTGGCTTTTGATAGTGATGGAAAATTACATTATCTAGACCCACCCCAAGGTCTTCTGTAGCATCCTTTTTTAAAAAAGATTTTATTTATTTGTTTAACAGAGAGATAGAGAGAGAGAACACAAGCTGGGGGAGTAGGAGTGAGAGAAACAGGTCCCCTGCTCAGTGGGGAGCCTGATGTGAGATTTGATCCCAGGACCCTGGGATCATGACCTGAGCTGAAGGAAGACACTTAATGACTGAGCCACCCAGGCACCCTGTAGCATCCTGGAGCCTTAATTTCTGTGTTACCTTACCTGCCTTCACAGTGACGCTGGGCAAACCAATCTCATGGTACATATTTATTTTCAAGCAAAAAGTCCTGTTACAGTTGACTGATAGCAATGAGCAAACTCCTTTTTGCAGGTCAGTGGGTTAGAGTACATGGATCAGAGCAAGATATTCTTGTTCTGTTTTGTACCTTGTTAGTGTTTCTCTGCTATGTACTGCAAGTCTGTCCCCATTTCCCCCAAATTCATATATTGAAACGAAATTTCCAACATGATAGTATTTGAAGATGGGCCCTTCGGAAGGTGGTTAGGTCATGAGGGTGAAGACCTCATGAATGGGACCAGTGTCCTTTATATAAAAGAGACTCCCTTGCTCTTTCTGTCATGTAAGGATGCAGCAAAAGACTGGGCGCAATTGACGAACCAGGAAGTGGTCTTCACCAGACACGAAATCTGCCGCTACGCTGATCTTGGACCTCCCAGCCTTCAGAACTGTGAAAAATAAATTTCTGTTGTTTCAGCCACCCAGTTGATGATATTTTGTTATAGCAGACTGAACAGACTAAGACATTATTCTTGGTATAGCCAACACCTAACATTGAATTTAAAAAGCTTTAGAAGGAGAACAAAAGCAAGTTTTGGCAAATGTATCTTTATGCTTCTCTTTTTTTTAAACCTTGAAGAACATAACAATTATAACTCCCTAACACAGTGATTCTCAACTCTGATTACACATTAGAATCGCCTTTTAAAAAATAACCGGGGAGGGGCAGTGGGAGGTGGGGATGGAGCACTGATAATCCTATAAAAAGTACTTTAGGTGATTTTAATATGCAGATAGGGTTGAGAACTACCTAAGTTTCTTTATTGAATGTCTTTATTGATATGTCTATAAGACATAACCACTTGGGGCAGTGGTGAATATTTTTAGTCTAGAACACTTTGGTATCTTCATTTTATTGCCAGTCTGATTGTCATCCATGAATCACTTTAACGTTTACCACTTATCCACCTTTAAAAGAAGGATAAATGATCCTGCATCCATTCACCCATCCACCTTCCTTTCCTTCTTTTTCTCTCTCCTTTTCTCTTTCTCACTCATGTATTCATTCAGTCATTCATTCATTAAACAAATATTTATTAGAGATAAGTACTGTGCTAGGTACTAAGGATACAGAAAGATAATTCACTTCCATTCCAGTTTTATAATATTAATAAGGTAGCACATGTAAATCAATCATCTTGAGATTCTCAAGTAAAGTTAAATTAAAAAAAATAGTTGAAGGGGCACCTGGGTGGCTCAGTGGGTTAAGCCTCTGCCTTGGCTCAGGTCATGATCCCAGGGTCCTGGGATTGAGCCCCGAGTTGGGCTCTCTGCTCAGGGGGGAGTCTGCTTCCCTTCCTCTCTCTCTGCCTGCCTCTCTGCCTACCTGTGATCTCTGTCAAATAAATAAATAAAATCTTTTAAAAAAATAGTTGCAAAAAAACACACACCAATCTTTCTCCTGCTTGATTTACTTTGTAAAAAATTGTGCTGAAGCTTGAGTTGCTGTGTTAGACAAACATCAACATTCCTGACCTTCTGTGCTTTCAGTAAGTCATATAGTGAGCTATCCATCTGCCACAGTGTGATTTTCAATCTTTCACATAACGAATGAAAGAATGTAAATGCCTGTAATTCATTAGGTTCTACATAAGAAAAGATTGAGATACTATCAACTTTACTTAGAAATTATTCTCACTTACTGTTCACACATCTTTGGAATATTTTGTGAGGTTCTATTACTTCTGATATACCAAATCCCATGTAGACTCTAGCCACGTATGTTGATCTTTGACTTCTATCCAATTCCCAAATCTGGTTACTTTGTAGATGAAGGCAGAACTCTACATATTAAAAGATAAACAGATGCTTTTTCTCTTGAATTGTTCATGCTGTTTTCCCCATTTTTAAGCTCCAGGTTGCAGTACAACAGCTGGTCAAAAGTACCACGCCAGTGGCCAACTCTGAGACTCGGACTGCTAGATCCCTCTTGGGAAGTTGGACATTATCATACTACTGAAATAGTTACTGACACATATTGAAAGCTAAGAACAAATGCAGGCTCACTTAACCCACAGAAGCACCATAATCATTTCTGATGCACTAGTGCACCCACCTAACTCCAAAGACAAAAGAAAAATATTTTGAATTAAAATCAACATCAGTAGGAAAACAACAGCAAGGAATAAAGGGAGAACAATCTTCCTGCCAAGAACAAATTCAAAGCTAATAGATTCCAAAGAACAAGAACAAGCTTTACCCATAGCATAAAGTTCCCTATAACCAGGAATTTGATATTGGTACTGCCACATAACTGTAATTATTATGAAGCATGAGTTTGCTCACAAGAAGAGAGATACAATCAAAAAAGAAAAAGGAGAATTAACAGGAAGGGACTAAAGTAATTCTCTATCTAGGGGCAGATTTACATTTCTGAGATATATATAACCATTCAGTACTCTCCATGAATAAAACCACTGTGGCCTAGGAAATAATATTATTACTAATAATAGCAAGACTAGCTAACAATTACTGAGCATTTATTTATATTATGCCAGGCAGTATCAGTGTTTTACATGCATTATCTCATTTAATCCTTACAACATTCTTATTTTTTTTAATTAATTTATTTATTTTGTCAGAGAGAGAGGGGGAGAGAGCGAGTGAGCGAGCACAGGCAAGGAGAGTGGCAGGCAGAGGCAGAGGGAGAAGCAGGCTCCCCGCTGAGAAAGGAGCCCGATGTGGGACTCGATCCCAGGACGCCGGGATCATGACCTGAGGCGAAGGCAGCCGCTCAACCAACTGAGCCACCCAGGGGTCCCATAATCCTTACAACATTCTTATTTACTAATGTTCCCATTTTCTGGATGAGAACAATGAAGCTAAGAGCTTATGTAAATTGAGTAAGGTAACCCACTATCCTAATTTATCACTAGAGATTATATAGCTACAGCCACCTGGGACTTCTTAAGCCTTCTGTATCTTTGCAGCTCCTCTGGGCCTTTTGCAATCTATCTGTCACCAGTAATAGACAAGTCTCTAATGGTGATACAGTACGCTGGCAGGGAGTTGCAAACAGAAAGCAATTTGTAGCTGCTGACTGTGCACTGTACAAAGTTAGCTGCACCCTCCAGTTGGGTGCAAATGTGAAAAGAAAGCAAAACCCATCAATATATATTGTGGTAACTAATTACAAGGAATAACATTACTAAGACTAATTCTTCCTCTTTAAAATTTAAAAAAAAAGTTAAAAGGGTTAGGGGTTAAAAAAATATATTTGCTCTCTCTTTGTATTGAAAAGTAGTAAATACACACACACAACCAACTCTTTCAGTATCTTGCACCAAATGGAGCTGACTTCATTGTGAGTCAATTGTGAGTCAGTAAGGCCAGGTTTCTGGCCCACGACATATACTTCCATATGTTTCGAACAGCCTACATACATTCAATGTAGGTCTCTATTTGACTTCTGGATTTTAAAACAAGTTTTAAAATTCACCACCCATAACCTTCTGTTTAACAATGATATTAACTTCCATGCATATAGCAGAAGGTTTAAAAAAAAAAATCACTGACTCAGGAAAAGGGTGGGGGGATTCTGGTGATAAGCTTCGGGAAATATAAATAGGCAGATGTGTAACTTGCCTTGGGAACCCCTTGAAGTGTATCTACATAAATATTTTCAATAAATATAGGAAGGTTGGGCTAATATTTATAGGCTACCTACCCTGTGTTGGCCATCATGTCAGAAAAACCAAGGTCACTTCCTCAAAGTTGATATTGCTGCTGGGCCCCCAGGAACACAGTTGAATCTAAGTGAGGTGATACACAGATGCAACTGTTAACGGTGGCTTCTAGCGGCTGTAGGTGATCTAGTGTTAGCGCATCTCACACTTGACCGTACATGAGAACCACCTGGAGAGCATGTTAAAGGTATTTTAAAGATTACTGGTCTTAACCCCAGAGATTCTGATTCTGTAGGTCCGGGGTCCTGTGGGAAAATTTGCATTTCTGATGAGCACTTAGGTGAGAGGGAAGTTGCCCATGGAAGGACTATGCCTTGAGTAGTACTAAACGTCTCTGTGAATAGAAAAGTTCACAAATTCTGAACTTGAATCACATTCCTGTTTGAGTGCGAATCTGAATGCTGTTCAAGGTAAGCTCCAGAGAAAGTAGAAATATCCTTTGGCTGGTTGGAACCATGATTCTTGGAACAGGAAAAAGTTGTAAGTCTTCAATAGAGGTCCTCTGTGAAACAATCAAGAAAGGCCTTTTTTCTATCTGATGGTGTTGGAATGGTGTATACAGAAGCTAATGAGATTGTTTGTTGAGTTGATGGGTTTAGTACTAAATTAGAGAAATAATTCAGCTTGAAGCAAATATCCTGATTCTAAGCCCTTCACAGTTACAATTTCACGATCCTGGGTGAGTGGTTGCTGAACTAGCAGCATCAACATCTCCTTGGAATTTGTTAGAACTGAATTCTTTGGGCCACACCCCAGACTTATTGAATTAGAAACTCTGGGGCGGGGCCTACCATCCTGTGGTTTATCAAACCTTCCAGGTGATTCTACTGCATACTAAAGACTGAGAATTGCTGCCTGACTAGTGGTTCTCAAATTCACTGCGAATTCGAATCGGAATTACCTGGGAGGACTTGTTTAAGACAAATTCCTGTTCCTTCCTCAGTGGGGGCCTAAATTTTGTATATTTTGGGGGATTTGAATGTAGACAACATTTACAGAAACGGCGCCCTAACCCAGAGGCTTTCAAACTTTGTTGACCAGGACCACTATTTACATGGACTCAATAAATAGAAACCTATTTGTAACTAAAACAAGAGTTTCATAGAACCATACTCTTACACATATAATGCACTCTAATATTTTCTGTTCTATTTCATTTTAAAAATGCTGGGGACGAAAGGACTCCCAACCACCTCCATCTTTCTTTTTTTTTTCTTAAGATTTTATTTATTTATTGACAGAGATCACAAGTAGGCAAAGAGGCAGGCGGAGGGTGGGAGAGCAGGCTCCCTGCTGAGCAGAGAGCCCGATATGGGGCTCAATCCCAGGACCCTGAGATCATGACCTGAGCTGAAGGCAGAGGCTTTAACCCACTGAGCCACCCAGGTACCTCCAACCGCCTCCATCTTGACCTCAGTCTGTACTTTCTAATTAAGTTCTTCTCAGTTTATCTCTTCACTCAGTAATGGAAACTGAAACTACTCCCTCAAGCAGGAACAGCAAGACCCCAAGTGATTGACCCCAAGACAATGATCCGACGTGACCTTCATTGCGAAGTGACCTTCACTGCCCACATGCATGTACCCACTGCCCTTTGTCCCACATTTTGCTCATATAAACTAGAGGTATTTTCAACCCTTTAGAGGCAGGCTTTGAGATGTCATCCACTGTCTTCCCAGCAGTGGCCTCACTGAAATAAATTCTGTTTTTGTTTCACCACTACTCATTTCTCTGCCTTTGGATTTTGTCAGGGGCAAGTGGTCTAACTTGTTCTGTCTGGGACTTGTTTTTTTGTTTTTTTTTTTAAGATTTGATTTATTTATTTGAGAGAGAGCATGAGAGGGGAAAAGGTCAGAGGGAGAAGCAGACTCCCTGCAGAACCCCGAGCCCGATTGGGGACTCGATCCGGGGACTCTGACATGAGCTGAAGGCAGTGGCCCAACCAATTGAGCCACCCAGGCGCCCTGTCTGGGACTTCTGAAGCCAGGAGCTCTTGTACTCTTAGGCCCCGGTTATGGCAGAACTACTAAACTGATTTCATGAGCTGTTAATGGGCTGCACCTACAGCTTGACACACACACCTTGGATTGGTGCTTCACAAATGTTACAATATGTGTGATTTACCTTAAGACTTTGCTATAATGTAAATTCAAATTCAGTAAGACTGGAATGGAGCCTGAGATTCTGCATTTCAAACAGGCTTCGAAGTGTTACAAATGCTCCCATCTATATATTACTCTTCCAGTGGCAAGGCCTGGATCATAAAAAGGTAAAGTGTTGGGGCGCCTGGATGGCTCAGTGGGTTAAAGCCTCTGCCTTCAGCTCAGGTCATGATTCCAGGGTCCTGGGATCAAGCCCCACATCGGGCTCTCTGCTCCGCAGGGAGCCTGCTTCCTCCTCTCTCTCTGCCTCTCTGCCTCCTTGTGATCTCTGTCCAATAAATAAATAAAATCTTTAAAAAAAAAAAAAAGGTAAAGTGTTGCAGGATTTTTTTCTCTGTCAGTGCCCATAGTTCTTGGTCACACCGCCTTGAAGAATGAGAGGTAGACCAGAATGGGGAGGGGGCTGCAAAGCAAGTTTCACTAAGTGACAGTACAAATCTCCCAAACGAGGAGGGAGTTGCCACCGGAGTTTCTAAGTCTAGGGGTTTTTATGGGCTTGTTGGCCGACTGTTTTAATCTGATTAACTCTGGCTGCGCCTGTCATCCAATCAGGTTTTGTCACCTATCTATCTATGGAAAGGGTGGAGGGCTCCTTCTGGGGTGCTGTAAAATCCTTTTAAGGGTGGTTTCCTCTTAGGGTGGGCTCTTGTCCCTGCCTGCCTGCCTTCCAATGATCCTTCATCACAAGAAGGTAACAGCAAACTTGATTCCTCTCCCAGTCATGAGCCTATTTCTCTTTATGATAGCAAGTAGACTGTGTATCCTGCCCAGATGTACTGGACAGCGAGTTGTCCTTAATATCATTATCAGTACTTATGGGGTTCAAATTCTCGACCTATGTGGGTGTAAGAAAGCACTGATTCGCAACAGATCATGTCAGATTTGTCCATTCCTGGGGTGCCTGGGTGGCTCAGGTAGTTAAGCATCTGCCTTCAGCTCAGGTCATGATCCCAGGGTTCTGGGATCAAGCCCCATGTCGGGCTCCCTGCTCAGCAAGGAGCTGACTTCTCCCTCTCCCTTTCCCACTTCCACCCTGCTCATGCTATCCCTCAAAAAAAAGAAAAAGAAAAAGAAAAAAAAATCAGTATCAGAATTGGAAAAATAAAAGACTAACTAGGGTCAGTTAATTTTAGAACAATGATACATGTGTCCTGTGTGACATGATTAATATATCCCTTCATAGAGGTGAAGAAGTTTAAAGGAGAAGGTGATACAGGGAGAGGCCAGGGTATTGCCAAGGCAATGCTGGCTGACTGATCCGTACAGGCGGGCACCATCTGGGTGACTTCACAAGCCAGTATCTGGCCCTCAGTCTTGAAGACTAAGAGGCCTGAGATGTCAGCCACAAAGTTGTGCCAAGACTCTGAGAAGGCTGGCTGACATTAACCTAGTTCATAGAGACTAATATATAAAATACGAGCGCTGGATTGTTTATTTTACAATAAAAAGTGTGATTGCCAGGAGGACTAACCTTTGTGTCCTTAGGGGTGTGTCCTTTCTCTTCCTTTCAGAACTTTATACAGGAAGGTAAATTATAATTACAAGGTTGCTGGGAGAACACAGAATCAGAAAAAGACGTTCATTAAATATTTCAGGTATTTATACATCATTTCCAGAATATCACACCTGCTTCAGAGTACCTTTTCACTTGGCCAGGCTTTAGAGGGCCCCTCCATTGCCTCTGGAAAGCTCTGTTTTCTAGACTTCTGCAACTGACTGACCCCCATTCTGATGGAATCTTCAACCACATTAGTACATTAAGTCAGTACATCAAGTATTCTGTATCTTTTATTTTATTTATTTATTTATTTTTTTTAAAGATTTTATTTATTTATTTGTCAGAGAGAGTGAGCACAGGCAGACAGTGGCAGACAGAGGCAGAGGGAGAAGCAGGCTCCCCGCTGAGCAAGGAGCCCAATGCGGGACTCGATCCCAGGATGCCGGGATCATGACCTGAGCCGAAGGCAGCCGCCCAACCAACTGAGCCACCCAGGCGTCCCTCTGTATCTTTTAGATACATGTCTCTGCTCTAACCCAAAATTACATGTTATTTGTGTTCTCTCAGAGAGCAATTTAATTTCCATTTTTTAAAAATTATTTTCATTTTTCTATGTTGTTTTTTAAGATTTTATTTATTTATTTGTCAGAGAGAGAGAGAGTGAGCACAGGCAGACAGAGTGGCAGGCAGAGGCAGAGGGAGAAGCAGGCTCCCCGCCGAGCAAGGAGCCCGATGTGGGACTCAATCCCAGGACGCTGGGATCATGACCTGAGCCAAAGGCAGCTGCTTAACCAACTGAGCCACCCAGGCATCCCTAATTTCCATTTTTTTGATGGACATCTCATTTGGTCCCTTTTATTAACTACCATAGGGTTAACTATTAGAGTCAAGGAAATATCATTCTCTGCCTATTTCAGCCTAAATATTTTCCATTCTTTTTTAAACTTTTATTTTTCTTTTTAGCAAATGAAGACAATACATTGCCTAGATTTAAAAGCCAATAATGCTAAAATTGTAACAAAAAATGGTGGAACACTGTCCCTCCCCTCCCAACACTTTTTCTGCAGCTTGGTACCCAGAGGCAGCCATTTTCAACTTTTACCATCTATTTCTACTGGCAGTTCCCTCCATCCATGTTTCTAAATAATATCTTTAGGCTGTTATTTCTTGAGTTTTCTATTCTAGACATTATTGACCAACCTCTTCCTATGGAAGGTGAGGATTTGGAAATATTTCACACCCACACTTTTTGCCTCTCTTTTTTCTCAACTCTAAATTTAATGATATCCTGATGTTTTCTTAAGTCAGTAATTAGTGTTTCCATTATTAGGATTATATAAATATTATCACTGTTGAGCCATGAGGTTTACTATGAGAGTGTTTCCTTTCTTGTATAATTTCCTGGCTTTCCTGAAGTTAATGATTGCCTCCCATTCCTGAAGTTAATTCTTTAAAAGCCAAAACGGATGCATAAGGGTTTTAGATTTACAGAAAAATTATAAGGATAGAGCAGATGGTTATTCTATGCCCCACACCAGGTTTCTCCTACTAGTAAACTTTTATATTAGTGCAGTGCATTTGTTACAATTAATGAACCAATGAACTAGAGTTCATACTACATTCAGATTTTCTTAGTTATTACCCACTCTCCTATTCCTGTTCTAGAATCCTGCATTCTATTTTTTAAAGATTTTATTTATAAGTCTTTATAATATATAGAATATAAAATAATAATTTTATAAATAAAATTTTAGAAAGAGAGAGAGCAAGCAGGGGGAGGAGCAGGGAGAGGGAGAAGAAGGCTCCCCGATGACCAAGGAGTCTGATGCTGGACTTGGTTCCAGGACCCTAGGATCACGACCTGAGCCGAAGGAAGATACCTAGGTGACTGAGTCACCCAGGCATCCTGAAGATTTTATTTTTAAGTAATTTCTACACCCAACATGAGGCTTGAACTCACAACTCCAAGATCAAGAGTCATATACTCCACTGACTGAGCCAGCCAGGTGCCCTGCCCACATTCTATTCTGCAGTTCTGTCTCCTTACACCTAAGTTTGACAGTTTCTCAAACATCCATGTTTCTGATGACCTTGACAGTTTTGAGGAGTACTGGTTGAGTATTTTTGTAGAATGTGACTTAGTCAAGATTTGTCTGATACCCTTCTAATGGTTACAGAGGGGTTTTATGTTTTTGAGCGGAAGATCATAGGGAGAAAGTGCCATTTTCGTCCTTTTAGTATAGTCACTGTGTCTGCTTTGGATTGTTTTTCCCTCCTGGAAGCATTTCTTCTAGAACCCCCTCCCCTGTTCCAGTTTGGATTTGGTGTTGCCTGCCAATTATCACCCAAGATTTATCTTCACATTTTTCTTTTCTTTTCCTCTTTTTATTCTATTTATTTACTATCAGAGAGACAGAGAGAGCACAAGCAGGGGGAGCAGCAGAGGCAGAGGGAGAAGCAGGCTCCCCACTAAGCAAGGAGCCCGATGTAGGACTCAATCCCAGCACCCTTGGATCATGACCTGAGCTGAAGACAGGTGTTTAACCCACTGAGCCACCCAGGCATCCCTACCTTCATATTTTTCCTTGAGATTCTTTTAACTGTTCCTCTGTACTGGATGTCTATTGCCTGGATCTCTTTTCTTCTTCCTCCTCTCCTCTCCCCTGACTGGGTACAAATATTCCAGGAGTTGAGGGGCAGCCTCAGGATTTGGGAAACTCAATCCCCTTTTCAAGTTTTATGTCTCATTCTGCTCTTTACTTTGCCTAGTATCTCTGACCTCAAGGCCTTTCTAGTTCAGTTCAACAGGAGGTTGCTAGAGAAGGGATACTTGCGCTGACCCTGCCAGGGGACAGAAGGGACCTGTGGGCCCAACAGTCTTTGTATATTACACAATCAACTTACTGTTTTCAGCTCACTTATCAGCTTCTAACACACCCGGTAACTTCAGATACTGATGTTTTTTAGTTTCTGCAACGATCAGCTCGCTTCTTATTGGTTTCTCTTTTGGCAAGACAGATTTCAATTTCCCTTTCTATTTGGCTAACTTAGTGACTAGTCTTTGTCACTAGACACACTAGACTGTGTCATTTTGGTCTTTTCCCTTTCCATCTTTATCCACATGTAATAAATCATTTGAACCTTTTGATTCCACATCCTAATTATCAATGACGTTTACTCCCTATCTGTCCATTCTCACTGTCATGGTTTTAATGTAGGCCCTCGTCATTTCTCTCCTATACTGTTAACAATAAAAATCTATGTGTTCTCCATGTTTTCCATCTTTTTCCATATCCACTGCTCTCCCCTTTTTCTTTCTAAAACATAATCTTATTTTTTTCACATCTCTGTTTAAAATTCTTTGAAGTGTTCCCTGTTACTTGCTAGAATAAACTCCAAACTCTTCAAATACAATCCTTCTTCAAAATCTGGACTCTGCCTACCTTTTCCTGGCCCATTCCTTGCCGCCATCCCCAGCATGGTACTCTACCTTGCAGAGAACACTATTTTCTGACACACGCTCAGAACTTTTCATAACTCCTTTCCTCTTCCTAAACATCCTTCCCTTTTCCTCTTTCTGGAAAAGTATTTACTCATCCATCCAAGCTCAGAGGAGCCTCTCCCAATCCCAAAATGAATGAAGTCATTCTCTTCTCTATACTCTCACACCACCTCTCACAAACCTTTATTACAGCCTTTTTACATTGTGTGATGATACCTAGAACACAGTAAGGCAATTAAAATGTATTGAGCATTTAGTCTCTTAATAAATATTTGTTGAGGGACACCTGGGTGGCTCAGTTGGTTAAGCAGCTGCCTTCGGCTCAGGTCATGATCCCAGCATCCTGGGATCGAGTCCCACATCCGGCTCCTTGCTTGGCAGGGAGCCTGCTTCTGCCTCTGCCTACCACTCTGTCTGCCTGTGCTCGCTCGCTCTCTCTCCCTTCTCTCTGACAAATAAAAAAAATTTAAAAAAAAAAAAAAATAAATAAATAAATATTTGTTGAATAAATGGAGGAAACACATGAGAGATTTTAGGAAGTCTGAGAGTCCCTACTGATGCAGTTTCCAAAGGTTGGTGAGGTCCGCAGCCAACCTCTTTGGTGCAAATAGATGGTTTTATTTATATATATTTTTAAGATGTTGTTTATTCATTTGACAGAGAGAAAGGGAACACAACCAGAGGGAGTAGAAGAGGGAGAAGCAGGCCTCCTGCTGAGCAGGGAGCCAGAAGGGGGCCTCAATCCCAGGATCCTGGGTTAGTCATTAGATGCCTAACGACTGAGCCACCCAGGTGGCCCCAATAGGTGGTTTTATTAAAGCACAGGGATAGGACCCATTGGCAGAAAGAGCTGCTGAGCTGAGGTTGTGAGGAATGGCTGATTATATACTATGGGGTTGGGGGGAAATAAGGAAAAAAGGAGGTGTCCAAGAGGACTTTCATATATTAAAGAAGACCCTTAGGATACTGGAGGCCTTGCTCCTATCAAGCTGAGGTTATTTTTCCCTCTAGCACAACATTAACATTAAGATAGTTGGAAGAAGGGGTGCTTGGGTGGCTCAGTCCTTAAGCATCTGCCTTTGGCTAAGGTCATGATCCCAGGATCCCAGAATTGACTCCCACATCAGGCTCTAGCGGGAAGCCTGCTTCTCCCTCTCCCTCTGCCTGTCTCTCTCTCTGTCAAATAAATAAATAACATCTTAAAAAAAAAAAAAAGATAGTTGGAAGTTGCCTGGAGGAATGTCACACATATGCCACCCAGCAGTGGGGTGGGGGAAGGTTGCTTGGTATCAGCTTGTGCTTTGTCCTCAGCGGGCCTTCTGCTCCCTCATCACCTATCCTTGGGATTTTCCGAGGTCCTTATTTTAGGGGCTTACATAAAAATACGCATGCAGGCACGATGTGCATTTGCTTAATTGTGACTAATGACAAGACAGGCGTATAAACTTCAGAACAGCAAGGCTATAACTTAGGAAGGCTTGCCTGTAAGACACTTTGAGGCTAGCTAGAATGTAATCTCCAGAAAGTAGGAATTTTCATCTTTTTGTTTACTGTTGTATCCTCCGTGCCTGGTACATAGTAAGTACTTGTATTAGTCAGGGTACCGACAGGAAACAGATGGCACGCTCAAAATAGGATAACTTGAGGGGAGACCATTTATAAAGGTGTAGGTGGAGTGTAGGGGAACCACAAATGATAGCAAAGTAATCCAGGGCTTATAACAGTGAGACGCTGTTACATCAGCCTAGGTCTAAAAGGGAGAAGTTATGTAAAGTCGCTACCCTGCCCTTGAAAAAAAACTGGCAGTCACGGCCACCTGGTTGCTGGAAAGGGCACTTCCATGAGGGTAACGTCGATCTAAATCACAAGGTTCAAGAGCGTCAGAAAAACTCTGACTTGATGGCTGGCAGGAATGCAAAAGGACTCTAATCTTGTGTGGGGATCAAGCAGCAGGAATCTCTAAGACAGGGCTGGCAAATGCATGGCATACATGCCACCACCATCCACATTTCCCAACCTTGCCCTGAAGGCAGAGACTTTCTCTGTCAATTATTTCACCCAGAAAACGCCCCACGGTACCTCCCAGCACAGTGCTCCAGGGCACGAGCGACTGCAGGTAAATTGTTGTTATCTGATAGGAAACCTAGTTGCCAAACTGGCTGGGGTCAAATAAGAGTACAAGAAGGGTGAGTAGGGTCTTTCCAGTTTGAAATAGGTCCCTAGCAGTCAGCTGGGGACACAAAGGTTGGATCAGCTCCTAGGAGAAGAAACTGCCAAGTGCTGGACTAAGCAGATTTTGGGGGGCCCCAGACAGCCAGGCTAGGGTTCAAGTTAGGATTCTGTTCCAAAGGGAGGAAATGATGCAAATCATGAATCAAAGTGAAAATTCTACAAACTGGTCGAAACAATTGAGAGTTGAAGAAAAAGCATGCAGTAGGTATAGAGGATATGTTTTTCAGAATAAGATTGATTTCAGACTCCTTTGCCAGTGGAAATGATGTTTCTAATATACCGTTAAGGATGGTATGGACTGACTCCAGAATGTGGTACGACTGAACTCACAACTGCCAGATCTTAGGTACCTTCAGCTAATCAGGGAAAGATGGGGAAAGGAGTAATAATCTGCTTTCGTTTTTTTCTTCTCCCCTCCTTTTAAAAATGATTCTAAATTAAGCCAAAACTTTTGCTGTGAATGTTTAATTAAAATAAGCATATGAGATCATAATAACTACTACTTACTGAGTATTTGCTATTTTATGCTTTAGATATATTCTCATTAATTTCTGTAACAACTCCATAAGGTAGATATAATTATACTTATTTTATAGATGAGGAAATGGAAGTTTAGAGTAATAAAACAAATAAGTTGTAACTTTAGGGTTTTGATCCAAGCTTGGTTGTCTTTAAAGCCTGATTTATTTCTGGTACTTCAGCTGCCTATGCTATCCTGTTGAGACCCATGATTTTAATCAACCTCATCTTGGATTCCTCTGGCTCATTATAAACGATGAAGACAAGCAAACTTAATGTGATAAGGCCATAGGAGGATAGGTATAAGCACCTTACAGAATATCAGCATGGTTAAGACTAACCAGAATATTTTATTCATCTTTAAGTTTTTTTGTGTTAAATACTGTACTTGAGTATACTCCCAGTACTTTCTAAGAGAGAGCATGTCACTCATGGTTTCTTTTTTTTTTTTTTAAGATTTTATTTATTTATTTGATAGGGATCACAAGTAGGCACAGAGGCAGGCAGAGAGAAGGGTCGGGGGAAGCAGGCTCCCCGCTGAGCAGAGAGCCCGATGTGGGGCTCGATCCCAGGATCCTGAGATCACGACCTGAGCCAAAGGCAGAGGCTTAACCCACTGAGCCACCCAGGTGCCCCTCACTCATGGTTTCTGAGGCCGGGTAATTTGTACTATGCTCTTTTTCTCTTGCATACTTCCCCTGCCCAGATGTGTGGCCCAGAGACAGGCAACTGTCTAAGAGCTGTTGGTCCTTCAGCTAGCCTGCGACCTTCCACACAGTCTGGCTTGCAAAAACAAAGTAAGCCACTTGCCTGAGATTTTCTCACTTAGATACTGGAATTTGCAAATACAGAGAATGTTGGGGAAGGATAGAGAAGGGAGCCTTGGTGGATTATGGCAAACCGAAACAGAAGATGTGAAATAAAACACAAAAAGCAAGATAAACAAATATGTAACTCAGGGTTCTAACAGGAAACAAAAGACGTGCAAATGATAAGTTGAGATGAGTTTATCTACAAAGGAACTAATTGGAAATGTGTGGGCAAGGTATAAGGGAGCTGTAGGGATAGTAGAGGAACCTAATCTGGGTAGCAAGGGAGCTATTGCCACCCCTAGACCTGAAGGGACAAGGGAAAGAACAGGTTGGCAGGGGACAGTTGTATCAAGCAAGTCACTGTGAGAGAAGCAGTGATCTTTGGTTGAGGGACAGTGTGCCTAAAGTGGCCTTGCAAGAAGGGAGCTAGGAGACTAAACAGATCGACCTCATTCTATGCAAGTCAGTCTTCCAGGAAAGAGAGCCCAGGGGTGAAGGATAAAAAGTGGATCTGGAGGAGCAAACTGAAGATATTTTAGAAAAATAAAACAATGAGTAGAAGGAGGACAATAGAATGGACATGTAGAGAGAAAAGATTCCTATGAAAGAAAAAGAGATGTTACCCTCAAGAAAGACTGAAAGGGTAGCTAATTCCTAGAGTTGCTTCAGATCTTGATGACTTTCCAGTTCGAAATCCAGTTCCAATTTTAGACTAAACATAGCTTTACACTAGACTCTCTTCTTTTAAAATAGTCTATGAGCAATTCATGGTCTCTTGTAGCCCTAATAAAAATTCTGGGTACAATGAGAGTAGTTTATTCCTCTTAGAAAGGCTGCAGTTAGGGGCACCTGCGTGGCTCAGTCAGTTAAGCATCCAACTCTTAATCTCAGCTCAGACCCTGATCTCATGGTTGTAAGTTCAAGCCCTGCTTTTGGCTCCACGCTATGTATGGAGCCTAAAAGAAAGAAAGGAAAGAAAGAAAGAAAGAAAGAAAGAAAGAAAGAAAGAAAGAAAGAAAGAAAGAAAGAAAGAAGGGAGAAAGGAAGGAAGGAAGAAATCCTGCAAACAAATACATTTGAGACACATAGAGCCACTTACTGAGAAAGAATCATGACACTCTCCTCAGCCTTTTTAAAGTGTCCGGATTTAAAAATAAAGGTGTCAGTGTTGTGAAAACCACTTATGGTAAAAATTGAGAAATTATAAAACTGACCTAATTAAGTGAACTCTCTTGAATTATGAAAAACAAGCTGCATTTTGAAAGAATCACAGACCATTTATAAGAAATTAAAACAACAACATTTTTCTTTAATTACCTCTCCCCCAGCTTTATTGATTTATCAATATGCCACATGATTCATTTTTAAAATAAAAAATTGATATATGTAATATGTCAGTTTGGGTATATGTATTCATCACCATCAAAATAACATTTCCATCCACTCCAAGAGTTTCTTGTACCTCTTTGTAATTTTTTCCTCTACTTATATACCCAGTAAACTATTAATTTACTTTCTGCCACTTTGCATTTTCTAGAAATTTTTAAAATGATTTTATTTATTTATTTGACAGACAGAGATCACAAGTAGGCAGAGAGGCAGGCAGAGAGAGAGAGGAGGAAGCAGGCTCCCTGCTGAGCAGAGAGCCTGATGTGGGGCTCGATCCCAGGACCCTGGGACTATGACCTGAGCCAAAGGCTGAGGCTTTAACTCACTGAGCCATCCAGGCGCCCCAGCATTTTCTAGAATTTTATATAAATAGATCAAGCTATATATTCTTTTGCCTGCCTTTTTTCTTTTTTTTAAAGAAGAGGTGTTTTTTTTTTTTTTTTAAGATTTTATTTATTTATTTGAGAGAGGGAGCAAGCATAAACAGGGAGAGGAGCAGAGGGAGAGGGAGGAGCAGACTCCCCGCTAAGCAGGGAGCCCAAAGTGGGGCTTGATCCCAGGGCTCCAGGATCAAGCCCCAAGGCAGACACTTAACAAATTGAACCATCGAGAGGCTCCTTACCTGCCTTTTAATTCTGCAGAATTTTTCTGGGATTCAACTATTTTGTTATATGATCAATAATTCTTTTTTATTGCTTAATAGTTTGTCCTTATACGAATATACCTCAATTTCTCCATTCATGTCTGTTTTTTAAAAAGATTAATCTGTTTATTTGAGAGCGAGGGGACATGTGTGCGTATGGGTTGGGGGAGGAGCAATGGGGTAGAGAGAAAATCTCAGGTAGACTCTGTGCTGAGCCTGATGTGGGGCTTGATCTCATGACCCCAAGACCATGACCTGCACTGAAAGTAAGAGTCAGATGCTTTAACCTACTGAGCCACCCAGACACCCATTCATGTCTTTTTAAAAATTAAGGTATAACTGACATACATTATCTTAGTTGCAGGTATGTGACATAATGATTTGATATTTGTATATATATCAAAATTACCACCATAATAAATCTAATTAATATCTGTCATCACATATAGTTACAGAATTCTTTTTCTTGAGAAAATAATTTTTAAAATTTACTCTTAGCAATTTTAAAATATGTAATATAGTATTATTAACTATAGTTGCCATGCTGTCCATTACATCCTCATGACTTACTTACTTTATAATTTGTAGTTTGTACCTTTTGACTCCCTTCACCCAATTCACCCATCTTTTACCCCCTTCCTCTGGCAACCTATAATCTATGGGATTATTATGTTTTTGAAGATCCTACATATAAGTGAGGCAGTGTGCCCAGTGGTTCTGTGAATCTGTCTCTTGTTTCAACAGTGTTTGGACAGAACAGACCCAGGGTTGTCCCTTCTACCAGCCTCCGACCACCCTCCAACCTTTTTTCCAGTGTTAACTTTCAGAGCCATCTTCTTGGCCATCCTCTGTCTCCTGGACTGGCCAACACCCTATTCTGAGCTTAGCTCCTTATTACCAGTCAACCATGAGCAACCAGATTCATCAGAATTATTCCAGCAAGGTAGAGGCTGCCATCAACTGCCTAATCTACATGCATCTGCAGGCCTCCTACACCAACCTCTCTCGGCTTCCATTTGACCTTGACGATGTGGCTCTGGAAGGTGTGGGCCACTTCTTCCACCAGTTGGCTAAAGAGAAGACTGGGGGTACTAAGTGTCTCTTAAAGATGCAAAATCTTTGTGGAGGCATCATCCTCTTCAGAAAGTGCAGAAGCAGTCCCAGGATGAGTGGGGTAAAGCCCCGGATGCCAGGGAAGCTGTCCTGGTTCTGGAAAAGAGCCTGAATCAGGCCTTTTGGATCTGCTCTGGTTCTGCCTGTGCAGACCCCCATCTCTGTGACTTCCTGGAGAACTACTTCTAGATGAGGTGAAACTCATCCAAAAAATAAGCAACCACCTGACTAACTTCCACAGGCTGGCCCGTCCCAGGCGAGTAGCTCTTTGAAAGGCTCCCTCTCAAGCATGACCAGGAGCTTCTGGAGCCCAGCACCCCTTGAGGGGCCCCTCTGGTGTCCCCCGGGCCCCAGGGCTTGTGCCTGAGCCGATCCCTGCAGCCACAAGGCAGCTTTTTTTTTTAAGACTTTTTTTAGTTTTATAGATTTTATTTATTTTTAAAGATTTTACTTATTTATTTGACAGAGAGACAGCGAGAAAAGGAAAACAAGCAGTGGGATAGGGAGAAGCCAGCTTTCTGCTGAGCAGGGAACCCAATGTGGAGCTCGATCCCAGGACCCTGAGATCATGACCTGAGCCAAAGGCAGACGCTTGACGACATACCCATGCTGTCACAAAAGGCAATATTTCATTCTTTTTTATGACTAATAATCTATACTACATCTTTATCCATTCTTCCATCAAAGGACACTTAAGTTGTTTCTGTATCTTGACTATGGGAAATAATGCTATGATAAAGTGAAGGCGCATCTATTCTTTCGAGTTAGTGTTTTTGTATCTTTAGATAAATACCCAGATGTAGAAATTGCTGGATCATTTGGTAGTTCTATTTTTAATTTTCTGGGAATCTACATACTGTTTTCCATAACTGGCTGCACCAATTTACATTCCCACCAACAGTGCATGAGGATTTCCTTTTCTCCACATCCTCACCAACACTAGTTATTTCTTGTCCTTTTGATACTGGCCATTCTAATATGTGTGAGTTGATAGCTCATTGTGGTTTTGACTTTAATTTTCCTAATGATGAGTGATATTTAGCACCTTTTCAAGTACCTGATGTCCATCTCTATGTCTTCTTTGGAAAAATGTCTATTCAGATCTTCTGCACATTTTTTAATAAGATGTTTTTTGCTATCATGCTTTATGAGTTCTTCATATATTTTAGATTGTAATTCCTTATTAGATAAACAATTTGCAAATATTTCCTCACATTCAGCAGGTTGCCTTTTCATTTTGTAGACAGTTTCCTTTGCTGTACAGAAACTTTTTAGTGCGTCATCCCACTTGTTTATTTTGGCTTCTGTTGCCTTTTTTTTGGTGTCAAATCCAAAGAAATCATTGTCAAGACTGATGTCAAGGAGATCACCACCAATGTTTTCTTCTACAAGTTTTATGGTTTCAGGTGTTATATTCAAATCTTTAATCCATTTTGCATTAGTTTTTGTGTATAATATGAGATAGTGGCCCAGGTTCATTCTTTTGCATGTGGCTGTCCAGTTTTTCTAATACCATTTACTGAAGAGACTGTCCTTTCCCCAATGTGTATTCGTGGCTCCATCTTCATAAATTAATTGACTTGGTTTTGGTTTATATCAGGGTTCTATATACTTATTCTATGCCATTGAGCTATATGTCTGTTTTTATGCCAATACCATAACGTTTTGATTACTGTAACGTTTTGATTACTGTAGTTTTGTAGTATGGTTTGAAATAAGGAGGCATAATGCCTCCAGTTTTGTTCTTTTTTTTTCTTTTTAAAGATTTTATTTATTTATTTGACAGAGAGAAAGAGATTGCAAGTAGGCAGAGAGGCAGGCAGAGATAGGGTGGAAGCAGGCTCCCTGCTAAGCAGAGAGCCCAATGTGGGGCTGGATCCCAGGACCCTGAGATCATGACCTGAGCCAAAGGCAGAAGCTTAACCCACTGAGCCACCCAGGCGCCCCTCCAGTTTTGTTCTTTTTTAAGGTAGCTTTGGCTATTATATAACTGTTAATTTTAAGGTAGGAAATAGGGATAGTATTTTTATGGAAGGCTAAGAGGTGTTAGAAGCAATTGGTTCAATAAATGGAAATTCAAAGCACTAAACCTGGAGTTGGAGATCTTGGTTGGTCATCCATAGGCAATGGGACTTGGGCCCAATAACTTTAAACTTGCTGGGCTTTTATTCCCTCATCTGTAAAAGATTAATAATATTTGCCTTGCATGGTTTTGTGAGGACTGAATGAGATAATTTATATATTTAACACTGTTTAAATATTAACTTTGATTACTATATAAGTATAGACAGGAACATTAAAAAGTTAGGTCCTCTTTGTGGACTCCTATATTGAGGGCCAAAAGACATGATCAAGGATCACGGTTCTGAACAAAAAGATAAAATATGTTGGTCAATGTTTCTTCTTCCTTCAACCTCCACTTCCACCTGTCCATCTTCCCCTACCACTCCTCCCCTTCTCCCCCCCCATCCCCCAGCCGTTTGTTACTGTTGCTGCAGGGTGTCTCTTTCTTCTTGAGGGCAAGATCCATTTCCTTTCTTCTGCTATTATTTTACTTAACATATTATTCTTATATCAGGTTCTCAATGAATATTTATTGAGGGAATAATAAATACTTGTGCAGTGTTTTATAGATTACAATGCATTTTCAGATACATTATCTCATCCTGAGTAGAGATAAAGGATAATATTATCCCCATTATCAGATGAAGTAACTAAGGCTCAGAGAGGTAAAAACTAGCTGAGATAATAAAGTAGTTCTTTAAATGTCAGCTCAGAGTGCCTTCACCTTGGCATATTGCCTGCCAACATTCTTGACAGGATTCAGGTGGGTTCTTCAGCCTCCAGTAATACTAATATATAAAATCTTTGCAGGATAAGACTGACCTTTATTTTTAGAGAACTAACAGTTGGTGGCATATTGATGCTTACACGGCAATATATGTTTTTATAGGCAACCACACAAGATCTGAAGTTTTCAGGATATAGTATTAAGACTTCCTTCTTCCTAAATACAATTCCAAGCAAAATAAGAATTTAAGGTTGCTGTAAATACTCCATTCCAGTTAAAAGTATTTTCTTTCTAGAATATTGTTTCTAGTTTAACCAGTATGCTAGACACTGTCTGAGGATTAGTCATATCGATTTATCTTATCTCCTTTTATCTAATCTTACTGAGGACATTTTTTTTTTAAGATTTTATTTATTTGACAGACAGAAATCACAAGTAGGCAGAGAGGCAGGCAGAGAGAGAGAGAGAAGAAGCAGGCTCCCTGCTGAGCAGAGATCCCGATGCGGGGCTCAATCCCAGGACCCTGGGATCATGACCCGAGCTGAAGGCAGAGGCTTTAACCCACTGATCCACCCAGGCGTCCCTTACTGAGGACATTTTTAAAAGGATTTTATTTATTTATTTTAGAGAGAGAGAGCATGGGGAGAAGGACAGAGGGGAAGGGAGTTGGGCAGATGGGGAGGGAAAGAGAAGGGGGGAGAATCTCAAGCAGACTCCACACTGAGCCTGGAGCCCTATATGGGGCTCAATTTCATGACCCAACCCGGAGATCATGAGGTGAGCCAAAACCAAGAGTCAGATGCTCAATTGACTGAGCCACCCAGGCACCCCATTTTTGACCTGTTGCAAAGATGTAATAATTTGCAGCACCTAATATATCCATTTTGCATTTTTATCTATTCAGAGAATTAAAGGTTTTCATTTTTCTTTTGGGCTAATCTTGTTTCCCCTAACTCTCTCCAAAAAGAGGTGTGGTTTTTTTTGTCCTTTAGATAAAAGAACATGAAATAACTGGGGACACTTCTTATACAGTCACTTTGTATTTCTATTGCTTGATCTTAAATTAGATGTTATCTCATAGGATCTAAATTGGTACTTTTTATGGTTAGCATATGACAAAGAGCTTGGCAAATGTGCCTGACATGGGATAAACTGGACTGTGTACTCTTTGTAATTAAAGTTGTAGATGTTATTACACTAACTTTTTATTTTGAAACTACAATAAATACAACTTATTATAAAGAGAGATTCAACCTAGCTGGATTACAATAATTCTAATAAAAGTGAGTTGTTAAAGAGGTACAAAAAGATAAAAAAGACTTAGGTAAATATTTTTCTATTCATTTTCATATAAATGAGATTTCATATGTCATATTCCATAGTCTGAGTCTATAACAAGGCTTGTAATATATTAAATTTTCTCAAAATCTAGAAATTTATAAACCTAATTTTAAAATTTTTGATTAGTTTTATACTAAATGCTCTATTAATTAAAAATGCTAACAGTTTTTAATATGAGTTATTGGCTGTGGTTTATTTATTTATTTATGAGAGAGAGAGGGAGAGAGAGAGCATGAGTGTATGCAGGCATGTGAGCAAGAGGAGGAGGGGCAGAGGGGGAGGGAGTGGGACAAGCAGACTTGGAGCTGAACACGGAGGCCTACATGGGGCTCAGTTTGATCCCACAACTGCGGGATCATGACCTGAACTGAAATAAAGAGTCAGATGCTTAACCAACTGAGCCACCCAGGCACCCTGAGAATTATTGGCTGTATTTTAAATATACTAGGTAGTGCACCTGTCTTGTTCTATAGTTGGTAACAATCCTAGAATACTTTAGACTGATACTTTAGCAAACCAAAATTGATAGATTAAGAAAGAGAGGCCTAAGCATATCACTTAAGATTCTAAAGGTAATTACTGGGGTACCTGGGTGGCTCAGTCGGTTAAGCGTCTGCCTTCAGTCCACGTCATCATCTCAAAGTCCTCAAGCCCCACGTTGGGCTCCCTGCTCCTCAGGGAGTTTGCTTTTCCCTCTGCCTCTGGTCCTGCCCCCTACTCGAGGGTTCTCCCTCTCTTTCAAATAAATTTTAAAAATCTTAAAAAAAAAAAAAAGCAAATTCTAGTAATTTCTAGAAGAAAACAACAAAAATGGAGGGGAAGAGTAGATAAGGTAAAGTGAGAAGTTATTTAAGAGTGCTAAATTTTCTATCTTTCATAATTAGCAACCAATAAATGGTGAGAGTGGAAACGTCAAGATATGTAAGTATCTTTATTTTGTAACTTGCAGTCCTGTTTAAAAATGTTTAGTCATGTGCAAACATTACTTATATAATTAAAAAATTAAAACATGGCATAGTACTATTTTTAAAATACCACTTAGCCAGAACAAGTATTTTGAGCTCCAATTCTCAATTCCTTCACTGATTCAGGAGACAGGAAAGCGGCTTCCCAGGTGTGTGGCTGTACTTTGCTGCTACTCAGAAGAAAGCCTTACCTAGGGCTGTGGAGTTATGTTCATTACTCCCCACTGAGAAACTAAAAGAAGTGGACTCTTCCTACCTACAGCTTAAAGGTGGAAAGCAGGGAGACAAAAGGAGGGGATCTGCCAGTCTTTGGTTAAGTAGTAATACTCCCTTGAAAGAGAAATATTTAAATACTTATGGAGACGTAGGACATTCAAAGATGGGAGTCCCCACCTGTATATAGTTAACATTAACCGATTAAAAGCTTTAGCTTAGAAAGAAGTTAAGTTTTGAAGAGGCTTGGATCCTAGCACAGTATTGTACACATAGTGAGCACTTAGTAATTTACTATTGAACTGAGAGAGGAATATGTAATGATAGATATTGATGCTAATACTGAGCCCATCCCCATGGATTCAAAGTCATTTGAATTGAGAAGACAGTCTGGAAAAACAAAATGGGGTAATGAGGAGAAACCACACCACCTGTTGAATTGGAAGGAGAACCCTCTAACATAGAAGGTGCCCAGAGAACCTAATGTTTGTTATTCCTTTTATTTTTATGAAATTTTCTTCTGATATAATCTGACTTGTATCCTGAAGTCTGATAAATAGATTTTCCAAGCCTCTGGGTGGAAGTCCAACTCCAGTGAAGTATAACACACCTATAAAGTGTATCAAAGTTTCATGACTACCTCTGACCCATGAGTCATTACTGTAACATCTTGTTGCTATGTGTACTTCTAAGCATTTACACTGTGTATATTCTTGAAAACATGTCATCAAAATTGCAGTACAATTAATTACTTGGTAAAGGAAGTTAAATCAGTCTCATTTTAGAGCAAACAATTATACAGGATGAAGCTAAGTTTACCATGCTACAAAGAACAGTAGTTCAGTCCATCATGCTTAAACAACTTTTATACTCATGAACAAAGAGGTTGTATTGAGGTAAGGATGCCTTAATGCTTCATTGTCTTCATTGGGGTTCCCCTATAAGCATGTCTAAGGAGATTCAAATGCAAGTAGTTTATTTAGAAGGGCAGGGGAATAGGGAAGTAAGATAGGAAAAGGAAGGCAGTCAATAAAGGGTACATTATCAAGGTGGCTACTGAGGTAATATGGGAGGGGCACCAGCAGAAACCGAGACAAATTTCCAACTACCTTTCCTAATTGGGCTATGACTTTAATTTATTTATAAAAGAAAAACCTAGTGTATTATTTCTTGTGCATCCAAGTTTGCTGAGTGAGATCGACACTCATTTAGTTCATCTTCTAGTTAATATTTGTTAATATTATTTAGCTTAGAAAGAAATTGAGTTTTGCAGAGGTTGGAACCATAGCACAGTATTTTGCACGTGGTAAGCAGTTAGTAATTTTCTACTGAATTTAGAGAGGAATGCATAATGATATATGATGATACGAATACTGGGCCCAACCCCATGAATCCAAAGTCATTAGAATTGAGAAGCTATTCTGGAAAAGATGGGGGTGGGCGTGGGAAGCCCCAGTCCATAAGAATTATTCTAGACCCTTTATGATTCTGGATCACAACTCAGGGTCATCTTACCAAGTATGTCAATCAGATTTATGACAAAATATTCAAGTATGTGTTCTTTTTTCATTTTTATTTCAGGCATTTTTTCTTAATTTTTTTACATTATGAAATATATCAAACATACAAAAAATTATACAACAGATGCCTATATACTCACCATGCAGATTTTACTTTATTTGCTGCTGCTTCTTTTTTTTTTTTTTTAATAAAAAACTCTAGATAAGTTCAAGCACTGCCTTTGCATCAGCCACCTGCTTGTATTCACTAACCTTTGTCTTATATTTTCCCTAAAGTCTTTCAGGCTTACCTCTTAACTCAGGCAAATGAAATCCGAAACCACCCATCAGGTGATGGCAACTGCCCCGAAATGACCTCTAGTTGGCTCAGAACACCCAGGCCATTTGAGCTAAACCCCTGACTCATGCCTGTGCAGATGGATGATGGAGTGACCCCTGGAATCACTGGCAATTGCCTTTACCTCATTATATTACTAAAATCCCCACCCAAGGAGAAGCATCAGCTTCATTTCCATAACATACAATGTACGTATAGGCGTGTTTCCTTAAGGGGCATGTGTGACTGTATGCCTGCCTCTACATGCCAGGACAAGGCTTCCTTATCTTAATATCCATCCAAACCCCAAACAGAAGTTACCCATTCATGTTCTCTCCAGCAGTCCTGGCTTCTTATGTGCTGCAAATAAAAGTTTTCTTTGTGCAACAGCTCAACCCGGTAGAGTTTCTGACTCATGGAGGAATGAACTCATGTTGATTCAGTTACAGTATGTATGTTTGTTTTTGTACTTCTACCTTACATGAATTTATCAATAGCCTAGTATTTTTTGTGCTTTTAAACTTAACTGGCTTAATAATTTATATCACCTTTTGAAATTTGAGATGTATCTATGTTGTTACGTTTGGTGCTATATAGATTTTTATAGTATGATAAATTACACAGGTTATATTCTTCTACTTGTGGATCTTATTTCCAATTTTTGCTATCATGAAAAATGCTTCAGTGCATATATGCTCAGTTTTCTCTAGGGTATCTACATAGAAATGGCTTGTCTTTTCATGCAGCTTATAATAATTTTTGCAGGATAAAAGTTTTACCTTTTAAGTTTTTTCTTTTTTTAAATAAATATTTATTTATATATTATTTATTTTTAAGATGTATTTATTTTGGGGGCACCTGGGTGGCTCAGTGGGTTAAAGCCTCTGCCTTCAGCTTGGGTCATGATCCCAGGGTCCTGGGATCGAGCCCTGCGTTGGGCTCTCTGCTCAGTGGGGAGCCTGCTTCCTCCTCTCTGCCTCTCTGCCTACTTGTGATCTGTATCTGTCAAATAAATAAATAAAATCTTTTTAAAAATTTTATTTATTTTGAAAGAGAGAAAGTGTGCATGCACATGCACATGAGTAGGGGGAGGGGCAGAGGGAGAGGGATAGAGAGAAACTCAAGCAGACTCCCCACTGAGCTTGGAGCCTGATGTGGGGCTTAATCTCATGACCCTGAGATCATGACCTGAGCTGAAATCAAGAGTTGGATGCTCAACCAACAGAGCCATCCATGTGCCCCAACCTTTAACGTCTTTAACCTAGTTGGAATTTATTTTTGTGCATGCGGTGAGGTAGGATCTAATTTTATCTTTTTCCATATGGAAAATATGAACATTTCCCATTTTTTTCACATTAAACTGATGCATTTCAGATCTGTATCTCTCTAACAGATAGACTAAAAACAACACAAAAACAAAACACTTGTAACCACAATGCCATTGTCACACCTAACAAATAATAATTCCTTAATATTATTTTAATCTCTCATCCATATTCAAATTTTCCCAAATATCTTTTCACAGTCAATTTCTTCAAATCAGGATTCAAACAGGGTCAACACATTGTATTTGGTTAACACATCTCTTAAATATTTAGTTTATTAGGGTTTCTCCTATACCAATTTTTTATGCCACTCATTCATTCATTTTGATTCTATTTATTTATTTTAAAGAGAGACAGAGAGAACATGAGCAAGGAGAGGGAGAGAGGGAGAGAGAGAATCTCAAGCAGACTCCCTGATGACCAGCAAGCCCCACTCAGGGCTTGATCCCGCGACCCTGAGATCATGACCCGAGCCAAAACCCAGAGTCGGATGCTTAACTGAGTGAGCTATCCTGGATCCCCCATGGCCTTTATTTATTTAAAAAACAGAGTCATTTGTAAAATCTGGATTTAGTTGATTGCATCCTTGTGGTATTGTTTAACATAGTTACCAACTCCCCACATTTCCTATAAACTAGTCATTTAATCTAGATGCTTGATTAGATTTCAGATTTGCAGGAATATTTTGTAGTTGGTTCAATGAAACTCCTATTTCATTAAATCACAAGGAACTAATCTCTGGTCATCTAATTTTTTTTTAGTAGGTTTTACTTTTTGAAACTGTTAGATTGGGCGCCTGGGTGGCTCAGTGGGTTAAGCCACTGCTTTCGGCTCAGGTCATGATCTCAGGGTCTTGGGATCGAGTTCCGCATCGGGCTCTCTGCTTGGCGGGGAGCCTGCTTCCCTCTCTCTCTCTCTGCCTGCCTCTCTGCCTGCTTGTGATCTCTGTCAAATAAATACATTTAAAAAAATGAAACTGTTAGATTTACAGAAAAACTGATCAGATAGTATGTACAGAGTTCCTGTATTTACCCTACCTCCATTCTCCCAGCTTCTCCAATTACTAACATTTCTCATTAATTTAGTATATCTGTTGTAGTTAATGAGCAAATATCGGTACCTTGTTAACAACTGAAGATCATATTTTATTCAGATTTCCTTAGGTTTCTTTTGTTTGTTTATCTAATGTCCTTTTTCTGTTCCAGGACCCTAAACAAGATATCAAGACTATCTCACTTTCGACAATGCTGATTTTGACCAGTGGGTTCAACAGTTTTCAGGTAGGTAGATCAGTTTTAAAGGTCTCCATTCTTTCTCTTAATGGTTTTACCATCTATTTATAATCATTGCCTAGGTACATTATTTCATTAGGAGTAGCAAAACTGTGATTTTTAAAATTCTATGATTTTTGGGATGCCTGGGTGACTCAGTGGGTTAAATGTGTGCCTCTGGCTCAGGTCATGATCCCAGGGTTCTGGGAACAAATCCCGTGTTGCGGGAGGGTGGTCTTTGCTCAGTAGGGAGCTTGCTTCTCCCTCTGTCTTCTGCTCCCCTGCTTGTGCTTGCTCTCCCTCCCTCTCTCTGACAAATAAACAAATAAAATCTTAAAAAAATTAAAAAACAGGGTGCCTGGGTGGCTCAGTTGGTTGAGCAACAGCCTTTGGCTCGGGTCATGATCCTGGAATCCCGGGATTGGGTCCCACATGGGGCTCCCTACTTGGCAGGGGGTCTGCTTCTCCCTCTGACCTTCTTCCTCTCATCCTCTCATGCTCTCTTGCTCTTATTCTCTCTCAAATAAATAAATAAATAAATAAAATCTTAAAAAACAAAACAAAAAAATAAATAAAATTCTATGATTTCTTCTGCAATTATTGCCTAGAATTCTCCTACCAAGGAGAACTTTGCCTTTTCATCCATTTGGTTACCTTTGAAATACTGTACAATTTATCTTGCATAGATTTTAATGGTCCTAAACATTAATGATTCTAAAATACCCATGAGATGTATCAGAAATTTCAGTTACTTTTAATTTTTAAATTATTTGCACAAAAGTACAAAGAAAATATTTTATATTGCTAAATAAAAGCTGTGGGTTTCATCTTCCTGAAAGTAATTTCTGCCATTTATGCAGACTGCATAAAAATATGTTGAAAGGCTAATTAAAATGCTTAAAAATAAAACTGTTATAGCATATTTGTTTTGAGCCAAAAAATTTCAGGTACTTAATTGGCATTAACAATTAGTTCTCATAGTTTTTTTGAAACTTTGTTATAATAAATACTATTCCTAATTAATTTGCATGTTGTAATAACAAATAACATCATAGTTTATAGCTGAAGACCTGAGACTCAGAGAGTTAAAGGAAGGGGCCTGAGGGAGTAAATAATTTAGATCCACAGACCTATTAAAGAGAATTAGCAATGAAAACACAAGAGGATGTGACTCCTTCTATAAAGTTGCAGCATGTTAGTTACTTCCCTTCTCCCAAATAAAATCTATTTGTATAGAGCAAACTAATTTTATTTTTCTCTTAGAGAGGGAGAGGTGGGGGAGGGGCAGAGAGAGAGGGAGAGAGGAATCTCAAGCAGATTCCATGCCCAGCACAGAGCCTGATCTCACAACCCTGAGATCATGACCTGAGCTGAGATCAAGAGTTGGGTGCTTAAAAAAAAAAAAAAAAAGAGTTGGGTGCTTAGCCATCTGAGCCACTCAGGTGCCCTAAGCTTAATTTTCTAATAGTAAAAAAATTACATAATTAGCACTATAGAAAAAGAATAAATACCTAATAATCAGTCAAAACTTGTTTCCAATAAAACACCATGGCCTATCGGGTTCTAATCAGCAAAATAATCTCCATGATTCACTGTCTATTTTGCTCACAAATATTAATACAATTGTTTAGAAATTAAGAGGGCATGATCCAAAGTTTTAGACATGTAAGGGGTTGTTGGCTAGTTCTTGAAGGAACTTTGCACATTGTGCACCCCTAAACATATTATCAGAATGTATGTTCCTAAAATTAGATAAGTACTCCATTGAATATGCTAGACTTACCTGATTCATGCCAATGACCGGGAAGCTGACAGCTGAAGGTGAGAGAAACGCAGAATGGATAGTGAAGGAAGGAAATGATGAATATCCATTGTGGCCAGAGACTAACTTTGTGGCAGAGATGGGAGACCATAGCTCATCCCATTAATCTTCCTCTTCTGAGCTTCCCCTTAGAAAAAATGGCAACAGGAACCATGGCAAATCTGCTTCCTGAACATATATGGAGAGATGGATCAGGGCAGAACAAGAAGTGGACTGTGGTAGTCATGGGGGTGCCCCATTCAGATCTCCTTTCTAGAGATACTGTAGATTGACAATGGACGCATTCTCGGCTCTAATGCATTAGTGCCAGGCCTTGCTTCCCCTAAGCTTCTCCCAGTCAATGAAGGCACAGCAGGGTAGAAGAACCAGTCTATTGTTGCACGAAGCAGGATTCCTATAATTTCAGCTTTAGCTCAGGGACTTCCCATTAGCCTGGGTAAGATTTTCTTAGAACTGCTTTACAGTCTGAGGCCCTTCTCACTTAATCCTTCCTTTCCTCTTTACTGTCATAGGTGTTAGACTTGTATCACTCTCCCTGTTCTACTCCTACTCCCTTGCCCCTTCTCTTTCATAAGCACTCCCTCCAGTAAATCCCTTGAACATGTAATCTTGGTGTCTGCTTCTCCATAGATTCAAATTGATAAACTTATACAAGAATTTCGCCCATTAGATTAAACTCACAACTGTTTATAGCACGTACAAATAACTTATTAAAAAACTATATAGCTCAATAGGATGGCTTACAATTAGAATACATACTTTAATTTGAAAATTAATATTAATGCACATTTACATATAAACTATTGAATGGTTTTAGGTCTTAGTGAGCAATTGGAATTTCTTTGTGTTTTTGGTCTTAGAAGTTACATCTATCCATTATGTAAGTGCTATTCTCTCATTTGGGGATACTGTGATTATGTACAGCAGAATGTTCCTTCTAAAATTATTTATGAATTTTATGATAAAATCTACTCATAATTCAAATTCTATTTTTCCACTTGTTTTTAGCTCTTAATGGTGGTTGTGAGATATTAAGGACCTGTGTTTCTGTATGCTGTTTAGTAAAGCATACTGGCAGATGGGACGCCTGGGTGGCTCAGTTGGTTAAGCGGCTGCCTTCGGCTCAGGTCATGATCCCAGCGTCCTGGGATCGAGTCCCACATCGGGCTCCTTGCTGGGCAGGGAGCCTGCTTCTCCGCCTGCCACTCTGTCTGCCTGTGCTCACGCGTGCTCTCTCCCTCTCTCTGACAAATTAAAAAAAAAAAAAAAAAAAAAAAAAAAAAAAAAAAAAAAAAAAAAAAAAAAAAAAAAAAAAAAAAAAAAAAAAAAAAAAAAAAAAAAAAAAAAAAAAAAAAAAAAAAAAAAAAAAAAAGCATACTGGCAGAAGTAGAAACAGAAAGTAAAAAAACTAAAGAACTAAAAGAACTATAGTTCATTTTTTATTAATATTTTTCTTCATACTAGCAGCAACGCTATAACTTTGCTGTGCTTTATTTTTAGTACAAAACTAAAATAAATGGAAACAATGAAACTAGACATCCCCAAAGCCAACTGATCCTGGACCAAATTTACCTACCCTGTGTCTCACATAGCATTCTATACCATGCTGAGAAAGCTGTGGATTCCTTGAGTATTTTTGTTTTGATTTCCTAAACGAAAAACTAAAATTGCAGTCATTTGGTTTTGGCTATAGTTATATGATGTCCATCAAGAACAATAAAAGGAAGTTTGATTTGGGGGAAAAAAAGTATCATTAGACTTTTTTGGCTTAACTTTATATAGCCTCGTACCTTAGAAGATATCCAGCACTTAAGGAACACCTGGCAGGCTCTGTCAGTTAAGCTTCTGACTTTGGCTCAGGTCATGATCTCAGGGTCCTGGGATGGAGCCCCACATTGAGCCCCACATTGGGCTCCATGCTCAGCATCAAGTCTGCTTCTCCCTCTGCCCCTCCCCCCACTTACGCACATGCACAAGCTCTCTCAAATAAATAAATACAATCTTTAAAAAAAAAAGCGCTATCCAGCATATAATTTAAAAAGTTATGTTGTTGACAATCAGTGCCAAATATCAAAATGATGCTGAAATGTTGAAATATCAAAAACGATACTTTTGTATGTAATAAAATAGCTCCATTTTCTCCTGAATGATTATGAACTGTGATTCCAGGCTTACAGAAAAATAAATGTAACAAAATTATAAATATTAGGTCTTATTAATTTTAAATGTTTTAAGGGATTAAAAATTAGGGACTTACCAGAGATAATGCTGCTTGGGGTGTGTGTGCAGTGTTTTCTATTATCTAATGAATATATTTAAGTGCAAATACTTGCAAAGGACCTCTATATGTTCCATTAATATTTACCAATTTCCCATAATGTTCCAGGCACTATTCTAGGTTTCAGAACATTTGGAGATCCTTAAAAGGGGAGATAACCCCCTGTTTGGCCTTAGAGACACTTTTAGCTCAGCTATTCTTAGAAAGTGGCAGCCTAGGGGCACCTGGGTGGTTCAGCTGGTTTAGTGCCTGCCTTTGGCTCAGGTCATGATCCCAGGTCCTGGGATCCTACATTGCTTCCTGCTCAGGGTGGGAGCCTGCTTCTCCCTCTCTCTGTAGCTCCCTCTGCTTGTTCTCTCTCTGTCAAATAATAAATAAAATCTAAAAAACAAAAAGTGGCAGCCTACCAATTTTGCCTTTTGATTAAGAATTTTATATTATTAAATCCTGGAATATGTTGTTTCTTTCAGTTCTCTTTCCATACTATTGTGCAAATTATGTCTAATAAATAACAATTTAGACACCAATCTGCTGAGTGCTTTTACCATATCTGAAGAAATTCTAGAGAGAAGAGAGAAAATAGAAGGAAATTATCAAACAAATAAATCAATAAGTTTTCTTAGACCCAAAGGACAGAAAGTCCTCTGATAAAGGACCTACTGAATGGGCAACAAATTAAATTTTTAAAAGGTCCAAAACAGGGGTGCCTGGGTGGCTCAGTCAGTTGAGTGTCTAACTTAATTTTGGCTCAGGTCATGATCTCGGGGTTGTGAGATTGAGCCCCACATCAGGATCTGCACTCAGCATGGAGTTTGCTTGAAATTCTCTTTTTCCCTCCTACTCTGCCCCTCCCACTGCTCATGCCCTCTCTCTCTCAAATAAGTAAAAGTTTTTTAAAAAGATTTTATTTTCCAGAGTGGTTGCACCAGCTTGCATTCCCACCAACAGTGTAATAGAACTACCCTATGACCCAGCAATTGCACTACTGGGTATTTACCCTAAAGATACAAATGTAGTGATCCGAAGGGGCACGTGCACCCGAATGTTTATAGCAGCAATGTCTACAATAGCCAAACTATGGAAAGAGCCTAGATGTCCATCAACAGATGAATGGATAAAGAAGATGTGGTATATATACACGATGGAATAC
>PISX010001724.1:164608-184253 GCA_004024625.1 Mellivora capensis | reverse complement strand
GGCCCTTGGCCCCAGGCCAACCAGGACAGTTGGTCACCCTGCGCACATTCAGTCAGGAATGTGCTTGGCATGAGTCCCAGGTGCTGCCCTTGTTGGGGCCTTGGCCGTCCCTCCTCTACTCCACCCTCAAAGGGCCATCACCAAGTTTTGGTCAAAGTGGAGAGCCTGGGAGCCAGGCCGGGGAAGGGGCTGGGGGATGGGTAACGGGGCCCTTCCTCGGGCCGGGGTGCCGTGGGGGCTGGGGGCCTGCACCCCCAGGGAGAGCCCAGTGGGTCCTTGAGCCTACCGTGGCCCTGGCTGGGACTCCGGAGGCCCTTCGCCTGGGGTGGGGGCCGAGTGCCGAGGCAGGGCCCAGCTGAGCTGCGCCCCCCAGGCCCGGTGTTCGTGGTGCAGTGGCTATTTGACGAGGCCCAGCTCACCGTCGACAACGTCCGTCTCACGGGGCAGCCTGTGCAGGAGGCCCAGTGGCTCTACATCCAGAACCTGGGCCGCGAGCTGCGGAACACGCTCAAGGATGTGCCGTGAGTCCTGGAGACACTCCACCACCACCAGTCCCCTTGATGTGCAGCAAACCGCTGGGCTGCAAGAGTGGCCTCACAGACGGGAAGCAGCCCCCAGCCACCCGGGGCCAGGGTGTCGGCTAGCGCTGGGGGGAAGTGAGCTCTCCAGCCGTGGGAGGACGTGAGGCACCTCACGTGCGCGTTCCCCGGAGAAAGAAGCCGCGGAGCGTAGGATTCCAACCCCAAGATGTTCTGGAAACAGCAGAGCTGGGGGGCAGTAAGATCAGTGGGTACCGAGGACAGAGCTGGGACGGGGGAAGGAGGAACAGAGCACAGAGAATTGCAGGACAGTGAGACTGCTCCGTGGGAGACCGCGATGGTGCACACGTCATTCCACATGTGTGCAAACCCACAGAACGCACAGCGGCGAGAGCGAGCCGTGACGTACGCCACGGGCTCCGCGTGACGATGGCGTGTCCGTGCGGGCTCGTCAGCTGTGACAGACACACCATCTGGTGGGATGCTGATGGCGAGGGAGGCTGTGCATTGGCCCAGGCGTGCACGGGAAATCTCTGTACCTCCCAGTGCGTTTTGACGTGAATCTAAAACTGCTCGAGAAGTACAGTCTAGACTATTGCATGTCGTGGTCGCCCTCCCCCGACGGCGCAGCTGGCCATGCCTGGCAGCGGTGCACTCAGAGCAGGGTTCAGAGGCAGGAAGAGACAGGGGCTCATCAGAGCACTTGGGCTGGAGGGGACAAGGCCCGGTCCAGAGGAGCAGCTGGCCAGGCACAGCTATGGAGGAGGGTGGGAGCCAGGGAGAGGACGGGTTCCCAGGGGAGTGGGCACTGGACTGGGTGGGGAAGAGGCCCAGGTGGTCATCGAGAGCCCTGTCTCCTCCCCAACAGGGCCAGCTTCGCCCCTGCCTGCCTGTCCCACGAGATCATCATCCGAAGGTCAGTGTCCCCAAGCCCTGGGTAGATCACAGCCCGAAGCCCCAGCCCTCCTGCGGGCCCCCTGCCTCCCCTGGCTCTGTGTAGGGGCTTCCTAGGGCCATCAGTACCACGTACACAACCAGCTGTGTGGCCAGCACTCAGACCCCGCCTCCTGCCTGCTCTGGCCACACGAGGTGACCCCCCCCTCGGATTTCTGTCTGCAGCCACTGGATGGACGTGCAGGTGAAGGGGACCTCGTTGCCCCGGGCACTGCACTGTTGGGACAGAAGCTTGCACGACAGCCACAAGGCCAGCAAAGCCCCCCTGAAGGGCTGCCCGGTCCACCTGGTGGACAGCTGCCCTTGGCCCCACTGCAACCCCTCCTGCCCCACTATCCGGGACCAGTTCACGGGGCAGGAGATGAACGTGGCGCAGTTCCTCATGCACATGGGGTTCGACGTGCAGTCCGTGGCGCAGCAGCAGGGTCTGGAGCCCAGTAAGCTGCTAGGCATGCTGAGCACGGGGACCTAGGGCTCAGGGCCGGCTATCCTGCTGCCACCCTCACTGCCCCCCACCACTGCCTGCGGGAGGCCCCGCTGAGCCGGGGTCCTGGGTCCCGCCGCCCCCCAGCCCCCCCACCCGGCCTCTCCTGGCCTTTTGTATTATTTTATAAAGTCACTTTTTTATTACTTTAATTTTTTTAAAAAGGAAAATAAGAAATATATGATTAATGATATTGTTTTGTAACATATTTTTTTAAACAATGAAAAAAACAAAAAGACAACCGAAGAGCCTAACCTTGCGGGCATGTTTGTTTGGGGGGGTCGCTGCCCACGGCACACCCCCGACCCCCCACCGCCCGGGCGGCAGGATCCTACAGGGCAGCCCCTGGATGCACAGGTCCTGTTCAGGCCCTCTCCCCACCTCGTGGCCCTTTCCAGACCCTTCTTCCAGCCACGCATGCAGCAAGAACGGGTCAGGACCACGACACAGAGCTCACAACAGACTGGGGACGTTCACATGCTGAGCGGCTCCGAGCACCACGTACCCCTGCGCCGTCATGCCCCGTTTCCCCAGAAACGTCGCTGCAGCATTTTGTCACCCCAGAGAGACACTAGTCAGCCAGGGAATATTTTTCTTTAAAAGTCTGTGTTGTACCTGTTCTCACGAGGCCCCCCAGGCACATGCGAAGAGGCAGATTCGGGATGAAAACCCCCTCCGGCCCAGCCCCCACGTGCTGCCGATGGCCCCCCGGGGACCAGTATGCCATCCCAGCACGGGCATGCGGCCCGCGCCCTGCCTCCGTGGTGCTCCTTGTGCTCCGCACCAGCGCTGGGCCCTGCGGCCTCACCATGTCCATGTCCGCCTGCAGGACAAAGTCCCGGAGGTGGGGCTACTCCAGGGTGGGACGTCCTGAGCTCTCCCGCTTTGGGCACCCCAGTGCGTGGTCCCTAGCGGCCCTCAAACAGGTTTTCTTAAACCCCCAGATGGATGGATAAAGGAGCTGAGGCCTGGAGAGGCCGTGGGGCAGAGGGAGAATCCTTGCCAGGGTCAGCCTGGGCTCCGCACCCGGCCTCCCGTCACAGATGACAGAACCCAGCAGAACCGTCCACAGAATGGGGGAGAAATCTCAGACACCCCACACCCTCACTCCCAGCACGGCTCCCCGACCTTGCTGCGGGGTGACCCCCGTGTGGCGGAGTCTGACCAGCTCTGCCCACACATCAGGGCCCCAGTGGCCCCGAGAGGGACCCGACCAGAACCCGAGAGTTTCTGGGGCCTCCTCCCGCCCCACCTTCTGCCCACTCGTCACCCATGTTGGCTTCCCCGGGCGGCCCTGAGTGGCCCACCCGTGGTCTCCTCCATGGGCCACTGCTCTGTGTCCCCTGTGGAAACCCATGCAGTCCCGACGGTCAAGGGCAATAGTGAGGTCAGGGATGGGGGGGCCAAAGGCTGGGGATGAAAGAAGGTATATCTAGGAGTGACTGACTGCCGGCTGGAGGGGGCCTTTCCTCGCCCCCCCCCCCCGAGCCACGGATAGTACGTTCCCTGGGGGAAAGGGGGTGGGGAGGGCCCCAAAGGGGAGAGTCACAGAAAGGGGCCTGCCTTAGTCAAGCTGGGTGGGGGACTTGGGTGGCACGGCCTAAGACCAGCTCTGTGCAGGGAAGGGTGGCGGCTGCGACCCTCCTCGGGTCAGGCTCCGTCTGGGGTCGGCCCAGAGGTCAGCAGGCAGCCTCGTGCGTGCCCGGAGCACCAGAGCACCGAGCTTCCTACCCGTGGTGTAGGCCTGATGGGACCTCTCCCACCAAGGGAATACACCCTTTCTGCACATTTTCCCGACTGAGAAGGAAAGAGGCGAGTGGTCAGTCCTGGCTGCCCTTCACTGCAAAGCGCAGGACGTTGATGTTCGTCATTGCGCCCTGCCCCTCCCCGTTCACCTGACTTGCAAGCATCTCCATGCAGGCAGGCAGAGCCCCCAGCCCTGTCCAGGCAGTATCTGCTCTTCAGGAAGCGAGGCCCCCCCTCCCTTGCCACACCTGCTGCGTGGTGCCTGGGAGGCCGTCTTCCACCTGCATATTTGGGCTGGCCGTCCCCAGGCGTGCAGGGACACTCCCCACCGCAGGCAACACTGAGCCCAGTCTTCCTGGGAGGCCCGAGGTTTCAGGCGCTACAAGCTGGACCTGTTGGATGAGGACATGGTGGGGGGCGCCCAGCAACCGTTTGTGTGGTGGAGGACCGTGGCTCGGCTCACTGTTAGGATTTGCTGAGTTGTGAACTTTGGCTAAAGCGCACGGCACATGTCTGCTCGAGAGAAATGAAACCGTCTGCTCTGATCGAGAGGGCTTCTTCCAATTCCCTGTGGTCGCAAGGCCGTGGGAGCTGAAATAGCCCTCCCTGCGCCCCCGGAGCCGAAGGCCCACATCCCCTCACTCCCTTGGCCAGGGTCAGGAGCACACGTGCGGATGCCGGAAGGGATGAGGCGGAGAATCCTGCCCGAGGGCACATGGGGCACTGCCCAAGGACAGAGCCTTCCTCCTGAATGAGCGAGCTGGCCAGGCTCCCCAGCGAGCAGGAGGAGGACACTCCATCCACCCTGCCCCACCTCGGCATCCAGACATGATCTTGGAGCCTTAAACACATGAGAACAAACGAGAATCCCTTATTTTACGGTTATATTAGCTGTTCTGGAAAAATCACAAGCACATCAGGTCAGACAACCCCTACCGTTCCACAGCTAGAGGGGCTGTGTGTGTTCGCTGAGAACACCGTCCACGAGAGGCCCCCGCGGCTGCTGAGACCCTGGGAAGACAGCAGGAAATGGAGACAAGGAATTGTGAACTGGGGACACCACTCCATGCAGACGGCCCGCCTCCCGTGCTCTGGACGCTCCCTGTCACGATTCTCCCAACTGACTCCCTGGTTTTCCTGCCAAGAGCATCTCACAGAGTCTAACCAGAGGGAAATAGGCAGACAGTACAGGGGGGCAGGGGGACGGAGAGACTGTTCTGGAACGAAGGAAACAGAGATGTGACAGATCAAGTCAAGGCATGAAGGCAATCAGAGTCCAGGGCAAATGCTTTACAAGGTGCGACGAGCGAGGCACGTGCGGGGCTCAGTGCGTTGAGCACCCGATCTCAGCTCAGGTCTTGATCTCACAGTCCTGAGTTCAGGGCCTGCAAGTCATAATAAAATTAATTAATTAATTAATTAATTAAAAGGTATAAAATATATTTCAGGAATAGATGGAGAAAATTGAGTAAGAACCATGTATCAGGTGATCATTCTTTTCTTTTTTTTTTAATTTGACAGAGATCACAAGCAGGCAGAGAGGCAGGCAGAGAGAGAGGGGGAAGTAGACTCCCCGCTGAGCAGAGAGCCCGATGCGGGGCTCGATCCCAGGACCCCGAGATCATGACCTGAGCCAAAGGCAGATGCTTAATGACTAAGCCACCCAGGTGCCCTCATTCCTTTTTTTTTAAATATTTTATTTCTTTATTATTCGAGAGCGCCTGTGTGCACACGCGCGTGTGAGAGAGAGAGAAGTGAGCACAAGCAGGGGGAATGGGAGAGGAAGAAGCAGGCTCCCCGCTGAGCAGGACTCAATCCCTGGACCCCAGGATCATGACCTGAGCCAAAGGCAGATTTTACCGAGTGAGCCACCCAGGTGCCCCATCAGGTGATCATTCTTAAATTTCCCAGCTGTGGGTGCCTGGTGGCTCAGCCAGCCTGCCTACAGCTGAGGTCATGATCTCAAAGTCCTGGAATAAAGCCCCCCCGCTTTGGATCTCTGCTCATCAGGGAGCCTGCTTCTCCCTCTCCCTCTGCTGCTCCCCCTGCTTGTGCCTGCACTCTCGCTCTCTCTGTCAAATAGATAAATAAATAAGTAAAATCTTTTTTTAAAAAGTTTCCCAACTGTGGGAAAATGGCTTTATTCTTAGGAGGTGTCCATAGAAGTTCCTTGTGGCAAATCATCATATCTGTAAAATTAACTCATATATTTTTTTAAAGATTTTATAATTTATTTGTCAGAGCCCACAAGCAGGGGGAGCGGCAGGCAGAGGGAGAAGCAGGTTCCCCCACTGAGCAGGGAGCCCGATGCGGGACTCGATCCCAGGACCCCGGGATCATGACCTGAGCCAAAGGCAGATGCTTAACCACTGAGCCTCCCAGGCATCCCCAGAATTAATTAGTATTATTAATAATTAATGGTGTGGGGGAGAGAGAACACAAATAGGGCAAAATATTAATAATTCTTGAATCCAGGGGTGCAGGGGTGGCTCAGTCGGTGAAGCATCTGCCTTTGGCTCAGGTCATGATCGTATACTGTTAATATTTCAGCCTGAAGAAGGGAGCCCCGAGTTTTTTCTAGGAGTAAAACTCGAGGAAAGACAAGTGATCCCTAAATGATAACTAAAACTCGTCTCCCTCCAGGAGATCAGGCTGAGTGAGAGCCCCGGGGACTCAGACAGCGGGGTCCTGAAACCGTCCCAGTCCCCACTGCTCCCCTGGCCTCCCTGAGAGCCTCCTCCCTCCTCACCAGGGCTGGTCCTGGAGGCCTCGGAGCCCACCCTCCCTCTCTCTCTTCTCCCTCCCCCTCCCCCGCAGGCCCTGCCTCCAACTGACCGGCAGAGGCAGGTGCATCGTGGTGGGGCAGTGCCAGCAGCCAAGGGGTTAATGGTCCTGGCAGGGGCTTGGCAGCAGGATGCAGGGGTCAGATGACCCTCAGGGATGGGGACAGACACACCAGGCTGCTATTCCAGGGCTCCAATCGTGACCACCTATTTATAGAGCTGGGGTGCTCCGCCCGCCCCGTGCAGGCAGCGGAGAGGCAGCCCAGCCGTGCTGCAAAGTCAGGCGGAGTCAGCGTCATCCTCGCTGCTGCAGGCTGCCCGCACCTGTCCCAGCCGCCACCGCAGAGAGACGGGCCGCAGCAGAGACGCCAGGGCCCCGGGGGAACTGCACCAGGCAAGGACAAGGCCGGCCAGATGGGCAGCGCCATGGAGCCCCCCGGGGGGGGGTACCTGCACCTAGGCGCCGTGACGTCCCCCGTGGGCACGGCCCGAGTCCTGCAGCTGGCCTTTGGCTGCACAACCTTCAGCCTGGTGGCCCACCGGGGAGGCTTCGCAGGCGTCCAGGGCACCTTCTGCATGGCTGCCTGGGGCTTCTGCTTCGCCCTCTCCGGCCTCGTGGTGGCCTGCGAGTTCACCCGGCTGCACAGCTGCCTGCACCTGTCCTGGGGCAACTTTACGGCGGCCTTCGCCATGCTAGCCACGCTGCTGTCCGCTACGGCTGCCGTCCTCTACCCCCTGTACTTCGCCCGGCTGCAGTGCCCCCCAGAGCCCGCGGGCTGCACGACCAGGGACTTCCGCCTGGCAGCCAGCGTCTTTGCGGGGCTCCTCTTCCTGGCCTATGCCGCGGAGGTAGCCCTGACCCGGGCCCGGCCGGGCCAGGTGGCCAGCTACATGGCCACGGTCTCGGGGCTCCTCAAGATCGTCCAGGCCTTCGTGGCCTGCATCATCTTTGGGGCCCTGGTCTACGACAGCCACTACGGGCGCTATGTGGCCACCCAGTGGTGTGTGGCCGTCTACAGCTTGTGCTTCCTGGCCACGGTGGCTGTGGTGGCCCTGAGCGTGACGGGCCACACAGGGGGCCTGGGATGCCCCTTCGACCGTCTGGTGGTGGTGTACACCTTTCTAGCCGTGATCCTCTACCTCAGCGCGGCTGTGATCTGGCCTGTCTTCTGTTTCGACCCCAAGTATGGGGAGCCCAGGCGGCCCCCCGACTGCCCCCGAGGCAGCTGCTCCTGGGACAGCCAGCTGGTGGTGGCCACCTTCACCTACGTCAACCTGCTCCTGTATATCGCCGACCTCGCCTATTCCCAGAGGATCCGCTTCGTGCCCAGCCTGTAGCTGCCCGCCCACCCGTGCTCTCCAGGGTCTCCAGGCACCATGAGGGAGACCCAGGTGAACCAAGACCCCCAGGAAGCAAGCCAGAGGGAGGCAACCAGCAGAACCGCTCCCGGATTTCTGGCCAGGCTTGGGGAGGGGGGAGGGGAGGCAGAGGGACAGAAGGCCCTGAGCAGGCCACGGGCAAGGGTCCTCCCCCAGGCACCTCCCAGCCCTTCTCCCTGTCTCTTTGTCTCTCTCTGTGTATATCTCTCTTGTCTCTGTCTGTATCTCTCTCTCTCTCTCTCCCTCCATTTCCTGGCCCTCCCTGGTCCAGTGCCACCCACCGTAACAAGAGAAGCCTTTGAACCGGGTGCTGTTGTGACCGACTTTATAGATGGGGACACAAAAGCTAGGGTTTTGGAGGCAGCCCCATGTGCCCATTAGTGTCTAGAGACCCCGTCCAGGCCGTGACCTAAGTAGAGTTGAAAAGGGGACAGTTCCCAGGGGTGTGGGATGGACAGCTGTCTCAGCAGGGTGCTGCTGGGGGGCTCCATGCCATCTCAAAGAGAAGGAACCAGGCATGGGGATCCCACCGTGCCCATCTCTGAGTGGCCGTAAGAAGAACAGGAATCATGGCCTGGTCATACAGGGCAGCTTCAGCAGGCTGGAGACAGTGCTGGGGACCCGCAGGGGCCCACAGAGGGCTGGCAGCACCCTTGAATGCAGAATGTGGGGAAGAAGCTGGGTTCCCACCCCAGGAGGGAGTGCCCACCAGGCCCCCACCATCAGCCCCAGGACAGCAGTTTCTGCAGTGGCCCCTGTGGGCCCCCAGCAGGCAAGTCTGGGGTAGCCCTGGTCCAGGGGGAGGGCCCAGCCTAGGGCAGCCACTGGGTCATGGAGCCAGGGCACCGGACACCTCCGTAGTACTCACAGGCCCGTGACCTCCGCTCGAGTATCCGTTCACCTGGTCGCTGACCACCAGAGCCCACAGGGGCTGTCACCCTCCTCACTCCAGCCAGCTTCTCCTGCTCGAGAGCCCAGTCGGAGCCACCCCAGATCAAGCCGCTGGCTGCCCCTGATACAGGACCCCTGTGGCCCATCCCTGGAAGCAGGAAATAAACGCTAATGTTTGCATCCTGTCTCTGGTGAGCATCTCTCTGCCCAGGGGGCAATGGCCAACTGCACCTCCTGGGCCATTCCGCCCAGTGTGAGTAGGGAGAAGGGATGAGATGGGACCTGACTGAGGGAGGAGGGGCTCTTGGGCTGAGGGATGGCCTCCTGAGGGAGTAACAGGCATTGTCCTCTCCCTTGGTGGGCAATGAGGCTGGGGGAGATGAGGATGACGCCGAGCTTGTCTCCCTCCCTTGCCGTGGTGCTCAGTGTCACCAGCACCCCACACTCCCGCGGGGGTTGCCCTGGGGGCGGCGTGGGCACAGCCAACCCATTGCAGCTGGGCCCAAGCAGCTCTTAGGCGTGGGTTCCAGGGGCTCCCTTGTGCAAGCGTGATGCAGAGTATGAGAGGGACGGCTCGCTTGCCTGATAGGGACCGCGCACTCACAAGGGTCCTTATCTGGAGGAGGCAGGCGTCATTGGCTCAACAGCCGATCCCCAACAGGACCAGTATGTCCTGATAGCCCTCACTGACTGAGGGGGGGGGCAGGGGGCACATCTCCACGCGACAAAGGAGCATATGGGCCATATCCTTCCTAGCTCACAGGGAGCCCTGCACCTCGACCAGTCTTCCTCCTTTTCTAGCCAAACTTCTGAAATGGTTATCTGTCACCGGCTCCCCAATCTCCTCATTGTCTGGTGGCCTTGTGCCCCCAGTGCTCCACCTACCCTAAATTTCAAAGGTCCGTGGGGGAGACAAAGTGGGGGAGATCCAGGACTCAAGGTCAACATGGCAGAAGCCCTCCAGGAGGCTTGCCTTGGATGTTCCTGCAGACAGCCACTCCCCAGGTCAGAGGACTTTTTCTTTTTGGAGGAGGGATTTATTTGTTCTTAGTGAAAAACAGTACTTTTTGAAGGCAGCGGTTCTGCCCTTTGATTATGTCCAGTCAGTGAATACTCAGAGGGACTGCTGGGGTTTATGCCTATGGCTTAGAGTCTGGGCCAGTCCCCAGACAGTCCACTTTGGACAAGTGGCGTGGGGTCAGGGGCAGATGCTGGTGGGCAAGAGTCTTGGGGGGCACTTGGGTCATGAGGTTTGGTGGGCATGGATCCTGGGAGTGCCAACTGGAGAAGGGCCCCTCCCTCAGAGGGTGAGCACAAAACATTCAGCTGCACCCAAGTGGGGAAAGCTAGGAAATCCACCTTCCGTTCATGGTCACTGCCCATGGGTCTGATGGTGCTGGTGGCCACCACTGTGTCCATAAGAGCTCACAGCCCTGCTTCTGGAGTACAGACGTCAGGGTAATGCCAGATCAGGTCCGAGAACAGCTTGTTACGGTTGAAGATGCAGAACTGAAAAAATAGAGCAGGTCACCTATTCCCCTGGGGCAGGGCGGGAGTTGCCAATGACTATTACTTCTTACTTTGCCCTTAACCCTTCTGTTGACTGGAACCCTGGATTACCCCAAAACCCAAAGGCAGACTCAACTTGTTCTCCGAATGCAAACCCCCAGATTCCCATGGACACTGCTGACAAGATGTCGGGAGACGTGGGAGTGCTCCACGGGAGCTGGAGGACACTATGGGATCTCATCTTCTCTTTACTGGTTGATGACTATTGGCCCCAAGCCCCTGTTTGGGGAGGTTTAGGCCATACAGGCCTATGGCCTCCGTCATGCTGCAGCCCGGTAAAAGACCTGCAGAGAAAACCCCAGTTGGGAAAAAGAGGGTCTGGATCTCAGCAGGGATCGACCTAGACCTCCCAGGTGTACCCCCCCAGCCCACCCCGCCCAGCCCACCGATTTTGAGATTCTTTTTTTTTTTTTTTTTTTTAAGATTTTATTTATTTATTTTTCAGAAAGAGAGGGAGAGAGAGTGAGCGAGTACAGGCAGACAGAGTGGCAGGCAGAGGCAGAGGGAGAAGCAGGCTCCCTGCCGAGCAAGGAGCCTGATGCGGGACTCGATCCCAAAACGCTGGGATCATGACCTGAGCCGAAGGCAGCCACTTAACCAGCTGCTTAACCAACTGAGCCACCCAGGCGTCCCGAGATTCTTTTTTTTTTTAAGATTTTATTTATTTATTTGATAGAGATCACAAGTAGGCAGAAAGTCAGGCAGAGAGAGAGGAAGGGAAGCAGAGAGCCCCGCTGAGCGGAGAGCCCGATGTGGGGCTTGATCCCAGGACCCTGGGATCCTGACCTGAGCCGAAGGCAGAGGCTTTAACCCACTGAGCCACGCAGGCGCCCCTGATTTTGAGATTCTGAAAAGGCTTAGGCTATCCTCTCCAGTTTTCAAGCTTCCCGGTACAATAAATTTTAAAGCTACAAAACACAGTATCAAGATAGTGCTACATTTTAAATGTTTCCATTTCGCAAACTGCTTTCAAGCCTCCCGCACGCACACGCACAAAGGAGCGGAGAAGCAAGGACACGGTGTGCGCTTCTCCAGTTCGCTCACGCACGGCGCGCCCGGGCCCCGCGGCTGAAACCCCAGCCCGGCGTGTGCGGGTCCGCCCGGCCCACTCCCAGACCCCGCGCGGGGAGCCGCAGCCCCGGCGCGCTCAAGCCCCACGCGCCGTCGCGGGGTGCGGACCCGGGGCGGGAGCCGGGGGCGCGGGGAGGCCGCGAGGCGGCGGGGCCGGAGGCGCGGGGCGAGCGGATGATGCAACCGCCCCCCGGCTCCTCCCACGCCCCTCGATTGGCCAGTGCCAGGCGGCCGCGGCTCCGATTGGCTGGAGTGGCGGGGGCGGGGCCGACGGGCTCGGGTGCCGCGTGGCGGGCGCGGCTCCGCGGCTCCCGGGCTACCCGCGCTGTCGGTGGGTGAGTGGGCGCCCAGCAGGGGTCGGGCGCGGCGCGCGCGGGGGCAGGGGGAGGCGCGCTTGCGCGCCCCGGCTCGGGCCTGGGGTGGGGGTGGGGCCCGGACGTGGGGGGCGTCTGGGCTCCGAGCCGTCGCCCCCCGCCGCTCTCCGGCTCCGGAGGCCGGCCCGCCGCTCGCAGTGCCGTCCGTCCGGGGCCGTCGGGAGTGTCCGGGCGGGGGCACTGGAGCCGCCGCCGTCGCAGCCGAGCAAACTTGGGCCGCCTGCGCTGGCGGTGGGAGCGGGGGCATGGGCGCGGGCCAGCGGCCGAGGGGCCGGGCCTGGCACCGCCCGCCCGACTTCTTGCTCTGGGTCCTGCCCCATCTCGTCCCGCAGTTGCCCCTGCAGGGCCGGTGCCCGCCGGGAGGGCTGTGGGCGGCGCCTCAGACAACATGAGCGTGGGCTTCATCGGAGCTGGCCAGCTGGCCTTTGCCTTGGCCAGGGGCTTCACAGCAGCAGGTAGGCCCTGCAGCCGGGAGGCCGTCGGCTGGGCAGGGGTGGGCCATTACCCTTCCACCAGCTGGGGGGTGAAAGGACGGGTCTGGAAAACTTGCCCTGTTTGAGTCCTGGGGGAGATGGCAGCCATGGGGTGGTTGGGGGTGGGGCAGGAGTTGCTGTCTTACTCTGGGGGTGGGATTTCCACTTTCCTTCCCGTGAAGGTGAAGGGGGGAGGCCAGGACAGACCTTGAGGAAGGATCCCTGTTACCCGCAGGCATCTTGGCTGCCCACAAGATCATGGCCAGCTCCCCAGACATGGACTTGGCCACGGTTTCTGCCCTCAGGGTAGGTGCGGGGTGGAGGGGGACGGGGAGGTGGTCCCTGCAGGGGCTAAGTCACTGTGTCTGGGGAGAGCATGTGATAGCCTTGACCCTGAGAGCTCCAGGTGTAAAGGTCCTAGTGAGAGACATTACTGGACCACCACCCCCCTCCCCAGGAGAGGAGGGCCCTGGGCGGTAGCACCCCACACACCTGCCTGCTGGCCTGCTGGTAGCAGCCCTTGCTCACCTTCTGGAACCTGGGGACAGAACACGTGCAGCTGGTGGGGAGGGTGTGCTGGACTGGAATGGGGTTCCCCAGATGAAGCCTCCACAGGGACTGTGGGAGCCCAGCAGATGGGACCACAGAGTTGGGGCCAGGTCAGACCCATCTGGGGACTGAATACAGGTTTGGTTTACCACAGCTGGGTTAGGGCTCCGTGGTACTCCTCCATTTTCTGTTTCCAAAAGGGTCGAACACCAGCACAGAGAGCTTGCGCTCCAGTGGGAAGGGTGACTGGGGGCTGTCAGAGCTCCGTGCCCTGAGCCCCTACCCAGACTGTCCCTGTTCTCAGCAACCTCGGTCCTCTTCTATGCCTGGGGCTCTCAGCTTGGGGAGGGTATGAGGGGGCCCGGCCAGCCACGTTGGCAGGCTGAGCCCCCGTTGGTGCTCCCTGCAGAAGATGGGAGTGAACCTGACTCCCCACAACAAGGAGACTGTGCGGCATAGTGACGTGCTCTTCCTGGCGGTGAAGCCACACATCATCCCCTTTATCCTGGACGAGATCGGTGCCGACATTGAGGGTCGGCATATCGTCGTGTCCTGCGCCGCTGGGGTCACCATCAGCTCCATCGAGAAGGTGAGCATTGTGGGTGCAGGCCGGTGGGGTCTGAGAAGGGGGTAGAAGCATGCTGTGCGCTGTGGTCGGGAGCTCTGGCTGAGAAATGGCAGATTGACCTTGCCTGCAGCGAAAAGCCGGGAAGTGCTTGGTTGGGCGAGTGCGCTCACGGAGGCCAAGCACACCCTGCTGGGCAAGGGGCCAGATAGACACACAGCCACTCTCCCCTCCAGAAGCTGATGGCATTCCAGCCGGCCCCCAAAGTTATCCGCTGCATGACCAATACCCCGGTAGTGGTGCGGGAGGGGGCCACTGTGTACGCCACGGGCACCCACGCCCAGGTGGAGGATGGCCGGCTCCTGGAGCAGCTGATGGGCAGCGTGGGCTTCTGCACGGAGGTGGAGGAGGACCTGATCGATGCCGTCACTGGGCTCAGCGGCAGCGGCCCAGCCTACGTGAGGACTGGGGCTGGGCGGCCACGGGTGGTGGCGGCGGACCATTCCCAGGACCTGGGCACATCCTCCTTCCTCCTCCCTGTCCTGGCTGCTGTGGGTGGAGCTGCCGGACCCACCAATGCCCGGAGGAGGAGGAGGAGGAAAGGCCTGGGGCAGTGGCTTAGGTGCCTTCTCCCTGCAGGCATTCACAGCCCTGGAGGCCCTAGCAGATGGGGGTGTGAAGATGGGGCTGCCCAGGCGCCTGGCAGTCCGCCTCGGAGCCCAGGCTCTGCTGGTCAGTGCTTTTCCTGATGCTTTCCTGAAGGCTGCTCCTTGCGGGGCCTGATGCTGTTGCGGTGGGCCGACGGGGTAGAATCAGCGGGTGCACGGTGGCTGGGGCTGGGGACAGTGGCCCGCAGGCAGGAGAGGTGCCCTGCAGCGGTCAGCTGCTCTCTCCCAGTGCAGGGGGCCTCCAAGATGCTGCTGGACTCGGAAAAGCACCCAGGCCAGCTCAGGGACAACGTCTGCTCTCCCGGCGGGGCCACCATCCACGCCTTGCACGTCCTAGAGAGCGGGGGCTTCCGCTCCCTCCTCATCAACGCTGTGGAGGCCTCCTGCGTCCGCACACGGTGAGCCTCCCGAGGCTGCCTGCCCCTGGCTGCGCGTCCTGGCCTGCCAGAGCCCTCACACGTTCTGCTCAGCCCTTCCCCGAGCACACATTTACTGAGGCCCGGCAGCAGCGCCCGAGGGTCATGGCTGGTGGTACCCAGGTAGCCGTTGTCCTGTGAAGACGGGCTGCCCCCGGCCCCATGCGGTGCTCCCCGTGGGGGGTCACCACTTGAGCCCGCAGACCAGGGTGACCATCCAGGCTGGGGAGGCAGGCCAGTGGGAACCAGAGGGATCTCCTGGGGCCCGGGTCACACCCTCCTCCCGCCCGCCCCCTCCTGGGGAGACTTGGAGGGTCTGCCGGAAGGGTGCTCTGCCGTACGTTTCCACCAGCGGGGTGATGGCAGAAAGGAAATCAAAGAGGAGGGACAGCAGGATGTGGGGACTTGGCTTGGAGCATTCGTCCCCAGCTCAGGTCTGCAGGATGAACAGGCATGTCTCTCACATCCCTGCCCGCCCCCCAGTGAAACCCAGAATGTCTCTGAGTGCCATGACCTGACGGCGAGGCTGGGAGGCAGTGCTACCCTCTGGCCCCAACCTTCAGGGGATACGAACGAGGCACATGGCCCCTGCTTGGGGCAGGGATGGGTTCAGGGGCTGAGGGGCTGCTAGTAGGTTTGGTGACCCTGAGCTGATCTGAGTCAGTAGGAGGCAGGCAGCTGGCCATCTGGGGGCAAGGGCCTGGCCTAGGGAGCTGAGATGGGAGACAGCACGGCAGCGCCCAGGCCGTCGGGGGCTTTCTCTTCCCTGGTGAACAGTTGGGTGCGGGACGGAGGCACAGCCTGGAGCTAACCCTCCTCGCTGCCTCCCCAGGGAGCTGCAGTCCATGGCCGACCAGGAGAAGGTCTCGCCAGCCTCCATCAAAAAGACCGTCCTGGACAAGGTGAAGCTGGAGTCCTGTGTGGGGCCTTCCCAGAGCCCTTCTGGCCACTCCACGCCGTTCCCCCAAAGCCTGGCCCCAGCGGGCAAGGAGAACTGAGGGGGCCAGCACGCTCACTAGGCTGCTCTCCGCCTCTGCCTCCTCCTCCCTGCTGGGCTTGGCACCCCTGTGCTGGATGTCCTTAGCCCCAGGCCACACAGGGTGTCCCCACAGCAGCCCACTGCCTGCCACTCAGGTCAGCTCGGGTCAGCAGGGGTTGTAACCAGGGAGGGGGTGCGTCGCTTCCCAGCGGGAAGTTATGTGGTCACTAAGTGCTTCCTGCCCCGGAACAGATGGATTCTCTGACCTCAATGTCCCCCTTCCTCCGCCCCCAGACCAGGTCAGGACCTCTTCTGGAGTTCAGGAGGCCTGGGGTCCTTAACTCCCCATGGTCAGCTGACTTGGGGCTTGGCCCCTTCCTGAGTACAAAGGTCAAGGTTCCCCCTGCACCCCCACTCCCACAGAGGCCCAGCCGAGGAGGGAACCCCGTCCCACCCCTGCCTCTTGTCCAGTCTTGACTTGGGGCGATGCCTCCTCATTGTGAGAAGGACCAGAGGGTCCCAAGTCCAGAGTCCAAGTCCCAAGTCCAAGTCCAGCAGCCAGGACCACAGCTGCAAGTCCCCTGTATCGCCGTTTGGGTTTGAGAAAGGGGCTCCTTGGATAGTCCCAGATTCTGAGATCTGCGTGTCCCGTTCCCCGCCTAGCTTACAGAGTCTGTCCCTTCTCAATCTTTTGGGTGAAATACATTGGTTTCCAACCCGGTGCCTTGTTTCTAACTTCATCCCGACGTGTGGAAGAAGGGCCCCAGCGGCCCTAGAGGGACCTTGTCGAATGTCCTCTTAGATGCCGCCTGCTACGCGCATCGCAGGGTCCTGGAGCCCTGTTTGGCATTCTGGTTGAGCTGAGTGCCAGCGAGTGAAGGTAGAGGGAGCTCCTGGGGAAGAGTGCGGTGCTTTGCGCCTCAGGCCTAGAGGCAAGATTGGATGCTGGTCCCGTGGCCCGGCTTGGCGTGCCCCACTGCGGGGGGCGGCGGCCTCTGCACCCCCAGCACCTCCAAGCTTAGTGGGGTACACGTCTCTTCACTTCACACAGGCAGGGGCAGGTGAGGAAGGAGCCCCCAGGGAGGTACATCAGGGCTCTCCAGAGACTCGGACCAGTCTGGGCCTGGGGCGTCTGCGTCCCCCTCCAATGGGGGGGCAGAGGTGGGCACGAGGCAGCCAGAATCACCCCTTCTCTGACAGCACCTCGGCACCCTCTCCCTGGGGAAAAATGTTCCCAGAAGAGGACAGGCCACAGGCCTGGCCGGGACCCAGGCTGGCCTCTGGCCATTCCCTTCAAGTCATGGCTAGTCTCATCACTCGCTGGCAATACACAAGGGGGCACACGGTTCCCACACATGCTCTGGTTCTAGGAAAGTGACCAGGTGGGTCTGAAGTGTGAAAGAGGCACGTGGTGGCACTGGAGGACGTTCGGGTCCAGAAAAGCTGTTCACAGAGGCCTTACTCTGGCCCACAAAGAATGTCCTGGGTCTCGGCAGAGGAGCCTCGTGAGCTCTCAAGCTGTGGTTTTGGATCAAGCCAGAGTTCCACCGGTGGGGAAACAGGGAAGCCCAATGGAGCTGGCAGAAGGGGAGTGAGCCAGGCAAGAAGGCTGCAGAGGTGAACAAGGCCTGAGGGTCTCACGGGGACAGATACCAGACACTGTAACCATGAGCACAGCCCCATGGGGAGCAGGGACCTGTTTCACATGGGTCCGGGGCAGGCCAAGGACAGAGATGGGCCTCAAGGGCCAGGGGCTCCCAGATGCCAGCTAGGAGGCATTGCAATGCTACCATCTAGAGAAGCCATCACAGGGGTCCCACTGGCAAGGGTCAGTTTGGTATGCCTTCCTGGCTTTTGTCACTGCCAGCTCCAACACCTGCCATGCCCTGGATGTCCCCAAATGGGGCAGTGGCTGGAATGAACTTACTGCCCGTTGCCCAGTGGGCCGGGTGAACCCAGTGGAAGAACCAGCTCCGTCTGCTTGACCCAGCTTCCGCCTCAGTTTACTAATTGGAAATTAGTTAATAGCCTAACTTTGCCCTAGGCTCCTGCCTGCCTGGATGGGGTCTTTGCCCTGCTTCTCTTTGCCAGTCCTTTCCTGTAGCAGGCCGACCCCTGTCCTGTGGCCCCCAAGTGAGCTGGCCTCAGACTCGAGAACAAACAAGTCGGCAGCCCTTGGCCAGACAGAGAAGGAAGAAGTACATCCTGGGAAGTCCCTGGTGTGGGCCCATCTCCCTGCCTGCACCCCCGTGGGAGAAGGGCTAGTCAGTCCTTGTGTCCTGACCCTCCTTGCAATGTCAGGTTGGGGCCTGCTGAACTCCAGGAGAACCCAGTGGGGTCCCCAGATCTGCCTGTGGAGGGTGCGAGCAGAAGGGGGACATCTGGGAGGGGTCAGCAGGAGGGCATGAGCAGGCTGCAGCGGGAAGCCCGAGGAAGGCCAGGCTGGACCAGAGAGCTGGGTCTCAGCATCCGCCCGCCAAGGCAGCCCCGGAAGCCAGTCATGGTGATGCCTGTGGACCCGCAGGGATGCTGGAGCCTGTGGACCTGTCTCTTTCTGGTGTCACTCCCCAGCGTGGCTGCAGTGTTATTCCTGGAGACGGATGTCCTGGGCCCTGGGTGGGGGCCAGCCAGACTTGGGGCAGGTGAGACCAACCACGGACTCTCCGGGGCTCTCTAGCTGGACCCGGAGACAGATCCTGAAGGCCAGTCTCTCTGGCTGTTTGGAAAGGGCACAACCTCATCCCTGATGACCTCCCCCAGACGTGCAAACAAACCCGCTGCTGGTTACTCTGCAGCGGATCAGGACCCTGTTTGCACACTCTCCTCACCTCTGAAGAAGAGTGGGGTGAGGGAGCAGTGAAGGAGCCTGGACGGTCTGGAACATTCCTGTCCCCACAGGTCCCAGAGATTAGAAGGTGGGCAGCCCAACCCCCCCATCGCGTGTCCAGAGGGCTGACCTTAGGGCCCAGGGCCACCTGGGAGCGGGAAGCGGGTTTCACATCCGCACTCTCACTGGTCTCCAGATGAGCTGGGCCCCAATGCACTTCCCATAGACCTCTCTGGTGGCCCTGGGTAGGCACAACCTCCTGCCTGCCTGTCCCCTCTTCCAAGACAGAAGTGGCCGGGTGTGTTCCCAGTGGGGAGGAGACGCCTTGCCGAGAGTAGAAGCCTCCTTGGGGAGAAGGAGCAGGCAGCAGCACGATGGGTAAGTCAGCCTCTCAGTCACCTCCCACATATAAACTGCAGCCAGGCCCCATTGTGTGGGGACTGAGGAGTCGGGGTGTGGGGTCATGAGAAGACTAGCCAGCGAGCCTCCAACAAGGCAGTCGGTCCCCAGCCCCAGGGTCAATCACCTGTGTTTCCTGATGGTGTCATGGTTCCAGCCTGAGCCGCGTGGCACCAAGCCAACCCCCCCCCCTCCACCTGCCTGGAGTGGCTCTCAAGGCCCAGCAGTAAGTCAGGCCCTACATCCCTACCAAGTGTGACCAGGAGAACGGAGCTGGTGCTGGTGCTGGTGGAGAGGAGGCCGGAGGAGCTGGAGCCCCCAGGAGTGCATTTTCGTCCTCAGGGGCCTTCGTTGTTCTGTGTATTTAGTTGACTTTAAAAGTCATGCCCCTGGGGCACCTGGCTGGCTTAGTTGGTAGAGCAAGCAATCTTGCAGTTGTGAGTTCAAGCCCCACCTTAGGTGTTAAGATCTCTTACAAATAAAATCTTTAACTTTTCAAAAAGATTTTATTTATTTGAGAGAGACAGAGTGAGCGAGCAAGAGAGAGCGAGCACAAGCAGAAGGGAGAGGCAGGCAGAGGGAGAAGCAGACCCCACACTGAACAGGGAGCCTGATGTGGGGCTTGATCCGAGGACCCCAGGATCGCGACGTAAGCCGAAGGCAGATGCTTCACTGATGGGGCCACCCAGGTGTTCCTACAAATAAAATCTTAAAAAAAAAAAAAAAAACAACTAAAAGTCATGCCCCAGATATATTAAGGCCCTGGAGTACAGTGTGGTGCCCTGCCCTTAAAGACCACCTCGGGGTAGACCACCACGCAAACCCTACAAAGCAGGCAGGGTACAAGGGACGGTGGGATTCAGAGAGGAGGTCCTGGAGGCAGGCAGGGGGTCCCCCGGGGACCCTTACGCCCCTGGCTTCTGCGGCCTCTGCGGATGGCCTCCGTCAGTCAGGGGCACTGAATTCCCACAGAGGACG
>PISX010001724.1:54648-164508 GCA_004024625.1 Mellivora capensis | reverse complement strand
CTGTTCCAGGACTTGGAAATGGGATCCCTCCGGTGTCCCCTCTTCCCCTCGCTTGCCTCTTTCTCCGGGAATTCTGAGCAGCGCGAGAAGTCCTCACAGCAGGGGCAGGACTCCTGTGGCCGGAGGGGACGGGGTCCGGACCGCTGCGGTGGGTGCAACTCTCAGTCCCGCGAGCTGCGCCAGGGCTCGTCGCTAACGCGAGGTCTGGGGGCGGTGCGTGGGGACACCCCGCAGCCCTCGCAGGTGGCCGCGGCCAGACCTCACTCTGAACCCTGGGCAAGGCTGCGGGTCGTCTGTGAACCCGGGCCCGGCTGCCCGGCAATGACGCGGAGGGGACGCGCGCGGTGCCCGCCGTGCGGCCTCGGAAGCGCCTCGGGACCGTGTCCGCGACGCACGGGGACCTCAGGGTCGCAGCGGTCCCGCGGTCAGGAGAGCGGGACACGGGCCCCCCGGACCCCCGCCTCGCGGCCCGGGCCGGTCCCGCCGGACGCAGTGGGGTGGGTGAGCGGCGCGCAGGGTCCGGGGCTGGCTCCGGCGCAGGCGCAGTGCGGCCGCGCCCCCCCCCGCCGCCGCCGCCGCCGCCGCCGCCGCCGCCGCCGCTTCCCCTTTAAGCCCCGGCCGGCCGCGTCGCCGCTTCATGAATGGAGCCCACGTGACCAAACATCATGTGACGTCTGTGGAGCGGCGGCGGCGGCGGCGGCGGCGGATCCCGAGCCCGGTCCGGCCCGGCCTTCCCAGCGCGCTCGGCCCGGCCCGCGCAGGCGGCCTCCACCCCGGGCCCGGAGCCCCCGCGCGGCCTCGCAGCGCCCGCCCGCCCGCCCCGGCCTCGGCCCGCCCGGGCCCGCAGTGTGGTGGGTGAGTGCGGCGGCGGGCCGGCCGGGGCGGGCGGCGGGCGGCCGGGGGGGGCTCCGGGCTCCGGGCCGCGGGGGAGGGGGGCGGCGGGGGGCGGGCGGGGCCGCGGCTCCTCCGGGCGGGCCGGGGGCGGTGCGGACCGCGCGCTCCCGGCTGCGGGTCCGCCCCGCGCCCTCCTGGCGGCCCGTGCCTCGGTTTCCCCGCGACTGAGCGGCAGCTCCTGGCCCTCGCGCCCGGGGTGCCGGGGTGGGGCGCGGGGGACGGAGGAGGGCGGGGCGGGGCGTCCGCGGGGCTCGCTCGGCGGGGCCCCGGGCGTCCTGGTGGGAGGGGCGGCCGTGGTGGCGGGAGGAAAGGGTGGGGTCGAGCGGGGCGCCTAGGGCTCGGCGGAAGAGCCTCGGGGGCCCCGGTTCTAGCTGCTGATTCATCAGGTGTCTGTGTCCGCCTCCCCGGGCGCAGGGGTCCTCGGCGGGCCTGGGGGGAGGGGGCGGCACGTGGCGGGGCCGGGAAGACCCTGCTCGCGCCGGCTTCGCTCCGTCGCACGCGTGCCAGAGCCCGGAGGGAGACTTGCTGAGTCATCAGCATGAGGTCACTCGATGCTCATTCTGATGTCTGGGGGTGGCGGGCGGTTTGAGCTATGGGCCTGGGGTCTGAGAGGCCGACACCTAGAGGAGGAGGGAAACTGGGGAAGGGCCAGGCCCCTGGGGCTGGGGCACCCGTTCAAGTTAGGGCTGGTGTGCGAGTTGAAGGCAGGGTGGGGGAGGAGAAGGTGGAGGGGCCTTGGTGCAGGTGTTCTTTCCCCGCAGAATGTGCAGCCGCTGGCCTGTCCATCCCCTCCCAGGCAGGCTCTTCTCAGGCAGCCGGTCCCTGACCAGCGTCTGGGACAGTTCCCCAAACTGGGAAATAGTTCTCTGAGTGAGAGGAGGGGAGGAGCTTAGGGGGGCCGAGCTTGCCAGGCTGGGAAGCAGGCTTTCCCTGTGGCGGGTCTGGTTGGCTAGGCTGGGCAGCACCTGGGCGGGCAAGAGAGGCAGACCCCCTGGCCAAAGAGGGAGTCAGTGGGAGAAAGAGGGGTGCCTGTGCTCAAGTCCTGGAGGACAGTGGACAGGGCAGGGGAAGCAGGTGCTGCCCTACCAGGAAACTGCCAATGAGAGGAAGCAGCAGGACTTTGACATCTGGAGAGCGAGGTGTCTGGTGAGCAGGCCTTGCCCCTTTTGCTGCCTGGCCCTGGGGTGTGGGACAGAGCTGCAGGTGGTGGCTGTGGCCTTTGGGGCACAGCCGGTGGGCTGATGTGGAAGGCATGGAGCGGAAGACGGCAGTTCCCGATCACCCTAGAGTTGTCCTACTTGAGGTCGGGGCTCGGTGCTTTGTGGGTGTCAGAAAAGATAGTGGCCCTCCCTGGTGGGTGTTGGGCCTCTTGGGGTGACAGCCTGAGGGTGGTGCGGCCTGACCTTTCCTCAATGTGTGGGTGGTTCCTGGCCTCCAGGGTTTGGGGCGTGTTGTCTCGACCAGAGCTGACCATTCTTGCCTAGGGGTTCGTGGCTGGGTCAGGCTGGCCTTGTGGTTTGTCTTCAGGGATGCCCCTTCCCCCCAGCGCACACCCGCTCACACACACACTTAGCCTTGGGCTTATACGTGCCAGATGTTGAACTCAGCTGATCTCTGGGTCCAATTTTGTACCCTAGGAAAGTGCAGATTCCTGAAGGGGGTACTTCTTTACGTCTTCTCGTTTGTTCTTAGGTGCAGATTGAGTTTTCGGCTCTTTTCAGAGTGGCTTGCAGGGGCTCAGGGGTTTTGGAGGAGGTGGTTCTGTCGGGCAGGGTGGAAGGAAGGCCGGGGAAGGAGCCGGCTCTCGCTGGCTTGCCTCTTGCCCAGCGTGTGCGTCTAGAGCCTGCCCCAGGTACGGGGGATGGAGCTGTTGAAACCAGTTTTCCCTTCCCAACTGGCTGTCAGCCTGAGTGGGTCGTCCAGCGGGGACGGTCCATGCCTTATCTACAAGTGTGGCTCACCCTCAGGGGAAGGTGACTGGGGAAGGATCCCTGGGGCCCAGCCTTGGACCCTCTTTGGGGTGGAGAGAAGAGGGAGCCTGTTCTTAATCCAGCCTCCTGGACACCCTCCTTCTGGCTTCCCGAGGTGCCCTGAGCTGTGTCCCACAGTCCCTCCCCAAAGCCTGTCACCATCACATCTGTGTGTGTTCCCAGGTGGGCAGAGGCCGAAGCCCTGGCTTCCCTGAGCCCTGCCCCTCCCCCACAGCGGGCACTCGGCCCCTGCACCTTTGATTAGGAGGCGAGTGGCTGCACTTGTGCTGAGTTCAGGCCTTCTGCGGAGGGTGAGAACTGCCGAGGAGGCACTTTTCAGCTCCCAGCCGCCACGCTCCGCACTCTTCTGTGCCATCTCAGGAAGTCACCGTTGTGCTCGGCATTCGGGGGCGGAGGGAGGATGGCTGGTGGGAAAAGCTGGTGCCAGGGCTTTTCCTTTGGGCTGACAATGGAAGGACTTCGGGGAGTGTCCTTGCACCCCAACTCAGACTTGAGGCTAGGGGAGCCCTGGCAGCTCAGCCATGAGATCCTGTCCTCCGGGGTGGGTTTGGGGCCCTCAGGACCTTCTGATCTCTATCTTCTATCTACTCCATCTGGTGCTCTGCAGTCCAGCCTGAGAGCCCTGGGCGAGGCCCCTCCCGGGGCGAGGAGGGGTGAGTGGTAGCCCTGCCCTGGAGCCACCTTTCGCGCCTCCATCTCCCTAAGCTGTGCTTTACCTCCCCAGTGAGGGTCACAAGCGCTCCCCCCGCCTGTGCTCATGCCTCCTGCAGCAGGAGGCCGGGGTCCACTTTCCCTCCAGCCTGACCTGGAAAGCAGGGGGCTGGGAGGGAGTGTGCTTGCCTGAAGCTTTGGTGGGGGCAGGCTCAGCCGAATTTGCAGGATTAGGTGCACAGAAATGTCCTTGGCAGGGCTCGAGGAAGCAGACAGTGAGGGCCGGGCGTGGGAAGGGCAACTGAATGGGTGTGAGGGGCCCTTTGGTCCACCCCTCCCCCAAGCCCTTGTGGTGGTGTTCCCTATGCTGTGGGCAGTGACCCCTGGCAGGGGGCTGGGGCTGGAGGGGCCAGAGCAGGGCCCCTGGGTGGCCTGGGGGGCCCTCTTAGGAAACAGCATGGCTGGGGTGGGGCAGGGGCACCAGATGCGGCAATCCAAAGCCACAGGAAGGTTGCTCCATCAGCAGTGGAGAGGGCTGAGCCCAGCCTCTCCTGGGGTGCCTGCCACCTGGGGGGGTGCTCCCCCACCAATGCTGGAAACAGTGGAGCTCTTCAAAGTGAAAAGTCTATGGGAGAATCAGGACTGTCCTGCATCTTCCTCTTGGCCTGAGTCCCCACCGGCCCCTAAGCCTTTGTGGGACAGGGCCAGCTAAGGGGAGGTGGCTGTAGGAGGTAGGGCCCGAGTACACAGCTGCAGGGTCACTGGGCCCAGCCCGCACCTGCTGTTGGCCATGCTGGCCTTTCTGGCCCCAGCAGTGCTCTGCTTAGGCTGCGGGTCCCCTGGGGCTGTGTTGGCTGGCAGCCTTGGGGAGTGCCAGGCCAGGCTGGTGAGGGAGCGGGAGCGGGAGTGATGTGCTGAGTCAGCGTGACTCGCCAGGAACAGCCATGCTCTGGGGTGCACACTGGGGTTATTTTTAAAGCTCCCGGCTTCCTTCTAGGCTGGCCCTTCCTGCAACCCTCTCATCTCTTCCCGGGGCCCTTTTCTGGTCTCTGCCTTTCTAACAGTCCTTCTGTTCCCCTTCCCCCATCAGACCCACTGAGTTTTCTAGGGACAAGGTGGCCAGGGACCAGCCTAGCCAGAGGGTGGCAGGTGGTCTTCCGGGCCAGGTACTGGGAATGGTGAGGTGAGGGGTGAGGCTGGGACTGGGCCCCTTCCCTGGGCTCTGTGCCATGGGGAGAGGGAGAGGGGAGTGGTCCCCAGGGTCCTGACCTCTGCTCCCTGTCTCGCAGAGTGCCTGCTTGCCAAGCCCCCGGGTTATGACGACCCCCAATAAAGGAAACAAGGCCTTGAAGGTGAGCGGACAGTGGGCATGAGCTGGGGCGGCGCCGGGGTGGGCGGTCTGGGTGGAGCCCGGGCCTCATGCGCAGTCCCGCCCGCAGGTGAAGCGGGAGCCGGGTGAGAATGGCACCAGCCTGACGGACGAGGAGCTGGTGACCATGTCGGTGCGGGAGCTGAACCAGCACCTGCGGGGCCTGTCCAAGGAGGAGATCATCCAGCTGAAGCAGCGGCGGCGCACGCTCAAGAACCGGGGCTACGCTGCCAGCTGCCGCGTCAAGCGCGTGACGCAGAAGGAGGAGCTGGAGAAGCAGAAGGCGGAGCTGCAGCAGGAGGTGGAGAAGCTGGCCTCGGAGAACGCCAGCATGAAGCTGGAGCTCGACGCGCTGCGCGCCAAGTACGAGGCCCTGCAGAACTTCGCCAGGACCGTGGCCCGCAGCCCCGTGGCGCCGGCCCGGGGCCCCCTCGCTGCCGGCTTGGGGCCCCTCGTCCCCGGCAAGGTGGCCGCCACCAGCGTCATTACCATAGTAAAGTCCAAGACGGACGCCCGGTCGTAGGGACGTGCGCTTGCCCGGGTGGGTCTGCAGGGGCCGCTAGGCGCATGGCGAGTTTGGCAGCCCTGTCCCCTTCTTTCTCCTCTCCTCCTCTTCCTCTCCTGCCTCCTCCCTTCCCTGCAAAGCACAACCCGCACCCCAGGGGCGCCGGGCTGAGCCCCTTTGATCTCGTCGTTGTCATCGTGTGTTTCGTGTGTTGGGATTGGTCAGTTCAGCGGTGACGTGGGGTTGTCCCCCAGTCCCCTTTGTACCAAGACGGTGCAGGCTTGGCGTCCAGAGTTGGCCCTGTGGGAACAGAGAAAGATCGAACGAGTGTTCTGGGGCTCGGGTGTTAGAGCAGGGAGGGCCCCAGGGCAAGGGGAGGCTGCTGTCCACTCCTGGGTGGCCCGCGGGCTCCGACAGCTGCTGGCTGTCCGGGGGCTGTGATTCACTCTTGGTGCAGCCACAGGCACAGATGGGCTCTGCTCCTAGGAGTAGGGTGTCCCCGAGGGCCCTGGACGGGCGGGCCACTAGCCTGGGCGCTGTAGGCGCTGGGAGGGATGGGGCGTTCCGCGGCTTTGCGCCAGGGGCCAGGGCGCTCGGGCCTGACGCATTGCACTGAACAAGACCGAGTCACTGGTTGTGAACATACGTGAAGGGTGTGTCCAGTGTCCTGCGGTGGGTCCCGTGCCACTGTTTACATGACCTGTTTGTGTGGTTACATAGCCCTTTATTTAAGAGAGGAGTTCCTTTTACGAAGTTATTAAATTATATGTTTAAAAGCTAAAGAAAAAAGAGCTGCAGAGTATTTATAAAACTGTCTTTTTAAAAAAAAAACAAGCAAGAACATTTGACCGTATATATGGACGAGGAAGGAAAGTATAACAGAAACTTTGCTAGTTTAACAAAAGAAAAAAGCAAACAAAAAAAAATCCCTTTCTTGCCAACGTCTGGACGAGTCTTTGTGGCTGTTGGAGTTTAGTTTTTATACACACAGAGCTATCAGACGTTATTTATAAAACTTAGTTTTAAAAAAGATAAAAAAAAAAAAAAAAGCCGAGCCGTGAGCAACCACAAGGCGCGTCCTGGCCTTCTCTTTGCAATTGTACCGAAAGTGACTTACTCCTTTGCCCTTCCTGCTTCCGTCTCTTGCCGGTGCCGTGGTGTTTTCTGTGCCTGGTGAGGTCTTGTGCCGCGTCACGTGCTGGTGCTTCTGGTGACCTTTGACCTGTGGGTGTCACTTCTTGTGTCTGTTAATCCTGCGTTTGTTTTTTGGATTTGGTTGTGTTCTTGCTTCTGCTGGCTTGCTGGGCCTGGACCTGGACAGGGCTGCCGGGCGGCTCTGGCTCTGGCAGGCCCTGGGGATCCGCCCACCAGTCCAGCCCCCTCTGCCTCAGTGCCTGACCCGGGACCCCCGGGGACCAGACACGGGGCTCTGCCGCTCTCACCCCGCGCACAGCCTGGGCTTCACGTGTCTGTGTGAGGCTTGGGTTGACCCAGTGGCAGGGTAGGTGAAACAAGGGGCAGTCCCAGAGCGCCTCCCCCCACTCCCCGCTTCCACGCCTACCGCTGCTGGCCATGGCTGGCAGGTTTGCGGGGTACCACAGAGTCACGAGGTGCCCCCATGTGTCTTCCTTTTGGCCTCCAGTCAGCACGCGTGGGCTCTGGCCACTAACCGCAGCTTTGTCCCTGTAGGCTTCCCGTGGGCCTCGTTGGGAACCCCAGGGCCCACATGGGAGTTTCCAGGCCTGCTGCTCACTTAGCCCAGCAGTGCTTCCCCGCCATGAAGGAATGCTTCCCAGGCTAAGCCAGGTGGTCTTGGGGCTCATCCGGGGTGGCCTTTCTCCCTGCCCGAGGGCCGGGGTGGGGGTCTCCAGCAGCGCCAGACAAGGGCTGTGGTCTGCAGGCGCCATGCTCCTGCTCTTGGCCTTGGGCCTTCTCTCGCCTCCTTTGGGATCTGTGTCTTCCAGGGACGTGCTGCATGGCTCGTGGAGGTGCTGGTCTCCGGGGCTGAGCCCGCCCCGCCCCCCCCAGGACCCCTCTGCAGAGGCAGCTAGTCTTCCAGACCAGGCTCCGGAAGCCCCTCCTAGCCATGGGACGGGAGCTGCCTGTGGTGCTGGCCCTGTCTCCGGCCACATGGGCCTCGGCTTCGCTGGGGGCCCGAAGCCCTGTAAAACACAGACGTGTGGGCTGGCGAAAAGAAACTGGCGGGGTTTTCATCCTCCAGTCTGACCCAAAGTGCCCATGGGGTGGTAGCGGGGACGTGCTGTCCGTTTCCATCCTGTTGATGGGCTTCTCTTGGCCCTAGAGGCCCCGTCCTTCCAATTGTGCCCGGTCGGCCTGCAGTGGAGATTGTGACTGTCGACACTCAATACTTAGTGGCTTCCCGCCCCTCCCTGACACGCGGCTTTGTCCACCTATATAGGGTCTAGACGCAAGTTGTGGATGTTGGTTGTAGCAGCAGTGAGTAGGAATCGCATGGTAAGAGTCCCCTGAAGAGGGGGAGAAGCCCACGCCCTCTGCGTCCCTTTACGGTCCCCACTTCGGTGCTGGCTGGGAGATACCCGGCCATCTGCCAGGTTGGAGACCTGGAAAGTGGAGGGAGGAGGCAGGTTTGGAAGATAAAAGGTGAGTTGGGGGGTGGGCACAGGTAGAAGAGAAAATGCAGGTCTGGTTTAGGTCATAGAAGAAGCTTCTGGAGTGAGTGAGGCCATGCTTCCTTTCACGGTTTTTGGATTTGGAGCACCTGTTCCTTGGGTCTAGGGGAACCTCCCGTTCCCATCAAGCTGGCCCCAAGTGGGACCACTCTGCACTCCGCCCCGTTTCCCCCTCACCTTGGTTTCTTGATAGTAGAGCCTGTGTCCACACGTGGCTGGTTTGGTGTCTTTCTGATTCTTGTTAATTCAGTTTTCCTGCTGTGAGAGTGTTGTGTTCTTTTTCTCCTCGACTTTTCTGACACAGCGAATCGAGGGCTTTGGCCGAAGCCAAGTCTCCCAGACTGGTCCGCTAAGTAAACCATGATGTGCACCTTCCTTCCCACCCTTGCCCCACTCCTCCCTTCCCCCAATACGGACACTCAGATTTCAGAGGACAACCCTGTTGGGAACAGGGCAGCTCCTGCCCTGAGTATGGCCTGGGCGAGACCTCCCCGTGACGCTGGCTGCCACTCTGGCTGGCACTGTTGTCTGTACGTGAGAAGACACGGCTGCTCAGCTGTGGGGTGTGCTCGTTTCTGCCGGATGCCGGGTCTCCCCCGAGGCTCTTCTGCTCCTGGTCCATGCTCCAGGTCTGACCGTCAACAGCAGCCCCTGCGGTCCGTGCCTGAGCCCACGGCTCTGATCGGTTGCAGCCTGCTTTGGGACAGGTGGTCAGGCCCCCTCCTATCCCTGTTGCCTCCCTCTCTGAGGTGGCCAGTTGGCTAACGCTCCTGTCCACAGCTGGGAAGCCCAAGCCACAGCCTGCAGCACCGTTTCCGCTCGAGGATCTTGTAAGTTACTTTTTTAGGCTGTGGTTTGGTAAAAGGAACCAACACAGTAACGATTTTTTCCCCCCCAGAAGCCACTGAATAATTCTCTGGCGCGTTATTGCCTTCCTGTTGGCTGTCTAGTTTTGGAGCAGGTGGGGACAAGTGGCGGCCACATGAAGGCAGGGGTATGGCCTGTCTTGCTTCAGGCCTGTGTGTGTTGAGCGTGTGCAGCATCTGTGGACCAGTCACAGGCATTTCCACCCCACGCTGGAGCAGCAGCTTTGGTGTGTGGGTGTCTGGTGGGCCTGAGCTGGAGTGTAGGAGAGAGTCCCCCCAGCCCTGGAACTGCGAGGGGACAGCCCCTGCAGCAACCTTGTGTCCCAGCCCCTCCCTTCTCCCCATCCCCTCAATTTGCTACTCCCTGAAGCCTTTAACCAAACGGGAGTGGGTACAGAAAGCCTTCTCCTGGCATCTTAGGGCAACAGGACAAGGGCTGCCGCGTGTGTCCCGCTCTGGTGCTCTCCTGGCGCTGAGAGGCTGCGTCCAAGCAGAGGTGACCAGACCCTGCCTGTCCTGCCTGGGGCTGAAACCAGGGGAAGGTGGGGGTTCCCTGGGACCTGCCGGGCGGGGTGTTGGAGATGCAGGTGAGGAGGGGCCTCCCTGGGGCGGGCCTTGGCCCCAGGGCCCGCCCTGCCCTGTGCAGTATTTATTGCTAAATTATTGTCCAGGGGGGGCGGCACTGGGCCGGACCCCGGGTATTTATTGCTGTACATAGTGTATGTTTGTGATATATAAGGTTTTCTTTATTTTGTATATGATCAATAAACACCTTTTAAAGAGACTGTCAGGTGCTTCCTTTGCGCGCTGCGCGGGCGGGGCCGGAAGGGCGGGGCGGGCCTCTCGCGCATGCGCCGGAGCGCGGCCTGCCCGGAGGCGGAAGCGGAAGCGCGGGTCTCCCGGGAGCGATGGCAGCCGGGGGTCCCAGCCGCTCGGAGCGCAAGGCGGCGGAGCGGGTCCGGAGGCTGAGGGAGGAGCAGCAGCGGGAGCGCCTCCGCCAGGTACGCCGCCGCCCGCCCCGCGCCGCGCCCCCGGCCCGCGCCGCTCTCACCGCCCGCCCCGCGCCCGCAGGTGTCGCGCATCCTGAGGAAGGCGGCGGCCGAGCGCAGCGCCGAGGAGCGCCGGCTCCTGGCCGAGAGCGAGGACCTGGTGACCGAGCTGCAGGGCCGGAGCAGGCGGCGCGAGGGCCTGAAGCGGCGGCAGGAGGAGGCGAGTCCCGCGGCGCGCCCGGGGCTCGGTCGGTGCGGGGCTCGGGCCGCGGACCGCCGGGGCCCGGCCCTGGCCGGGCGGGGACGGGGCGGGGGTCACGACCGGCCTCGGCTGTCCCGGCAGGTGTGCGACGACCCGGAGGAGCTGCGGAGGAAAGTCCGCGAGCTGGCCGGCGCCGTGCGGAACGCCAAGTACCTGGTGGTCTACACCGGCGCGGGCATCAGCACGGTAAGGCGGGCGGGGGCGGGGCGCCCCCTTCTGGGTGGCGCGCCGGGCGCCGAGCCGAGCCCTCCGAGTGTCCGGCGGATCGCCCTGACGCGCTGTGTTTCTCAGAGCGGCCTCCCAGGTCCCCCAGAGGCCCTCTTTCTTTCCTGTCCGTCTGGTTTCTCTCTTTCGACTTCTGTGTTTGAGACCGTGCCGGCGCAGAGCACAGGGGAGCAGGGGGGGCGGCCCCACGCCTGCCGGCCGAGCCCCTCCGTCCTGAGATCGGGCCCTCAGCGGACACCGGGAGTCTGAGGCTTAACCGAGCGCGCCCCCCGGGTGCTCCCCGTGTTCGCTCTTAGAGAAGCGCCAAGCGCGTCGGCTGGGAACTGCAGTGGGAGATAAACCCTTTTAAATGTTTGCCGTTTTTGTGCTAGGAGGGGAAGGAAGGAAGCATAAAGCAGGACAGTGTTTCCGGGCACTTGCTCCTTTCACGTCAAGGTGGTGGGCGCCTGGGTGGCTCACCCGGTGAAGCCTGTGCCATCGGTTCAGGTCATGATCCCAAGGTCCTGGGGTGGGGCTCCCTGCCCAGCAGGGAGCCCGCTTCTCCCTCTGCCAGCCGCCCTCCCCCCCACCGCGCTTGTGTTCTGCCAAACAAATAAATAAAACCTTTAATTAGAAAAAGAAAAAGCTGAAGTCAAGGTGGGTCATCACCAGCCCAAGGTTATGTGGGCAGAGCCAAGTCCAGAGCCGTCTCCTGATCCTCCATTGTTCCTGTTTTCTAAACGTTGAAAGAAAGTAAGTAGAAAGCAAGGCAGAAATAGAGTACAGCAGCTGGAGGAGAGAAACGTGTGGGGTTTGGGCACGTTCTGTCCAGAGGCCATCTTGGGCCGTGGGATATCGTGAGCGTTGAGTCACTTGTCTACTTAACGGGTGGGTGTTGAGTGCGACCCACACGTAGGCCCCCCAGAGGTGAACACTGAGGATTTCTGTTCTCAGGAGGCCCATGGGTGATGAGAACACGGCAGGTGAGCAGAGAGCGAAGGTAACGCGGCTGGGCTGGGCTGCGCTGCTGGGTGGAGATGCAGACACTCACGCCCCCAGCCCCAGAGCTGGGAAATCCATCCCGTTGCCTTTGTGTGCGAGGCAGCATTGAGGCCAGGCCTTGAAAGCTGAGCAAGGTTTCACAGGCCAGGGTGAGAAGAAGACCCTCCAAACAGGGTGAGCTCAGAGGCCCAGCAGTGAGGTCGTATAAGGGGCACTGACCACCCTGACTTGCAGACCGTGGAGCCCTGGTCCCGGGGCCTCCTTCCTGTGGTCACGTGTGTGCTCCTGTCGGCTGCAGGAGTGCTGCTCTGTCGCTTGCTCTGAGTGTCGCCGTCCGACATCTGTCTTCAGCGTGGTTCAGAACTGCGCTGTTCAGGGTGGGCATTTTTCCAAGCTTAAGCTGCTGGGAGGAGACAGGGTTCCCCAGGAGGCAGGTCACTCACAGCCTGGGGAACACATGACTGCTTGATCCCAGCACGCCTTCTGTTTTCGCTCATGGTGACTTTGTTTCTCTGGGTTGAGAACTAGAGAAATTCATGGTCTTTATCTCATCTGGAGAGACGGCTATCTTTGTGACAGGGCAGGAAGCACTATCGGGATGGGAGAATCAGGATGGATGAGTGCTCCTACCTAGGGTTTCGGCATGTGCTAAGCCTTCCCTGAGCACTGGCTAGGCCCTGGGGACCCACAGATGAGCCTGACCAGTCCTCTCTCTCAGTTTGGAGGACAGGTGTGGTTGCAGAGCCCAGGTTGTAGTCCATGCTGGAGAGGTTCCCAGAGGCGGCAGAACTCCTTGGGATCATGTGGGAGGAGGGGTCCAGGCAGAGGGAAGGAGCCACTCCGTCTGGGTTTAGGCAGGTAGCACTAAGAAGTGCTGAGCCGTTGGAAGGAATAGAGGCCAGTGCATGGAGAAGCCTGGAACACATCCGGAGAAACGTTTGCTTTTCACGCTTGTGAATGTTGCCAGTTCCTACCGTGATGCATCGTCACCGGGTTTATTTTCTTTCTGAACGTGCAGGCAGCCTCTATCCCAGATTACCGGGGCCCTAATGGAGTGTGGACCCTGCTTCAGAAAGGGAGAAGTGTTAGGTAAGCAGTGCAGGGCAGCCTTCCCATCCAGTCGAGCAGAGGCAGCATGGGCCTGACCTCGCAGCTCCCCACACCTGTGGTTTCCTTCCACCCGGCAGTGCCGCTGACCTGAGTGAGGCTGAGCCGACCCTCACGCATATGAGCATCGCCCGATTACATGAGCAAAAGCTGGTAAGAACCTGCTGTGGCTGGCGGTCCGCTTGCTGTGTCCCTAGTGCAGAACCTGAATGGCCAGCTCTGTGCCCAAGTGGCAACTGTACTGTGTCTCTGTCGGCCACTGGGCCTGGGGAGTGCGTGCCCACTGAGTGTGCGACTCCTGGCTTGAGTCTTTCTCGAGAGTCGTGGATAGGGTCTGCCTCAGGCCCAGAGCTGCTGGGGGTTCTTTCCCTGCTGTGTTTATATCACATTGTCCCCACACACCTCAAAAGCCACCTAGATAAAAGGGGAAGCTTGTGGGAAACCTCTGAAGACCCCCCACTGAGCACGTGGGCAGGGGTCTCTTCTCCTGGTCCTTCAGTGACTCAAAACATAATGAGCCAGGAGAGTGGCAGTCGGGCCCTTCCCAGTTGAGAGCGGAAACCTACGCTCTTGGCTCCCTAAGAGCTTCCTGGCTGTTGCGGGCAGCTGCCCCCCCCCACCCCCCGGCCCTCCGGGTCGTGCTGGGACCGACCCCTGGTTTTGCCTCTGAGACTTCATGTGGGGTTGGAGTTGCCCCCAGTTTGGGGGCTCGGGGCAAGGTTAAGGATGGTGTCACTGATGAACACAGCCCCCCCACGGCCCCCCTGTAGACTCACCCTGGCCTCCCCTTCAGGTGCAGCACGTGGTGTCTCAGAACTGTGACGGGCTCCACCTCCGGAGCGGGCTGCCCCGCACGGCCATCTCGGAGCTCCATGGGAACATGTACATCGAAGTGAGCAGTCCCGCCGGGGTCCGGGGGCCTGCGCGGGCCGCTGGCTCCAGCTCACGGCGGCTTCTCCTCCTCAGGTGTGCACAGCCTGCACCCCCAACAGAGAGTACGTGAGAGTGTTCGATGTGACCGAGCGCACCGCCCTGCACCGGCACCAGACGGGCCGGGCCTGTCACAAGTGCGGGGCCCAGCTCCGGGACACCATCGTGCACTTCGGGGAGAGGGGTATCCTGGGGCAGCCTCTGAACTGGGAGGCAGCCACTCAGGCAGCCAGCAAAGCAGATACAATCCTATGTTTAGGCTCCAGCTTAAAGGTACGTGAACAGCACCGTGGCTGGGGGCGGGGGGGGGGAGCCTGCTGGCACCTTGCCAGTTCGCTGTCCGACCCTGGCGTCCTAGAGCTTCGTTCCCTATTGTGCGTGTGGTCTTTCTGTCGGTCTGTCCGTCCCTGCAGGTCTTAAAGAAGTATCCTCGTCTCTGGTGCATGACCAAGCCCCCCAGCCGGCGGCCCAAGCTCTACATCGTGAACTTGCAGGTGAGCCGCACACAGAGAGGCCCCTCCTAAGACCTGGACCTTAGGAGAGGAGAACCAGAGAGTTCTTGGGACGTTCGTGTCCCGAGCTCATGGGCCAGAGAGGTCTGGCTGAGAAAGGGCCATCGGGAGGCAGTGAGGTATCCTCACGCACCTTCCCCTGTCCCCAGTGGACCCCGAAGGATGACTGGGCTGCCCTGAAGCTTCACGGAAAGTGTGACGACGTCATGCAGCTCCTCATGGATGAGCTGGGCCTGGAGATCCCCCCCTATAGCAGGTGAGGGGGGCACGGGCGCATCCCCCCCCTTCCTGCCCCTGTGTGGATGGGCTGTGTCTGTCTGTTCTCGTGAACTGAGCACAGGGGACGCTCTGAGTTGCCCGGGTGTCTGAGGTGTGACTGCAGCTGGCGGCCTCCGCAGGGAGCGGCTGACGCACCAGCCGAGTGTGGCTCCCTGCGGGCAGAGGGAATGTGCCGGCGCGTGCCTGGAGAGCCCCCTTCTCCCGCAGGCAGCCTGGACGGGAAGGTGCCTTGAAGGGACGTGGTCTCGGCCACTCCAGTCAGACAGAGTCTTGGTGCACTCGGTTTGGGGAGCCGGCGTACTGTGGGGAGGCTTTAACTGTGCCTTAATACAGAATTTGTGATAATTTAGACGTGGTGTATGTATTGAGTAAAAAGTTTACACTTTCTTTCTCTGTGAATTTTCAGGGTCTTATAGGGGAAATGAGTAACTTCTTTTAATCAAAGGGTTCAAGAATTAAGGATCCCTTCACCTTCTGGGCCTGGCAATTCTTGTATGTTATGTTTGTGGTGTTCTGTAATGTGGGCCTATTGTGTACTGTACTTTTGTTTTTACATTAACTTAGCTCATTTTCTTTATCAGTGCTTATCTGTATCTTAAGTTATGATATGTGGTTCTACATCTCAGTCAGACACATGATCTCTCCATGGTGTAGTCCATAGGCCGCACCTCCCTAGTCAGCTGGCCTTCTTCCCCCACATCCCACAGTCTGGGAAGAGAGAGAGGGTCTGGTCCACCCGCCCCGGCCATACAAGTGACAAGTGGGACCCAGAGCTGCTAGTGATTCATCCCTCTTGGGGCTCCTCTTGCCCCACCCCGGTGTGCTCGGCCTGCTGGGTCGCCCGCAAGGACACTGAGTTCCGCAGGGGCTGAGCTAGTGTGAGTGCTGCCCTCTGAGTTACTGGGGAGCTTAAGCCGTTCTGTAGCTCCAGAACAGTGGAGCTGCCACCAAGCAAAGCCTGGCCACAGTTAGGACGGGAAGGGAAGCAGGGCGACCTCCTCAGTCAGCTTTCCCGCCCTGGGGCAGGTTGTGACTGACGCCCCCAGGCTCACCTGACCTAGCTTTCCCTTTTCGGTAGGTGGCAGGACCCCATCTTCTCCCTGGCGACTCCCCTGCGTGCGGGTGAGGAAGGCAGCCACACTCGGAAGTCGCTGTGCAGAAGCCGAGAGGAGCCTCCGCCTGGAGACCGGGGGGCACCGCTTAGCTCAGCCCCGGTCCTAGGTGGCTGGTTTGGCAGGGGCTGCACTAAACGCACAAAAAGGAAGAAAGTGACGTAACCCGGTGCTGGACAAGAACAAGTGGCACTTTGCAGATGACGGAACTCGTATTCGGGGGCGAGGCCGGGACCGCACACCCCCCCCTCCCCCCCCCGCCCCCGGTCCCGCGCGCCTGGCACTGCTGTGGCCGCCTCCGGCCGGCAGAGGACCCGTCGCCTGTCCCGCCGCTTCCTGGAGGGGGGCGGCCGCGCCTCCCTGCGAGGTCGGAACTCGGGTTGTTTGCAGCCGACCGGTCGGAGGAAGCACGCGGCTGCCTTACCTCGCACCGGGCCAGTCTCAGGGGCCTCAACCCTATTTCTACTGCTCCTTACGAACACGTGGTGACTTTGTAGCAGCCTTTTCCGGACGGGCTTTGCGGCGGACGGTGGTGTTGAGCCGGGGCTCAGCGCGCCTTTTTGCTGTTATTAAACATCTCTGCACTGTCTCCGCGCGTCCTCGGATGGCTGGGCGCGGGGGCGGGGCTGGGGGCGGGGCGAGCGGGGGGGCACGTGGTCCTGCCCCGCCCCCTCGGCTAGGTGCGTGCGCGCTACTGGCCCCGCGCGCCGGAGGGCGGGGTCTCCGGGGCACCCCGTGGGCCGCCGGGCGGGGGCGGGCCTCGGCTACGGCGGTTCACGCCATTGGCGGCGCGCGCGGGGCGGGGCGGGGCTCGCTGTCGGCCGCGCGCTGCGGGTGAGGCCCGCGTGACGGCGCGTGCGCCCGGCGGGGCGGGGCGTGGTCGGGGCGGGCGGGCGGCAGCCGCTGGGAGTCGTGGAGCCGACCGGGCCGCGCCGTCGCTGCGGGGCCATGATCCGGAACGGGCACGGGGCGGCGGGCGGTGCAGAGCCGCCGGGTCCGGAGGGCAGGCGCGCCGTGCGAGTGTGGTGCGACGGCTGGTGAGCGCGGCGGCGGCGGCGGGGGCCGGGCCGGGGGCGGGGACAGCCGGGCCCGGGGCCGCGGGGGCCGCTGCGCCGCCGCCCGGAGACACGTCCGCGGACCGGCCTGCGCCCGGGGCCCGGGGGACGGACCTGCGGCGCGAGCGGCCGGCGGCGGCGGTCCGGACCTGCGGCGCCCTCCTGGGGGCGCGGGGGCCCGGGCCGGGGTCCGCCGCTGAGCCGCCCGCCGGGCCGGGCCGCCGGAGTGTGGCCGGTGGTGGCGCGAGTCGCGCGTGTCCCGTTCCGACGGGGGAGCCGGGCTCCCGGAGCCTCTTGCCCGCGGTGTCCGTGTCCCGCTCCCCAGCCTGCCTGCCGCAGGGTCCAGGGAGTCTCCTGGGTGTCAGGGCAAGCGGTAGGGCGGGAATTGCCGGTGTCCGCGACCCCCCAGCGAAGCCCCCGGGCTCCTGGGTCCTGCCCAGCAGGGCCACAGTGCCTATCCGTCCTGTCCTCTAGCCAGCCGAGACCTGGAGTTGTTTCCAGATAAGTTGGGGGCTGTCAGCAGGTGAGAGGAAAACTGACCTCTACTGAGCGCTGGCCCAGGGGCACTTGCGCATACCTTCTCCGTCCCGCATACCTTTTTGGTCGCAATCAGAGAAAGCACAGCCCCCACCTGGCTAGCTCCCCGCTTCAGAAGAGAGCAGGGCTGTTCGCAGGGCTGTTCGGGGGTGAGGGGCCTGCCACACCTTTGCAACGGTGCCTGAGTCCCCTTCGGGGAGGGAGCATGATTTCGTGTTGGTGGACTCTGACCTTGGCCCTGGTCTGGCCAGGCCCCTGTCCCAGCAGGCCACAGTGGCTAAGACACACCCTGGACCCAGCACCACCCTGCAGTCCCATCTGTGAACTCCCGGCCCAGCCGTCCAGTGAGCTCAAGGACCAGCCAGGCTGCTGCATTTGCACTTAGCCGCTTCTCTCACCCCAGGGCGTGAGCCGTGTGACCCCACAGTCTTGTGTGCGGGGACCTGGTGTGCTGCGGTGAGAGTAACAGGTGTCAGGGAGTGGAACAGCTCTGCGCACCAGGTGGGGTGGGTCACCTGGAGAAGCAGGGACAGTGTCACCTACTCAGGAGACGATTTGAGGCTTTGGAAGGAAATGGACTTGGTGTGGGGCCAACTTGGGCACCACACACAGGGGACCAAGTGGGCCTTTAGCTGAGAAGTCACTCCTTAATCAGGCCCAGATTTGAGGATAGGAGCTCTAGAACCAGCCGGCAGGGAGGGGGTCGTTGGGCCCAGAGAGGAGAGCCTCGCTGAGTTTCTGGAGGCCATGAGGGAGCGAGCAGGACTTCCAAACCTGGCAGTCGCCTTCGCTCCTGTGTCAGACTCCGTTCCGTGTTGGTCCCCGAGACTGGCCGCCTGCTTCAGAGCAGCCAGAGTCCAGCCCACCCGTAAGTTCATGTCAGTTCACAGAGTAAAGGGGGTTGCCCCCCAACACACTCGTTTGCATTCAGTGAGAGGAGGGGCTGAGGGCAGAGGCCAGAGCTCTGTGGCATGCTTGGGGAGCCCAGCTGTTGTGCTCACCGGCCCGGGGGGCAGCAGGCCTTGTTCCTGGGCACAGCCCAGCCCCTGTCATGCTTGTTAAATCTGGCCCAGGGACCAGTGGTGTGGGGAGCTGAGTGCCCACCTCCCCACTGAACGCCCAGGCTCGGCCAGACCCTGAGGAGCTGTTCCCAGTGGCAGCTTCTCAAAGGCCTTCTTAAGGAAGGCGCAGGGGAGCAAGGCCGCACCCCCATGCCCCCTCCCAGCTGCTCAGTGCCGCCCTCTGCACAGGGACTCACTATCCTGTCCTTTCCACAGCTATGACATGGTGCATTACGGCCACTCTAACCAGCTGCGCCAGGCGAGGGCCATGGGCGACTACCTCATCGTGGGTGTACACACCGATGGTGAGCTGGGCTGTGCCTCCCACTGAACTCCCAGGGCCTTGCAGGTGGCGAGGCCAGGTCCATGGCCATCCTTCTGAAGAGCACGGCCCAGCAGCTTCACGCCACCTGCAGGCCCAGGCTGAGCCCCCCACGGCTTCCCATCCTGCGGCTCAAGTTGAACAGTGCAGCCAAGGGATGACATTTCTGGCCCTGATGCCCACTTCCCCCTCCCACCCCCGCCTGGTGCCTGGGACCCTTGGGAATGGAGCGCCTGGCTGTCCCAGGACTTTCCCTGGAACTCTGGTTGGGTGAGGGGAGCGCATAGTTAGCCAGCGAACACATCCTGAGCCCCTGTACTGGCCCAGAGAGACAGGGCGGTGTCCACACGGGTGTGTTTCCACCCTCATGACAGGCAGAGGGCCCAGGGAGACAGACGGCTGCCCGCCACGAGCTCAGCTGTGGTTCCAAGCCCTGCTTGGTGGTGGGAGGGGGCCCTGAGGCCAGCGAGCCTGGGGGCCAGCCCTGCAGAGCTCACCTGTCTTGTCCTTGCTCTGTGTCTGGCTCTAGAGGAGATCTCCAAGCACAAGGGGCCCCCAGTCTTCACTCAAGAGGAGAGGTACAAGATGGTGCGGGCCATCAAGTGGGTAGACGAGGTGGTGCCTGCAGCCCCCTACGTGACCACGCTGGAGACGCTGGACAAGCACACCTGTGACTTCTGTGTGCATGGCAGTGAGTGGGGGACTGGGGCCCAGAGTGCTGGAGGGTGGCCGGGCTGCTGGGGCCTGAGCCTTTCGGGGATCTGAGAAGGCGTCGGGTCCTTTCCCAGAAAGAGTCCCTGCACGCCAGGGCCAGCCTAGGACGAGGGTTGGGGGCCCACAGGCCCCCGCAGTCTGGGCTGAGAGTCCTCATTCACCCATGTGTGGTGCTCCCTAGATGATATCACGCTGACGGTAGATGGCCGCGACACCTACGAGGAAGTGAAGCAGGCCGGGAGGTACAGGTGAGCCCCAGAGAGGGCCCCCCCTTGTCGAGGAGTAGGGCTCACAGCTTCCCCCCTAGCTCTTTCTGCCCACAAGGAAAATGGGCTGCAGCCTCTTCCAGGCCAGGGTGGGAGCAGGATGGGCTGGCTGCCCAGCGGGTCCTCGAGTGTCACAGACCTGCGCCAGCCCAGGTGGTGGTCATGGGCCGTGGGCAGCTGGCCACTGGGAAGAGCGTGGGGTGTGGCCATTACTGGACTCAGACAGCCGTGGGGGACGGTCGTGGGGGCCGGGGACTGGAGCTGCCGTGGGCCCCGGTCTGGCCTGCTCCCCCCAACACCCCACCCCCACCAGGCACTGTACGCTTGGGGCTGAGCAGCACTTCTCGTCTATTGTCTCATGCCCTTCCGTGTATAAAAGAGCCGTGGCCTGCCCCGCGCTCCTGGTCCTGGCTTTCTCTCGCGGCCGAGAGTGGCACGGCGCTGCCTGGTCTGCATGGCCCAGAGGGGAGCTGGCAGGGCCACACTCAGGCAGGGTGAGCTGCTGTGCGGCCTTTGGGGTATGTTCAGACGCGAGCGCTGACCCCACTCTGTCCCCAGGGAGTGCAGGCGCACCCAGGGCGTGTCCACCACGGACCTCGTGGGGCGCATGTTGCTGGTGACCAAGGCCCATCACAGTGGTCACGTGAGTCTGGGAGGGACGGGGGGCGGGCTCCCAGGGCTCAGGACACTGCTAGGAGGGAGGAAGCACCTGGTCTGTCTGACTTTGTCCCCCTGTGAGCTCTGGGGGTTGGCTGTGTTTGGGGGACGGCGAGGCTCCTTAGCGTCCCCTGTCCTTCCGCTCAGGAGATCTCCTCTGAGTACCGGGAATATGCAGACAGCTTCGGCAAGGTGAGTGTCGCCCCGGCTCACCAGGCCACTCCCTGATGCCCCCGTACCCGGCCCCCGCCTTCCCGGCGCCATCTGGGTACTGCCCACGAGGCTCAGCAAGCCGGCCAGTCCGCAGCCACCGAGGAACCAGGACCGCCTTCAAGCAGGTGGCCTCTAACCAGGCGGCCCGGTCCTCTCTCCCTTGTAGTCCCATCGGCCAACATCCGCCAGGCCGACACTTCCCTCGGAAGGGCCCTCCCAGGTGACCAGAAGGTGGCTCAGGGTGCTGGGTCCCCACCAGGGCAGTGGCCACGGCTGGGCCCGCTGTCAGGCCCCAGTGCTGTCGGCTGCAGTGCCCACGGCGGCCACAGGGCGGAGCCACCCGTCCCGCTGGTCACGGGGCCTTCCCCAGCCTGGCCCCCCACCTTGTCCCTGCCTGGGGCGCGTGCCGGGTAAGAGCACCCACGTGACTGAGCAAGTGCTGCAGCTGGGCCTGGGGTTCTGCACCCCCATAGCTGCTCCCAGACAGGCAGGCACGGGCAGCTGGGCCCAGAAAAGGGGCTGGGGGGTGGGGGAGGTGAAGGACAGGCCACTCCCGGTGCAGCGCTCGCTGACCAGAGCCCTCTCGGCTTCTAGTGCCCTGGGGGGCGGAACCCCTGGACAGGGGTGTCCCAGTTTCTGCAGACGTCTCAGAAAATCATCCAGTTTGCTTCAGGGAAGGAACCCCAGCCAGGGGAGACAGTCATCTACGTGGCCGGTGCCTTCGACCTGTTCCGTATCCTCTGGGACCGAGGGGGAGGGTGGCCCCTGCTTTGGCCCCATGGGACCCGAGGGTCCTCCCTGACTCCTCGAAGCTCCCAGAGTGGGGTGGAGCTCAGGGGAACCCTCCGGAGTCCCCGGTCCCGCGGGGCGCCTCTTCTCCTGTTACTTGGTTCTTAACCTGGACACAGACATCGGCCATGTGGACTTCCTGGAGAAGGTGCACGGTCTGGCCGAGAGGCCATATGTCATCGCCGGCTTGCACTTTGACCAGGTCTCGCTCCCTGGCCAGCTGATAGGGTGTGGGTGCCGGGGGAGGGGGGGCTCCTGGGGCTGAGGTCAGGCACAGGTGGCTCACAGGGGCGAGGCCTGGGGAGCTGATGGAGGCGGGGGAGGCAGGGGCCTCTTTCTGGGGGCTGGGGCTGCCCCGCGCTGCTGGGCCCTGTCTGCCGGAGGCTGCCTGCTCACTGGAGCTCACTGTGGCCCTAGGAGGTCAACCACTACAAAGGGAAGAACTACCCCATCATGAACCTTCACGAGCGGACCCTGAGCGTGCTGGCTTGCCGGGTATGGGCCACAGTGGGGGCGCCGGGTGGGGTCCCCTGCCCAGGCTGTGGGGGAGGAGGGGGTATCCAGGAGTCTTGGGCTTCTGGCCAGCCAGCCCCGCCATGCTGCTCCCTCCCCCCAGCCCTTGCTTCCTTAGCAACGAGCACTTTCTCCCATCAACCTGGGGCCTAGTGGGGTCTTAGCTGACCACCTGTGCTCCCTGTCCCCCTAGTATGTGTCGGAAGTGGTGATCGGGGCCCCCTATGCGGTCACAGCAGAGCTCCTGGACCACTTCAAGGTGAGGCTCTTGGTGGACCAGGTCCCAGGGAGAGCCCTCTGAGTGCAAGGCACCAGGCTCCCTGACCCCTGCACCCTCCCCAGGTGGACCTGGTATGTCACGGGAAGACAGAAATCGTGCCGGACAAGGATGGCTCAGATCCTTACCAGGTGAGTCGTGCTGGGCCCTTGCTGGGCACGAGGTGGCCGTGTGTGCTGTTACCCGGGGAGCCTGCCCCCCCCCCCGCCTCCCCCCAGCCTCACAGAGCCTGTATGGAAGCTACCCAGGGGCGGCTTAATTGCCAGTCCAGTGGCCTCCTAGGAGGAGGAGAACACTTGCTAAGCAGTGGGAGGAACCATGCTAGTGTTCTGGTCTTTCTGGGATGAGGACCCTCCAGGCCTAGGCAGCTCCAGAGGACGGCCGTCATCACCTCCCCCTACCCTCTGACCTCCAGGAGCCCAAGAGAAGGGGCATCTTTTGCCAGATCGACAGCGGGAACGACCTGACCACGGACCTCATTGTTCAACGCATCATCAAGAACAGGTGAGGGAGGGCTGCCTGGCTGGGCCTGGCGGGGCTGCGGAAGCCCCAGCCTGGGTGCACAGCTCACCCCAGCCCGGCCCCCAGGCTAGAGTACGAGGCCCGGAACCAGAAGAAAGAGGCCAAGGAGCTGGCTTTCCTGGAGACCAGGAGGCAGCAGGAGGCTCAGCGTGAGAGAGAGAGCGACTGTGACTTCTGAGCAGTGGGAGGTCACCCTGCGTGCCCACGGGCCAGCCCCCTCCTGCTCTCCTTCCCACGCCTTGAGGGTTTGGTTTGTAACAAAGCTGCCTCGCTCCCCTCCACCTGGCCTGCTCTTGGAAGGGCTAGAGCTGAGGGCGCTGCCCCTACCCTACCTGCCCGGAGGCTTTCCTGCTGAGTCGCACAGAGAGGGCATCCAGCACAGACGAGCGGCCCAGCGGGCACCTTTCGCCAGTGGGGAGCCACCCTGCGAGCCAGTGAAGACCTGGCTTCTGCTCCCCGCCAAGCCCCTGCAGACCCAGGATACCCTCTCCACCTGGCACTTTCCACCTTCCAGGCCTCATTGGAAGCCAGCTTCAGGGGAGCAGTGACCTGAAGGGGGCACCCCCTTTCCTCCTCAGGACACAGACTGTGCCGCCTTCCGTGTGGGCTCCCTGGTGCCCTGGGGCTGGCTTTTGGGCACTGCGCCCCCCGCTTCCCGGGCCAGCCTTGCTGCTCTCCCCAGACTGCGCTCGACTTTGTATCTGACCGGCCGGGGTACAACCAAATGAACCTGGCGGGGGCTATTCCGTGTCCGGCTCTTGGCCCTGCTCCCCACTGCCATGCACACGGTGGGGAGGCCGGGGCGGGAGAAGCAGGCAGCCTGGCAGCGAGGAACCCCCTAGTTTAGGACCCCCAGACACCCCAGGCTGCCTTCCCTAGAGCCTGTAACGAAGGAGGGGGGGCAGCCAGAGCCCAGTGGGAGGCTGGCCCCCGTGGCATGGCACAGGGCCACGGATCTGGGAAGGAGTTGGCTCCTGCTCTGGCTCCCTGACTGGGTCCCCCCAAGAATCTCGGGGTCTCCTGCACCCAGATCAGGGCCACTGGGAGCAGCCCCGCAGTTGTGGGCTGCCGACCCAGCTCACCTCTTTGTTTCGGACGGGGAGGGGGCAAGAGTTTGGCTGGTTTTGTTCAGAGGTGAGGACCGTGGTGGTGTCTTTTCAACCCCTCCCCCTGGAAGGGCATCTGTCCTTCAGCTGCGGAGCTGGGTAAGGCTGGGCACCTGTGGCCTGGCCCCGTGGAAGTGGAGACCGGAGGGCTGGCGTCCTTCTCTCCTTGGCGGGCCTGTCCTTTTCTTCCTCCCGATATAACCAGTCACAAGACTAAGTCAGAGCCCGTGTAGGAAGTACAAGGGAAGGGACTGTGAATGTTCAGCCACCAGTCTCCTCCCTCTCTCTCCCCAAGCTGGGGTAGTGCGTGAGAGGCACAAGGCCTCCCCTAGACCCCCACCGTCCCTGGGCCCCCAGGTTCAGGGAGGGCGTGGTGGTGTTGGGCTTTGCCACCCTTCAGACTCTTGGAGCCCTGGGCAGCAGGGCCACTAGTCCTGTGCTGACTCGAAGGGGGAGTACACGGGAGTGGCCCCTCTAAGGTGGGGACTGTGGCAACCAGGGGGGACATGGGGACACGGTTGGAGGAGGCTCAGGGCCTGGGGCTCTGGGAACTCAGTGCCCTTGGAGATGCGGCCATTCAAGGCCAGTGGGTCCTCCCATAGCCTCTGAGTGGAGGGCCAATGGGTCCAACTCCCCCTGGCCTCCCCGAGGAGGGTGGGAGGGTGGCGGGCACCCCCAAGGCAGACTCTGAACCTCATTTTGCCTTCCTGCCCTCCAAAACCCAGCCCTACTGGAGGCCCCAGTACGTGCCATGAAGGGAGCTCAAGGTCTGCCTCAGTGGGGCTGGGGGCAGGAATGAACCCAGACACCCACAAGTACAGGAGGCAGTCGAGCCTGAGCGTGGGCAGGGGAGGTCACTGCCGGTGTGCCGTGGTCCCTCACAGCCGTGTCTCAGCCCTCGGCTGTGGGAACTGCCGGCCTGGCCGTGGGTCAGAGGGAGGGCTGGGCCCAGAGCTTCCCAACTCTGCAGAGGCTGTGCCCCGCTTTGTCCTGGAGCAGCAGGTGTGGCTGCTCCCCAAGCCCCACCCCTCCCTGGCCTAGTCAGTCACTGCCCTGTGCCTAGTGCTTTGAGGTGTTTTGGGGGCACACCAAGAAAGGAGGGGCTGCAGGACTTGCCCCTCTTACAAAGCAGAGCATTGTCCTCAGGAAACCCCAGAACCAAGGCAGGGCGGGCTGTTCTAGGCCAGGAGCCCCCTCGGGTGGGGTGGGGGGGTGGGCAGCGTGCAGGGCAGACATGGAACTGCCTCCTGCAGGTCGCGGGGGGCTGTGTGGACAACAGCGGGAGGTGAGGGGGCTGCCCCCCCCCCCAGGGCAGACAGTGGCGGCGGAGGGGGCTCTGCAGACCGCGGGGCCCGCCCCACCCGCCCCCACTCGGAGTTCAGCTGCGCTTCTCCTTTATTCGGGGAGCCGTTTGGCGCGGGGAGGGGGTGTCGGCGCTGCCGCCGGGCGGGGTCCGGACCGGGTGGAAGCTCAGGCGCTGCGACAGTCGGCCGCGCGCAGCGACAGGAAGACGTCCGCCTGGCACTGGACGGTGGCGCGGCCGTCGGGGAACCGCGCGCAGCTCCGCAGTTTCGGGGACACGTCCTTGACACACGCGGCCTGGGGGCGGGAGGAGGCTGAGGAGCCGCCCCGGGCCGGACCCCGCGCCGCGCCCCCGCGCACCACAGCCCCCCTCCTGGTCTCCGACCCCCCCCCCGCCCAGCCCGGCCGGCCGCACTCACGAGGCTCCGCAGGCGGGGGCGCGGCTCGGCGACGGCGCTCGCCCGGCCCGGGGGTCCCGCGCTCCCGGGGGGCTCGGAGCGGCGGGCGTGCGGGGACCTGCGGAAGCCGGACAGCAGCCCCGCCGCGCGGCCCACCGAGTAGGAGCCGGGCCCGGCCGCCGGCCTGTACCACGCGAGGCCCGGCGGCGCCAGCAGCAGGCACAGCGCCAGGGCGGCGGCCACCAGCGGCGCGGACCGGGCCATGGGGACGCGGGCGGCGGGCGAGCTGCTCGGCTCGGAGCCTCGGCGGCCGCCGCCTTATATCAGCGGCGTGGGGTGCGGGGGCGGGCCCCCCCCCCCCTCCGGCAGCAAGAAGCCGAGCCTCCCGCGCGGGGACCACACCTGTGCGGGATCCCACCCCCATCGTCCCCGCTGCCGCCTGCTCCTTCCCCCTGCCCCATGGTCCTGCTTGGATGGGGCCTCGGTGCAAGGGGGGGGTGGCAAGCGGGGCAGCACTGAGCAGCCCCCAGGACCCCGAGGGCGCCCTAGCCCTAACAGTTACTCCTCCCCCCAGAGGCCTTAGAGGCTGCAGAGAGACGTCTGTGCCCAGGGGACACTTTCTCCTGCCTTAAAAGGGAACTGATTGCAGGGCCAAGGCTTCTTGAGACGTCAAAGTCTGGGTGGGCCTGGGGGCCACCTTCTGTGTCACACCCATGGGGGAAACTTCTAATAGGGCCACTACTGGTGGAGTCCTTTAGGAAGAGGTGGGCAGCAAGGCCAGGCCTGACCTCTGGAAACCAGACCAAGGGACAGCTGACAGGAACCCAGAGACTTCTCCCACCCGGTTCTGCTCTTGGGGTGGGCACTCTCAGGAGAACACCTGTGTTCAACAGGTGATGAATCAGTCCCTGACTCAAGCCACAGACAAATGGGAAAACAGAGTTGGCAGGAGGGCAAGCAGAGCACCTCACTGGCTCACAGGGAAAGACCAGGGAGCACTAGCGGGGCCGGAGGTGGGGGGCAGTGAGGGGAAGCCAGGGGAGTGATTGCAAAGGCAGGCGGTGTGAGCCTCTGTGTCCTGGGGGAGGGAGAGCAGGCTGAGGTGCCGGAGTCCTGACAGAACGCTGCGGGGTCCCAGAGTTTCCGGGAGGAGACAGCTGGCTGGAAGTGGACAGGACCTGGGGGGCAATTGCATGGTCAGCTTGAGGCCAAGCAGGCCCTGCAAGGACCAGGCTAGAGCCAGGAAACACGGAAGAGTCCAAACGGGGGGTGGGAACAGCCTACAGGAGGGTCTGTGACCTGGGGCAAGTTGACAGTGCATCTGAGAATGAGGGCATCCACCCCAAAGGGCAAGGCCGGAAAGCCTTCGAGGCTGCACTCGGCGTCTGGTGCCCCAGGCAGAGTGGTGGATCACAGCAGAAACCCCAGGCAGGGGAGGTGGGCTGGGGGCAGGCCAGGGTGAGGTCTGGAAACTCCGGGGCAGTGGAGGCCTGCCATGCTGCCAGTCGGGCCCTCTGCAGGGCAGCAGACCACTGGGCCCTGAACTCCTCCCAGGGATTCCTTGGATCCTGACACATTGTAGACACAAAGTCTCAAGAATATGCAGTAGCCGCCCTCACGCCTGTCTGTCTGCAGGGCTGCTGGGAGCTCGCGGGAGGCTGAGCCCAAGCCCTGGGGTGCGGGGCGGGGCACCAGGTGCAGGGCCGAGAGGTCTTGGGCCAGTGGGCTTGCTCAGCCACCTCCTCTTCCCCTAAACATCCCGGACACCATGTGTCTTCCTCCGGGTGTGTCCTCCCCAGGTCAGATCCCCAGCTCGGGCCGGGCAGCTGGGTTTCTGGACACAGGGCATGTGACCTCCAGCCTGGGGAAGGGGGATGGTTCCCTGGGCTTCCTTTCCTCCGGGTACAACATTCAGGCAGGAAATAGGCTGCCCCAGAGGTGACCAACCATGAGGCCAGCCCCCCAAGGACCGAGGACAAGCAGCATCGGAGCACTCAGCAGCTGGCCACCCACAAGGCACAGGGCAGTGACCCTCAGGGGCTGTTCCCTGAGAATGGACTGGAAGGAGCCAGTGCGAAGTGACTCCGTGCAGCTCACGGGAACATGCAGTCTGTCCAGGGCTGGGACCATGGCCCACAGGGGCCACACCCAACCTGGAGCTGTGGACTGAGAGGTGCCCAAAGGAGCCTCCCGTGGGCTGTTCTCCAAGTAGAGGACCTCAGACACCTGGGACACAGATGTCCTTAACATGGCCTACACCGGGTATGTCACAGCTCAGATGCTCCAGCTGGCCTCCCGCCAGAATAAGGGAGAAGGGATTGAGAGAGACCACCAGCACCTGCTCAGGGAGGGCCTTTCAGTGAAAGGCACTACGGGCAGCAGCTGTGCCAAGTCAGAGTCCCACAGACTGGTCTGCGTTGGTACACACACACGCCCCAGGCCCTTTGCACCCCCGGGGCCTTTCAAGCCCCCAGAGCCAGCCACTCTCGCCCTGGCTCTTCTGGCTGATCCTACGCTCCTGCTCCTCCTGGGGATGTGACTCAGAGCCTTGGCGGCACGGCATCGAGGTGCTTACGAGTTTTCCTATCAACGCACCGCGAGGCGGTGTCAGGACCAAGAAAACAGGCAACAGAGGCCTCCAGCAAGGTTCAGGTAACTTAATGAGTTTTACTTATTGGATAAAAGTGTCACCATTTGAAGGAAAACAAGCGCAGCTCCAGTCGAGTCAGGCGTGTCCCGGTGTCCCGGCCCGGAGGGGGCTGTTGCCAGAGGAGCGCAGCCGGCGCAGTGGGGGGGGGTTCACTCCTTGAACTTCCACTCCTGGCGGCACATGGGGCAGTGCTGCTGCACCTGCTGCGCGTTCAGCCACTTGAGGATGCAGTGCATGTGGAAACAGTGCGAGCACTGGCCCCATACCAAGGGACAGTCATCGCCCGGCACCTTGCCTGCGGGAGGGGGCGAGAGCACCAGGCCAGTCACACAGGGCAGCCCACACGCCGGGCAGAGACAGGGCGCGGGACCCCAGGGTGTCTGGCACCTTCCCAGCCCCAGCAGCCCAGGGGCGCCCGTGTGCAGGGCCTCTCACGTGTCATGTTTCAGAAAAGACAGAAACCAGGAGCGGGAGTGCAGTGTGTGGTGTGCACACGCGTGCACATGCGTGCACAGGCCCGCAAGCGCGGCCCGCACTCTGTCCTCCCCCCCCCAGGGGGTGCTCAGCTGCAGGGAGGGCGCAGGGAGGGCGCGGGCCGAGCCCACAGTGCCTGCCTCCCAGGCTCCGGGCCCATCTACAGGCGCACCACAGCTCTGCCACTTCACCTCGAACACCAAGGTCATAGCATGAATCTATCTAGGGACACCCCCCAGGCCCCCCGCCGCCACCAAAGAGCCACCCCTCTGAACAGGGAACTATTCCTCCAGACCAGGCATAGGAGAGCTGGAGGCCTTGGGAGGTTCCTCTCTAGGCGGCAGAGACCCAGGACGCTTCAAGGGAGGGCTGCGGGCGGCCCCGCCTGTCAGTGGCCCAGACTGAGCGAGCAGCCGCCTTCTGCCTTGTCGTCAGGCCACACGCTGCTGGCACTCCACTCCACATGCGTGAAAATGCCACCTCCATGGACGGGTACAGGGGGACAGGCACAATGTCGTGATCAGAAGAAAAAGGAGTCTCTGGTTTCCTCTGACTTCTGAGAAGAAAATCCCATCAAACAGCTGCTGCCACCAGAGCACAGCGGGCCCCCTCAGCCTGTGTGTCAGGGTCCCCGGGGGCACTGAGGCGCTGTGGCTTGCTGCCTCCACCCTTCCTGGGGTGCCATCCCCCCATTGCTGCCCTGGGGGGTCCTCTACACCTTTGGAACACTAGCTGGACCAGATGTCACTGATGCACAAACACGAGGGACAAGACAGACAAGCCTGTCCCTGCAGCAGCTCTATGTCAACACACGTCCTAGACCAAGTTGGGAGCTCCTCGCAGAATAGAGTCAGCCTCTGGACTTGTGACCGCCGTCCCTCCTTGACACCAAACAGGATGCTCGATCCCACGAAATAATGCCACAGCCGACACAGTGGTCCCACTTGGCCCGGCCCTCGCCAACAGAGGGGCTGGGGACCTGGCGGTGCTCTCGGCCACCCCGTCACCTCTCTTCTGGACAAGAGGCCTGGGCACATGGTGCATTGAGGCGCCTGCCGCTTCCGGAGGGCAGGAGCCCAGTCCCGTGGTTCAGACGGGCACCAGGTCAGCAGCAAACGTGGGCTCTTCAGTGTCCTTCCACGTCTACCGAGCGCACGCAGCTCCCTGATCCCGAGCAGCCCCTGCCCCACGCGCCTGCGTCCCAAGTCAGGACCGACCGCTGCCACTGTGCCTTTTTATCCACTTGTGCGCGGCAGTGTTTTTCAATCTTCTAAAAAAATCCTTTTTATAACAAAACATCATTGCCTTCCTAAGACTTTGATGACATAACGACTAGAAAATTACGTGCTGGGGGGACGCCTGGGTGGCTCAGTTGGTTAAGCGGCTGCCTTCGGCTCGGGTCATGATCCGGGCGTCCTGGAATCGAGTCCCGCATCGGGCTCCTTGCTCGGCAGGGAGCCTGCTTCTCCCTCTGCCTCTGCCTGCCTCTCTGTCTGCCTGTGCTTGCTTGCTCTCTCTCCCTCTCTCTCTGACAAATAAATAAATTAAAAAAAAAAAAAAAGAAAATTACGTGCTGGGGCAAATACGGAACTACCGTACTCACACTGCTGCCCCACCCCTGGGGGGTGGCGGGGGAGAGGACCCTGTGCCAGCAGCGCCCACCCCCCACCCCCAGGGCCTTCCTGGGCCCAGGAGAACTCAGCTTGGAATCAGAGTCCCCTGCAAAGGCACAGTGCTCTGGCAGGGGATGCCCTGGGGGCCGGCTGACGGGGGAGCACCCAGGCCACACGGCCATTGGCCATCAGAGGCAGGAGCCACTTGCAGACAGCCTGCCTGAGGCATGACGAGCACAGAACAGTGATGGTGACTCACCCAAGTGCTTGCTCCGGTCTGGATGGAAACCCTTTGTCATGAAAACATGTCTCAAGAAAACTTTTACTCCCAAAGCTCTCTGGGGCTGGGGGCAGGTTTATCACAGCGCCCGGCAGCCCGGGTTTCTCACAAGCGCAGCCGTAGCAAGAGAAACCCAGTGCCCTTCATCCGCACAGGCACTACCTACGCTTGACAAATACTTTGTACATGACGACTGGCTCTCAAACGTGACCTCAGGTCTGAAGATCATGCCCTAAATCCCCCTCCACAAAACCTGAGCCCACTGGCAAACGCAGACGCCAGCCACAGGCCCTGCCGCCACGGCAGCAGCTGGGCGGTACCTCCAGGACTTCTTTCCAGAAGACTCAGTCTGTCGCTCAGGAAGCTGCATGGATGTGTCCCTCCAGACTCCCACTAGGGGCCTTTGCTGTGCCCCTATAGCAACATTTAAAAATGATTTGAAGTAGATTCACTACAACCGCATCTTGAGCATTATGGTGAAGCAAACCTGATCAACCAGAACCAGCCAGTGATCTCCTCAGCTCGCATCCCACCACTCTGAGCCAATCAGGACAGATTAAGTCCTGGGAGATGAGATTTCCTTTCACCCAAAGCAAATGTAAAGATTAAAGAACAGGCAAGTGGCGCCTGGCTGGCTCAGTGAGTTAAGCGGCTCAGGTCATGATCTCAGGGTCCTGGGATCAGGCCCCGCATCAGGCCTCCACTCCTCAGAGAGTCTGCTTCTCCCTCTCCCTCAGCTGCTGCCCCTGCTTGTTGTCACTGTCAAATAAATAAGTAGTAAATTTTAAAAGATGAAAATCTTGAGGGGCTCCTGGGTGGCTCAGTGGGTTAAAGCCTCTGCCTTCGGCTCGGGTCATGATCTCAGGGTCCTGGGATTGAGCCCCGCATCGGGCTCTCTGCTCAGCGAGGAGCCTGCTTCCTCCTCTCTCTGCCTACTTGTGATCTCTGTCTGTCACATAAATAAATAAAACCTTAAAAAAAAAATCCAATGACCTGAATTGCACTGTAAGAAGTAAAGCACTATTATTATTCTGGCCACTCACCTGACCCCACACAAAAGGCCTGGTCATTCATGGGACAAGAACCCTTCAGTACTCCAATGTCCCGTCTTCCTCTTGGGACTGCCCTTGGCCCCTAAGGGTCAACTTGCTTCTGTTTAAGTTCACTTGGGTTTGGCTAAAACCAAAATGCACTGGTGCGAAAACTGGTTTTTGACTTAAAAATATACTCAAAGCGTTTCTACTTCACAGAACATAATGGGAACAAAAAATGAATAAAAAACCAGCACAAAAAAGAAATCCGATAAAACCTGGTGGGGGGCACTCTGTGAGACAAGACAACTTTGCTAAAAGGTCAGATGCCTTGAAAAAGTTGAGCGGGGGTGGAAGGGCTTGTTCTATGTTAACACTGAACACCCAAGGCAGAGCAACTGTGGATCCTGCTTGCGCCACGCAGTGAAGGGACACCTACGGACAACTGGGCAAGTCCGAGCAAGGACTAGGAGTGGGGGAGCGGGGGAGACCCTAAGGACTCATCATCATGTCCTGGCTGATGTGATGGGACAGCCTGTAAAAAGCTGGAGTTCCGTTTAGGGACTCGGCGGGCGTGGCACCAGGCATCCTAGTTATCGTTACCGACCCACGAAGCAGAGGCGGAAACGTCCCCTACCCCCCGTGATCCTGTGTGCTGGGCGAGGGGAGCGGTACCCCTACAGTATTCCGGGTTTTGTTCGCTTGAGAATCTTCAGACACCGAGTTCTAACATGTCTTTCTCCCCCTCAGACTTCACAGCCGAGTTCGACCACAGTAAAAGGCGACACCACTTTTCCCTACAGAACTTCCGATGGGCTCTTTCTACAAACGGGCCCAAACCACCCGGCTTTCTTCTGCCAACTCTTATGGAGGAAAGGGACACCCAAACCCAGCCACTTCGTGCAGGTATTTCTGGCGAGAGGTCATGGCCAGGCCAGCAGGCCAAGCTCAAGAGGGAGGGAATTCAGGGGACACTCACAGTCCGGGCAGCAGCCATTAAAGGCCATCCGGCAGATGCCACAGTTCTCGTCGTTGGCCACCCAGAGCCAAGTGGCCACGCCATTCCAGCACTTAATCTTCACCTTCATGGCCGCGGAGCCTACAGGCAGAGGGAAAGAGACCACCCGGCTACCTCAGTCTGCACAACTACAGCATCTGCGTACCAAAGGGGCGCTCCTCTGAGCCGAGGGTCACCCAGCCCCACGGTCAGCACGGGGCTGGAACGGCGGCCAGAGCTCTGAGAAACCCAGACCGACCAGCACAAATCCGTCCGCAGGGACGGCGGGGGCAGGGCCCGGGTGCCCCTGGGAGGGCGAGCGAGGCTCCCTACACCCGCAGGTTCTCTACCCAGACCGCACGGTCTGCCCCGCGTCCACGAAACGCAGCGCGGGCTCCCACCAGTGCCTGCAGAGACGTACCGCACGGTGCTTTTCGGAGGGGTGCGGCCGGCTCAGGGGCCACGGGGAGACCCCGACCCAGCTGACCACCCGGGGGGACCCACCCAGCGCGCTCGGCCTGCGGCCCTGGTCAGCCGCCGCCGCCAGGCAAGAGCGCGGAAGAGGTGCAGGGCGGGACCAGGGCGCGGGGAGAGGGTGAAGAGCGAGGAAGGAGGGTGGGGGGAGGCGCGGGAGCGCGGGGAGAGGCGGCGGGGCGGGGCGCGCGCTCCGTCTCGGGGAGAGGGTGGGGCGCGGGGGACAAGTGCGGGTTCAAGGCAGGGCGGGAAAGGGCGGGGGAGGGGCGGCGCCAGTCCCGCTCCGCCCCGCGCTCTCGCACCTCCTCCGGCCCGACCGGCCTGACCGCGCGCTGCCCCGCCCGCCGCCCCGCCCGCCTTCCGTTGGTATAAGAACGAGCGCGGCCGCGGCCCGGCACCTTACAGGGCGCCCGCCGCACTCGCTCGCCAGCGCGCAGCGCCGCCCCGGCCCCGCCGCGCACTCGCAGCCAATCCTCGGCCTCCCCACGGCCGCGGCGCCGGAAGACCCTGCGCGGCCCCGGAAGTGACGCGTCGGCGTGCTGACGCGCGGGCTCGAGCCGAGGCCGACTCCGCGCCCGCCATGGCCGACAAAATGGACATGTCCCTGGACGACATCATTAAGCTGAACCGGAGCCAGCGAGGTGGCCGCGGCGGAGGCCGGGGCCGCGGCAGGGCCGGCTCCCAGGGCGGCCGTGGCGGCGGGGCGCAGGCCGCCGCGCGAGTGAACCGAGGCGGCGGGCCCATCCGGAACCGGCCGGCCATCGCCCGCGGCGCGGCGGGCGGCGGCGGCAGGAACCGGCCGGCGCCCTACAGCAGGGTGAGTGCGGCGGCGGCGGCGGCCCGCGGCGGGGAGCGGGCCGGCCGGGCGGCGCGCGGCGGGGAGGGCGGCGGGCCGCGGCGGGCCGGTGGGCGCGGGCGCCGGCCGGGCGCGGAGGTCGCGCGGGCCCGGGCCCCGGACGCGGAGACCCTCCGGCCTTTGTCTCGGCTGGGCGCCGGGCCTCGTGGCGGCGGCGGCCGAGCGGACGTTGGGCGCGGCCGCGCGGGCGGCGGGAAGTTGGTCGGAGGGAACCGCGGGAGCGTGGGGCCCCGCCTGGTCGGCTGCGGCCTGCCGCGCTGTGGGCGGGAAGGGGCGAGCTGCGGGTCTCCGCGCGGGCCGCGTGCCGCCCTGCCCGGGAGGCGCGAGCGCCGGACAGACGCTCACGGTCGGTGTCTGTTCCCGCGTCTCTCCCCCTGCAGCCGAAACAGCTTCCCGACAAGTGGCAGCATGACCTGTTCGACAGCGGCTTTGGGGGCGGCGCAGGCGTCGAGACGGGGGGGAAGCTGCTGGTGTCCAACCTGGATTTCGGAGTGTCCGACGCCGACATTCAGGTGAGGGGCGGGCGAGTCGCGGTGAGCAGTGGCCCTCGCCGAACTGGTCGTTTGGGATGTGCCCCGCTGAGGGCAGTGAGCGCCCCGCGGCCCCTCTGAGGGGTGCAGGAGTGCGGGGCAGCGGCTGTGCCGCAGGGGCACGTCGGGCGGGCAGCCCGGCCCCAGCTGACCGTGGGCAGCGGCTGCTCTTCCTGCGCACGGAGACGCTCTGCCAGAGCGGTCGGTTCCCGGCGGGGAAGACTGGCCGAGTGTGCGCCTTCCCTGGGTCGCGGCCGCACCTAGGGCGCCCGTTTTGGCCATTTCGTCCTGGTTCTAATGATTCGTTGGGAGGAGAAGGATCTTCTGTGGAAGTCGCTGTGCAAAGCGCAGAAGGGGGCTCGCTTCGCCTCGAGCCCAGGCTCCGGGTCTTTCGGGACTTGCCCTTGTCCTTCCCCTGGTCTTTTGAGCGGCATATGGTTCTCAAACTGAGCTTTGCTTGAGGCTTCTTTTGTTCTTTGTTTTCTTTTTTTGTTTTGTTTTGTTTTCTGGTTTTTGGGGGATTTTTAATTTTTGTTCTTTGGTTTTCTTGTTTGAATTTCAAAGGCGTATAGATTTTAAAGGCATATTTACTTGTTTTCTAAGTAAAGACATCTTGGGGATCGTTCCCAGAGATGGCTGGGTCAGGGTGCTGGGCCTTCCTGGGTTCGGTTTCCCGGAGCCCAGCTGTTTGTTTGACTACCGTGGGAGGACGGAGCAAGGCCGGTGAGCACTCACGGTGTCTCAACACTTTTTTTAAGGTGGTTTCTGGCATCCACTGGAAACCGCTTTTGGTGAACTCCACTTCCCGCTGTGTGCCTGCGGCCGGAGTAGCCCCACACTCTGGGTTCCCTCTCCAACTCCCAGCCTGCCTGAGGTCAGGGCAGTTTCCATGGCAGCGCTTGACTTCAGCCTTTGCGGCAGGCTTGAGTAGGAGGAGAGGGAAAGGTGAGCCAGAATCTGCCCTGGGGGAGGGGCTGGGTCAGGGCTCCCGAATCAACGGGCCCTGTGAGCTGGTCCACATGTCCACATGTCGGATAGCATCCCTTGCTCTGTGATCTTGGCCTTTGCTGTTTCTTGGTACAGTCCTTGGGTGTGTTGTCAGTTTTCCTCTGTTGAAGAAGATAGCGACTTAATCTGGTTCCCTTCACTGGTGGGCTCTGTGGTCCTTTACCTGCATCCTGGGACAGATATAAGGTCCCCGCGCTGGCAGGAGCCCTGGGGCCCAGCTGCTCCGGGAAGTTGCTGTCCCATCTGCCCCTCCCTTCCCCTACCACTGCCCTGCCCCCCCTAGGTGTCTACCGCCCAGGGAAACGACCCCAGAGCAGCTCACATGCCCAGGGAGTGCCCTGGGCCACCCAGAGGGAAGCCACTTGGCTGACAGCCTCTCTTCCCGGCCTCCAGGAGCTCTTCGCTGAATTCGGGACCCTGAAGAAGGCGGCTGTGCACTATGACCGCTCCGGGCGCAGTTTAGGAACCGCCGACGTGCACTTTGAACGGAAGGCAGACGCCCTGAAAGCTATGAAGCAATACAACGGGGTCCCCCTGGATGGTGCGTCTGCGGTTGGACGCAGGATGATGGCGGGGCTGCGTCTCGTTTGTGCGGTCTGGGGCTGGCAGCTGTCCGTGCAGGAGTGTGCCTTCCCCCTGTGGCCGAGGATACTTTGCATTCGCCCCTTTGTCTCTCTCTTCCATTCTGCCACCTCTCATGCTGCCCCACACATCGGGACCAACCTCTTGTGAACCCCCATCCAGCAAGCTACATCCCTCCCCTCCTTCAGCTCCTTCCGGAAGACTCACTTCTGTGAAGCCTTCTCAGAACCGCCATAGTACAGCTCTGAGTGCGGGGCTGTAGTCGTAAAGACAAAGGTACCGGTTCTTCTTCCGTCAGGCCACCCACACCTTTGCCCCCATGAGCGCCCCGGACACCTGACCAGACACCCACGTCACCTGGACTGAGAAGGAGCGAGGAGGTGGTTTTTGGTGGGGTTGCCCCTGGCAGCACCTCGTTCTCCCGCCAGGATCGCTCGGCCGCTCCCCTTGTCGGGAGCACCGGAGACACACACAGCCCCTTGCCGGTGCTTGCATGGAGACCAGGCCGTGGCGCCCGTCGGCGCGTCTCAGGGCCCTCTAACCGGGGCGCCTCTTGTATTCTCTGCCACAGGCCGCCCCATGAACATCCAGCTCGTCACGTCACAGATCGACACGCAGCGGAGACCCGCGCAGAGGTGAGCTCCGGGGCCGGGGCGCCGCGTGGGCCTGCAGGCCTTTCCGCGTCCGGAGAGTGATTCCCTGTTCCTCGCCAGTGTGAACAGAGGTGGGATGACCAGAAACCGCGGCTCGGGGGGTTTTGGCGGCGGCGGCGGCACCCGGAGAGGCACCCGTGGAGGAAGCCGGGGCAGGGGCAGAGGCACTGGCCGGAGTTCAAAGCAGCAGCTTTCTGCAGAGGAGCTGGACGCCCAGCTGGACGCTTACAACGCGAGAGTAAGTCCCGGGCTGGGGTGGGGGGAGCGGGGGACACGGGACCGCCGCTGAGCGAGCACTTGCGTGTGTGTTTCAGATGGACACCAGCTAAAGCGCGGCAGATCCTGGCGTGGAGCAGGACCCAGACGTCTCCTCTGTGCCCCCGGCTGGGTCTCCTCTGTGCCCCCGGCTGGGAGGGGGCGGTGGACTGGGGCTGTGCGGCCAATGATGGATTTGTTTCTTTTATGTTTTAAAATAGGATTTAAAAACTCATGTAAAGGTTTTTTTTTTTCTTCCCCCTCCCTTTTTTTTTTGTTTTGGGTTTTTCTGTTTTTGTTGTTGTTGTTTTTTTTAAATCTGAAACAGCCGTGTTTTGTACTGAGTTATTTTTGGGATAAATGTTACCGGTTGGCATTGTGGGAAGGTGGTGTTTTCACCTTTGCCATAATAAAACAGAGATGTGTGTGGAACTGGAGCCATGTGACTCGTCCCCTGTCGCAGTCCTTCCTTGGGCCTGACTGAGCGTGTGGGGAGCAGTCCCGGCAGGCCCCGGGAGTCCGTGCTCTGTCTGCTCCGCCCGTCCTAGCTCCGTCCTCTCCCGTCTGTCCCGTCTGGTGGGCGGGAGGACGTGGGAACAGCCACCACCACTGCCCGCAGTGTGAAGTGAGGGGGCCCCGGGGACGCCATGTTGCCAGATTTCACATGACCAGGCCGGGCTGTGCCTCTCCTCCTGGAGTTCTGCTTGTCAGAAGCATGGATCAGCAGTTCTGACTTTGCAACGTAACACTTTCCTGTTTCCCTCTCTCCTCAAAGCAGGAGCAAGCCAGAAAGCCCCCAGTTGTGTCCTGGGTGGACCGCTAGGGGGAGCTGTGGCAGAGGCGAGTGTGACGCACACAGATCCGGAAGGGAGGCCCGGCAGCTGCCCCACCTGGTCCCCCTCTGGGACAGGCGAGCCGGCCGGTGATGTCACTTGGTCACTTGCCTCTGCTCCCGTGCCCAGCCATGCTGCTCGGAAGAGGCTGAGATCCCCCTCCTGGGAGGCTGGGTGGGGAGACCACGCTGCAGTCCTCAGGGTTTCCCTCCCGCTCTGCGGCCCCCCAAGCACAGTTCCGGGTGCAGCAGGCGGCTGGAAGGCAGTGGCCTCCACGGAGAGGAGAGCCCTGGGTAGGCCGGGGGCTGCGGAGTGCAGAGCTGCATGGCAGGGAGGGGATGGTGTGGCAGTGTAAGGACGGGCCAGGGTGCGCCCCGCACCTCGGGCGGCTCCGAGGTCGACTTGCACGTGGGCTGCGGCGCCTTTAACTGCCAGTCCCGACGCGGTTGCTGCGGAGGCCCTGGACGGAAGGGCGACTGGCACGACCCGGCTCAGCCCTGGAGGAGCCCAGTGTCACGGAGGGATTGGCATGTGCCTGGCCTTGGCTGCTGTGGCCATGAGGGCAGGATGGGATCGAGGTCACATGACCCAGGCACAGTGGGGCCCTGGGAGGTGGAGTCTGCCGGAGCAGCCACGTGCTGGGTAGGGAGACCACTGTCAGAGAGGTGGTGGGCGGCTTGAAGAGCACACCCGCGGGAGGGGGAACGTGGCCTAGGCCAGAGGCCACAGGTGCTGGTGCCGATGGCTGCTGGGATGGGGGGGGGCGTGGCTCAGAGGCATTGGAGCCGTGGCTGAAGGTGCCATGTGTGGAGGGAAAGGCCCAAGAGGAAAGCAGGGGAAGGGGCCGCGCTCAGGGTGGGATCTACGAGGCAGGCAGAGACGCCAAGATGCCGACCGGCGTCCCACGAATGTTTGGAGCGGGATGTTGCCAGTTTAGCAGCTGGTCACAGGCACACACTAGCAAAGCAGTGGCCAGTGGTGTGACCCAGGAAGGTGACAGGAGAAACTGGAGGGGGTGACATTGCAGGAGCTGGGGAGACCATGGGGTGGGGAGGAATGACTGCCTAAGAAGACCCTGAAATTTGGCAAGTCCGAGGGGGCAGGAGCTGCATCTGTACAGGCTGGGAGCAGCCTCGATCGCTTCGAACCTTGACTCCTTTATTTGTGGGACAGAAAACCTCATCTTACTTTTTTAAAGATTTTATTTATTTGACAGCAAGAGAGGGAACACAAGCAGGGGTAGTGGCAGGGGGAGAAGCAGACTTCCCTGCTGAACAGGGAGCCCAGTGCAGGGCTCCATCCCAGGACCCTGAGAGCATAACGTGAGCCGAAGGCAGACGCCCAACCAGTGAGCCACCCAGGCGCCCCAGGAAACCTCATTTTACTTCCAAGAGTTGGAGGAGCCTGTAGCTGTTTCTATGCAGGGGTGCTCCTGAGAGGGAAAGGGGGGCTGCTGTGTGCAGAGACGGCTCCCGTGCTCCAAGGCAAGCTGGGGAATTGGCCACCAAAGGACAGTGCCAGGTGTCCCTGCCACGGCCAGCTCTCTTCATCCCTCAAAATATCGGTTAAATGAGTGAGAGATGAAATAAAACTTGGGGGTTTTACATGTTTTTCTCCCGCACGTTTTTTGCTCAGACGCTGAACTGCCATTGGCCAGTGCCCCTCAGAGCCACCTGGCTGGACCGGCTGCCCCTTTGTCTGGATGTGAGTGCTGACCGGGACCGGCCCTCTTCATGGCCGGCGGTCCACGCAGAAGCTCAGTGCTGGGCCCAGAAATGGGTACAGGATCTGCTTGGCCTGAGTTGCTCTGCGCGTTGAGCAGGAAGCTGGCCCTGGAGAGAGGCGGAGCGGCTGCAGGACTCAGAGCCCCTGGGCTGGACCTGTCATCAGATGGCCCGTGCAGCGCGGAGCCGGCCAGCTGCCAGCGTATCTTGGGCCCTTGGTTAGTTGAGCGAAGATGTGTGGTTACCGGGCATTCTGGAACAAGCGGCAGGCCTCTCTGCTTGCGGACTGCAGGAAACAGGCGGCAGGCCAGAGTCGATGAGCAACGGTAGCCCTTCGCAGACGTCCTTTGGTGCCCTCTCACCTCCTGTGTGTCCACACGCGTCTACGGAGTGAGGAGTTTGGTTCTTGTCTTCAGGAAGCTGCGAGCCTGACATGGGAACAAAAGTGAGAAATCGTGATACAGTCTCACACCTATGATAGAAGTTAAGCGTGGGAATGCAGACTTGGCGCTGCTCTCCAGTTGGGCCTGCAGAAATGGAGAAACAGCCATGGAGGGCCTGGGCCTCCCTCGCAGCCAGGCTTTCTGTGCAGATCTCATTTATCCTCCCGGAAACCTGGTCAACTGATCTATTTTTGAGTTTAAAGAAAACTTATTTACTCATACGGCAAATATGTGAGTGCCTGCCACGTGCCAAGCACCGTCCTCACGAGCCAGGGACACAGCAGTGAGCGCAACACAGAAATCCCTGCCCTCAGGGGCACCTGGGTGGCTCAGTGGGTTAAAGCCTCTGCCTTCCGCTCAGGTCCTGATCGGGCTCTCTGCTCAGCGGGGAGCCTGCTTCCTCCTCTCTCTCTCTCTGCCTATTTGTGATCTCTGTCTTTCAATTAAATAAATAAATTATTTAAAAAAAAAAAAAAGAAATCCCTGCCCTCAGACATCTGCTCCGATGGGGGACAGACTGACCTGGGGGGTGAACACAGGATATCGGGGTGCCTGGCCGGAGCCATTGACGGAGTGTGTGACTTTTGATCTTGGGGTCATGGATTTGAGCCCCATGTTGGAGATAGGGGCGCTCCTTTAAAAATAGGGACAGGGACGCCTGGGTGGCTCAGTTGGTTAAGCGGCTGCCTTTGGCTCAGGTCATGATCCCAGTGTCCTGGGATCGAGTCCCACATCGGGCTCCTTGCTCAGCGGGGAGCCTGCTTCTCCCTCTGCCTCTGCCTGCCACTCTGTCTGCCTGTGCTCTCTGTCTCTCTCTCTCTCTGACAAATAAATAAATAAAATCTTTAAAAAAAAAAAAAAATAGGGACACCTGGGTGGCCCAGTCGGTGAAATGCCTGCCTTCGGCTCAGGTCATGATCCCAGGGTCCTGGAATCGAGTCCTGCATCGGGCTCCCTGCTCAGGAGGGAGCCTTCTTCCCCCTCTGCCTCTCCCCTTGCTTGTGCACTCTCGCTCTCTGTCAAGTAAATAAAATCTTAAAGAAAAAGAAAAAGAGAAGCTTAAACAACACATTCAGTCAGCACAGAGGGTGGCGGCACAAACAGAACCGCCTCCCAGTGCTCTCCAGACCCGGGATCTGCAGGCGTTCTAGTTACAGTATTTTTATTTTTAAGATTATTTATTTATTTACTTGACAGACAGAGATGACAAGTAGGCAGAGAGGCAGGCAGAGAGAGAGGGAAGCAGGCTCCCTGCCGAGCAGAGAGCTGCCCCTATTTATTTTTATTTTTTTAGTCCCCTCGACCCTTCAATGGGGCTCGAACTCACAGCCCTGAGATCGAGAGTCCCGTGCTCTACACTGAGCCACCCGGATGCTCCTACTGGACTTTTTTTAAACGGCAGCTTTAGTGAGATAGAATTGACATACCATTGGGGCGCCTGGGTGGCTCAGTGGGGTAAAGCCTCTGCCTTCGGCTCAGGTCATGATCTCAGGGTCCTGGGATCGAGCCCCGCATCGGGCTCTCTGCTCAGCGGGGAGCCTGCTTCCTCCTCTCTCTCTGCCTGCCTCTCTGCCTGCTTGTGATCTCTGTCAAATAAAAAGAAGAAAAAAAAAAGAATTGACATACCATATAGTTGACCCATTTGAAAGGTAAAATTTTAATTTTACAGTGACTTTACCATATTCACAGGGTCACAGTCCCAACAGCTCATTCAAGTTCCAGAATATTTTCATCTCCCCAAAAAGAAACTCCACTAGCAGTGACTCCCTACTCCTCCCCTCGTCCCGGCACACGCCGGTCTGCGACGTGGCGTATACCATGCGTGACCCTGTGTCTCTGGCTTCTCTCACTTGGCGTCGTGCTTTCCAAGTAGCCCCGCTCACTAGCACGAAATTCACACTTCAGGGTCTTGCCAGAACCCGGTGACGATGGCGCTTTGTTTCCGCGCTGCACGGTGGGCCCGCGCTTGAGCTGTTTCTCGGCGCGGGCCGCTGGGCACGTGCACGCAGTCTTCTAGAACCTGCGCCTCTAGGATGGGAGTTGGGGTCGGCGGGCAGCTGCGCCCTCCCGCACCCTCACCGGCCCGCACAAGGTTGCCGGTGTGCCCTGTCCACTCTACCTCAGGCATCGTCTGGTGCAAAGAGGTATCTCCCTGTGGTTTCGCCTGCATTTTTTTCTTTATCATAATTAACCTTAAAAAAGAAAGAAAGAAAGAAGAGTCTGGATTGAATAGTAGTTCTCACGGTCGCGCCTCCCTGGGCCGAGGAGCGCTGGCAGCTGGAGCGCCCTGTGACCCTGTGACCGGTGCGCACCACGCCCAGCCACGAATTTGAACAGTTGATTTTGTTGGATGGGGATGAACTCGTGCTCCAGCTGCGCGAAGACAAGAATCACGTCCGCTCTCCCTTCCCGGGGCCTGCGTTCCCTGAGTCGCGGAAGCTGACTCCCAGCCGCGCCGCTGTGCCTGTCTCCGTTGGTCCCAGCCTTGTCATTCTGTTCGCGGCTGCTGGTTTGTTTCTCTGTTTAACTCTGAAGGTCCTTAGCTGTTATTTTGTAGTTTTTTTTTTAAGATTTTATTTATTGGACAGAAAGAGATCACAAGCAGGCAGAGAGGCAGGCAGAGAGAGAGGAGGAAGCAGGCTCCCCGCTGAGCAGAGAGCCCGATGCGGGCCCGATCCCAGGACCCTGAGATCATGATCCGAGCCGAAGGCAGAGGCTTTAACCTGCTGAGCCACCCAGGCGCCCCTGTTATTTTGTAGTTTTGATGTTCAGATTTATAGGAAAGACGTGAGAATAGTACAAGGAGTTCCCGTGGCTTCTCGCCAGATTCCCAGATGCTGGCATTCCACTTTTTTAATCGGAACTGATGGAGACAGAGAGCAGCATGCGGCCACTTTACCCAAACCCATCTGTGTGTGTTTCCTTAAAAACAAGGATATTTGGCGGCGCCCAGGTGGCTCAGTCGGTTAGAGCGGCTGCCTTGGGCTTGGGTCACGATCCCGGAGTCCTGGGATCGAGTCCTGCATTGGGCTCCCTGCTCAGCGTAGTCTGTTCGTCCCTCTGTCTCGTCTCAGGGTCCTGGGATCGAGCCCCGCATCGGGCTCTCTGCTCAGCGGGGAGCCTGCTTCCCCCTCCCTCTCTGCCTGCCTCTCTGCCTGATTGTGATCTCTGCCTGTCAAATAAATAAATAAAATCTTTAAAAAAACAAAAACAAAAACAAAAACGAAGGATATTTAAAAAAAAAATAGGGCAAACCCTGTTGGGACCCCTCTCACTCTTAAGAGTGTCTTCTGTATCTTCACTTCGTAAACGTCTATGGCATTACAAAAAAATGTAAATAAATAAAAATAAAATAAAAAAGAAAAGGATATTCTTGGGGCGCCTGGGTGGCTCCGTGAGTTTTGGTTTTGGCTGGGGTCATGGTCTCAGGTGGTGAGGTCGAGCCCCGAGTCGGGCTCTGCGCTCAGCAGGGAGTCCGCTTGAGCCTCTGGGCCTCTCCCCCATGCCCTCTCTTAAAAACCAAAGCAAACCAAAAACCACAAGGATGCTCTTTTACATGATCAGACCCTGACTATGACAAAACGCCGTTCTCTGAACTGCAGACCCGATTGGATTTAGCCGGCCGGCTGCCCAGCCCGTGTCCTGTGTGTTCTTCCCACCCACATGGAAAGGAGGGCCCGGGCCGCGGACCTCTCGGGGTCTGTAGTGGTCTAAGACGGGGAGTGCTTCAGCCTTTCCTTATCTTTCATGCCCGTAACACTTCTAAAGGTTGATGCTGTAGGGGGTTGTTTCACTTCTTTATGAATAGACCAGGGTTATGCTTTCCTGCTAAGAACACCACAGACGGGCTGTTCCCACTCAGCACACCCTGTGGGGTACAGGACAGCAGTCTGGCTGGCTATCGGCGAGGCGGCCTTGCTCACTTGGTTCAGGTGGGAGCTGCCTGGGTCTCTATGGTCGAGTCACCACTCTCCACGTTGTGACCCACAGTTATCCTGACAGAGACGCTGCAAGGGGAAGTGCATCCCTGTGTCTCCAGGCTCTGCGTTATGCAAACATTGTCCCAGGGCAATGGTGGTGGGTCTTTACATTCCTCTCATTCCTTCAACTTTTATTCTAAAAGATTTTATTCATTCATTTGAGAGAGAGAGAGAGAGAGCGAGCACAAGTAGGGGGAGCAGCAGAGGCAGAGGGAGAAGCAGGCCTCCCATTGAGCAGGGAGCCTGATGTGGGCTTGACCCCAGGACCGCAGGATCATGACCTGAGCCCCCAGGCGCCCAGGAAGAGTTGGAATCCCTTCCTAAGAATGACCGTTTCTAACCATTTGTTTCGATATTTACATCAGCATAAACTCAAGGATATTTATTTGATCCTATGAGTCATAATCTGGTAGCTGTTATTTTGTTCCATCAGGAACTTACTACAGGGCCTCCTGTCGCCTTCGACATCATGGGTCATCGTCTTAGCTTCTCCTGACTTTGTGGCACTGGGAGAGCCTCCAGGCTCGCCTTTGAGCCCCGCAGTTCCTCTCACGGAGACCGGTATTTAAGTCCCTCGGAGTTTCTGGAGCAACTGGAATGGGTTTTGTTATTTGTAAGCGGGCTCTGGGCTCCGCAGGGAGCCTGCTTCCTTCTCTCTCTGCCTGCTTCTGATCTCTCTCTCTGTCAAATAAATAAATAAAATCTTAAAAAAACAAAATAAAAACTTTCAACCAACTACACCAGGGTCTGTGCAGATGAGATGGCTCTTGGGACCCCTGGATAGTCCCAGGGTGGGGGCCGGTCACCAGAAAGACCAAGCCATGATGGGACTTTCAGCCCCATCCTACCCCAACCTCTGGGGAGGGGAGCAGGGCTGGAAACTGAGCTAATCATCAATGGCTGATGATTTAATCAGTTGTGCCTTTTTTAATGACACCTCCATAAACACCCTAAATGATGGGGTTTGGCTTCTGGGTTGGTGAACCCTTGGAGGTGCTGGGAGGGTGCACCTGGAGAAAGGCAAGGAAGTTACAGCCCCCGACCCCATGCCTCATCAGAGACATCTCTGGTCATTGGCCATTCTTGTGTTGCGTCCTTTATCATAAACCAGTCATTGTAAGTAAAGCATTTTCCTGAGTTCTGTGACTGTTTTAGCAAGTTCTCAAACCTGAGGAGTGGTCAAGCCCATCTAACTTTGGGTGTTTCCTTACACAGTGGTAGATACGTGAACAGGGCAGATAATGGGGCTGTGGCTGTTGCTTTCCCCAGAAAGGATCCCCTTGTGTTTATAGTTGGTCAGCAAAACCGTGGGCAGCCTGCGGACCTGACCCACGTCTGGCATCTGAAGTAGGGGGAGACTCGTGGGACTAAGCCCTCAACTTGCAGGTCTGGGCTACCTCCAGAAAGCACCAGAATTTAATTGAACTGTGGGACATCTGGCTGGTTTCAGACGGGTGCACGAGAAAAAACACTTTAGCCACACACTGCCCAAGTGCACTGTTTGACGACTGTCTGTATCCTGATGTGGACAGGCCAGCTTGAACAAGAGTTGTTTTTGGTTTCGTTTTTTTAAGATTGTATTTATTTATCTGACAGAGTGCAGGAGAGAGCACAAAGCAGCAGGAGTGGCAGGCAGAGGGAGAAGCTGAGCAGGGAGCCCCATGCAGGGCTCGATCCCAGGACCCTAGGATCATGACCCAAGCTGAAGGCAGATGCCTAACAACTGAGCCACCCAGGCGTCCCTAAATAAAATCTTAAAAAAAAAAGTTGTGAGATGGAAAAAGTGAACATTTAACATTTGATGATCCTAAGAAAGCATTGTTAACTTTGGTAGGTATAGTATTCTTTTTTTAAGATTTTATTTATTTATTTGACAGACAGAGATCACAAGCAGGCAGAGAGGCAGAGGGAGGAGGAAGCAGGCTCCCCGCTGAGCAGAGAGCCCGATGTGGGACTCGATCCCAGGACCCTGAGATCATGACCTGAGCTGAAGGCAGAGGCTTAACCCCACTGAGCCACCCAGGCGCCCCACAAACACCATTTTCTACACACTCACAAGTTGTGCAGGTCAGGGACTGATATGGGATGGTTTATCCAGTGCTGCGGGGCAGGGCTTCTGGGTCTTGAGCCCCAATTTTAAGATAAGTCACACCCCAGACTCACTCTCACCTGTGCCCTGAGCTGACGCCAAAGTGGAATGACACTTTCAGGGGTCCTGGCAGGCAGTGTAGTAACCAGGGAGGAATGTGCATCATTTGGTCCTATTAGAGAGACACAGTCTTCATTTTTCTTCCCATTGAGAGGGTGGGATCTAACTCCCGGCCCTTAGACCTGCGCTGGCTCAAGTAGGGCTTGACCAGTGAAAAGCTGCAGGAGTCTGGTCTCTGGAAGCCCCCATGGGTTCACACGGAGACTTGGGAACAGGCCTCTCAGAGCATTTGCTCTTGGGGGCGCCTGGGTGGCTCAGTGGGTTAAAGCCTCTGCCTTCAGCTCAGGTCATGATCCCAGGGTCCTGGGATTGAGTCCCACATTGGGTTCTCTCTGCTCAGCAGGGAGCCTGCTTGCTCCTCTCTCTCTGCCTCTTGTGATTTGTCAAATAAATAGATTAAAATCTTAAAAAAAAATTTGCTCTTGGATCCAGAGGCCCAAATCCCACAGGAGTCTTGTGGAAGGGCCTGGGTGGGGCCGGCAGCCTCCGTTGAGCACAACCCAGTGGGGTCCTGGCGTGGACCTGATCTGAGCAGCGGCAGGAGAGCCCCAGCGGAGCTCACCTAGCCCACAGAATAGCGGAGAGAGCTGTAAATCACAGCTCTGAGCCCCTCCACTTTGAGTGGCTCCTTACGCAGTGGTAGATACGTGAATACGGCAGATAATGGGACTGTAGCTATTGCTTCTCCCCAGAAAGGATCCCCTTCCTTTGAAATAAATACGTGCTGTAATATTCACGGTGGAAATTACCTCTGAGGTTTGATTCCAACCAGCAGCCGGCGCGGGGGAACAAGCCGGGCCCTAGGCTAACTGTGGAGGCTAGACGGCAGGTGCCCTGGGCTCATCATACCCTTCTCTCTCCTCTGGTGCATGGGGCGGGCCACCTCCAAGGCAGGCCCAACGGCCTTGCCTGCTGGTACTCTCCGCGCCGCGGTCCCTCCCACACTACACTAGCGCAGGTCTGTGAGGTTGGAAGAGCACAGAAGGGACCTCCCTCCTGAGACGGACATTATCAGAGACGCTGCTGCTCTGCGGCTCTTGTTCCAGGTCCACCTGTGTCTCCGAGGCCTCCTGGGAGAAGCCAGCGGCCCTGCCGCAAGCAGTCCTCTGGGGGCCCGGGAGTGGCGGGTGGCCGGGCAGTAAAGCCTCCGGCCCACGAGGACGGAGCATCCTGCTCACCGCGTTTGCCAGGGCTTGGGATTCCCACAGATGTTAGGATCCGCCCTGGCCCACTGCTTGCGGCAGCCTCAGGAGACCGGGAGCCGGGCCCCCGGCCACGCCACTCCCTGGCCCCCAGGAACAGCAGAGTAACTCTTGTTTGAAGCTGCTAAATGCCCACCCGTGTTCTCACACAGTAACAGATCCCTAACAGAGTGTATGTCTGAAATTTCCTACAACAGGAATTTTTTGCTTTTTGTTTTGTTTCTTAAAAGCTCTTGGTGGGGGCGGGGCGCCTGGGTGACTCCAACAAGCAGCTGCCGTCCACTCAGGTCATGACCCCGCACCCTGCTGGGGGAGCCTGCCTCTCCCTCTCCCTCTGCTGTTCCCCCCGCCTGCCCTCTCACTCTAACGAACAGACAAAATCTTAAAAAGTAAATAAAAATAAGAAATAAAAAAGGCACTTGGGTCATCTGAAAGCAGAGTTTTCCTCTACCCACAGCAATGCAGGGCAGCGGCCCCGGGCTGACCACGACAGCAACCAGGGGGCCGCGCGCTCGCAAGGCTCCGCACAGAAAGCTGCGCGCGACCCTAAGCTACACAAAATCCGCAAGTGCCCTCGAATAAACACGTGCAAAGGGTGTGGGGCGCCTGGGCGGCTCGGCTGGTTGAGCGGCTGCGGCTGCCTCCGGCTCGGGTCACGGCTCGGGTCACGGTCCCGGCGTCCTGGGATCGAGCCCCGCGTCGGGCTCCTTGCTGGGCGGGGCGCCTGCCTCTCCCTCGGCCTCTGCCTGCCTGCACTCGCTGGCCCTCCCTCTCGCTCTGACAAACAAATAAATTTAAAAAAATTAAAAAGAAAAGACCCGGGTTCGTATTCGCATTCGGTCTGCGTCTCCACACGGGGCGCCCCAGGCCCTGCCGGGTCCCGGGAACCGGGTCTGCGCGCGGCGCACGTCGGACCCAGCCACAGCCGCTGCCGACAGCCCCGCGCTCCTCGCGCGCGCGGGCAGCAGCGGACGGAGAGGCCGAGCCACGCGCGCCGGGGACCGCAGGGCGGCCCGCGGGCAGTCGGACCACACAGGCCGCCAGTCCGCGCGCTTCACAGACCCGCGTAGGGGCACCTCGGGGGCCGGTCACGATGTACGCGGGGGCGCACGCGAGGCCGTGAAACTGCCTCGTGCCCCGGGCTGGCGGCCGAGCCCCGAGGACGCCCGGGACCAACAAAAACCCCCGGCAGCAGAGCGCGCCAAACCCCAGCCCGGCCCAGACCTCGCGGGACGCGCCCACGAGGCCGGCGCCACAAGATGGTGGCGGCGCGCTCCCGGCAGCCCGCGCGCGCGCGCATGCGCCCCACGGCGGCCTCCCGGCGCGAGCGGAAGTCGCGTGACCCCGGAAGTGGCCGGCCGGGAGCGCGCGGGCGGGGCGGCGACGTTCGTCATTCCGTGCGGGAGGGAGCGCGAGAGCGGCGCGGTCGAGCCTCCGGTGAGCGGCGGCGGCGGCGGCGGCGGCGGGCAGGGTGCGGCGGGGGCGAGGCGGGGCAGGGCCCGGGAGGGGGCGCCGCGGGGCTGGGGGCGCCGCGCCTTTGTTCGCGCCGCTCGCCGGGGGTCGGCGCGGGCCTCCTCGGGGGCCGCCGCCCGCGCCCCGCGGCGCCCCCGCCCGTGCCGCCGCCGCCTCCCCGGGGACGCGGGCGCGGCGGCCGGCCCGAGCGGCGTGGCCCGCGAGCACCGCCGCCCGCGCCCGCCCGCCCGCCCAGATTGCGGAGCCCTGCGGAAGGAAGTGGGGGCCGCGGCCGGCGCGCTCGCGGGAGCCTGTCGCCTGCGGCCACACTTGGGTGGCGTCAGGGCGTGAGCCTTCGCGAGGAATTCCAGAGGAAGCGGCCGGGAGGCCTGGAAAGGCGGGCGCGCCCCACCCCACCTGTGGCGGCCGGCGGGCTCGGGGCTCCCGGCGGCCCTTTGTGAGGTCCGGCGCCGGGCGGCTCCAGGCTGCCGGCGCGGTCCCGGGGGACAGGCTCGGCGGTCCTCGGGGCCGGCGGAGGGCCAGCGTGGACTTCCCGTGCGGCGCGAGGGTCGGAGTGGGCCTCGCCTGCTCCTCAGCGGTTCTGGCGGGCGCGGCGGGGATCCTTAGTCCTGGGGAGCCCGGGGGCTGCCCCCTGCGCTGCTGTGCGCTCCACAGCGCTGCCCCAAGCTTTTCTGGGCCAGGATCCCGGAAGGGGGCCCCGAGACCTTGCAGCAGTTCCCACGTTGCAGGTCACACGTCCTCACGGGTGGGAGAAGGCTGGCAGATGGTTGGGGTTCCTCGTGCCCGCCTGGGACCCGCTTGTGGCTCTCGGCGGCCGGCCAGCCGGCCCTCTGGGCTCCAGGAGAGCCCTGCGCTTGCAGGAGGGGCCACGCTCCCCTGTTAGGACAGAACTCAAGGAGTGTGTTTGGTCAGGGAGACCCAGGAGGAGGTTTCCTTAGGAAGAGGGTCTGGGCAGCTTTGCAAGAAGGGCAGGATTTGGGCAGGATTTGAGAGGTGGCCCCGCCCTGCCAGTCGGGCGGGGATGCTGTCTCCGCGCCCAGCTGTGGGAGAGGTGTGCCCCGTCTTCCTGGGGAGCACACTGGAGGGCATCCGTAGTTCTGGATGCTCTACCCAGACTTCCAGGGGTCCGCGAGGTGGGCAGGGCACGGAGCGTGGCCTTTTCTGGGCTTTAGGAGTCTGTGTTTGGGACTTGTGCAAAGCTGTGTCTGCAGTTGCTTTCCTCCAAAAGGCTGCCTGCCTGGGCCCAAACGTGGGGCCGGTTACTTGCCGAGGGCCCATCCATCCGGCAGAGGCGTTCCGGCGGTAGACCTGCTGAGAGGCCAGACAGGGAGACACTGCATGGCTTCAGGCTGCCACAGCCCTGTCTGTCCCCACAGGTGTCGCAGACCCAGCTAGAGGTGAGTATGGCCGAGCAGGAGCCCACCGCTGAGCAGCTAGCACAGATCGCGGCGGAGAACGAGGAGGACGAGCACTCGGTCAACTACAAGCCCCCCGCCCAGAAGAGCATCCAGGAGATCCAGGAGCTGGACAAGGATGACGAGAGTCTGCGCAAGTACAAGGAGGCCCTGTTGGGCCGCGTGACTGTGTCTGCTGGTAAGTGGGCTGAGGCAGCACCAAGAGGGACACCTGTCACTTGTGGGTTCCTGCTGCTAGCCACCCCCCCCACCCCCCCGCCCCGCAAGTTAGGGCTGGGGTAGAGCTCTAACCTGCTCTCATCCACAGACCCCAACGTCCCCAACGTTGTTGTGACCCGCCTGACCCTGGTGTGCAGCACGGCCCCGGGCCCCCTGGAGCTGGACCTGACAGGTGGGTGGCCTCACTGAGGTCCCTGGCCGCTGGCAGCCAGCTGGTTCTGCTGGAAGTACTTTCTCAGCACGCGCGTGCCCTCTTGTGGGGGGCGTGGGAAGCGCAGCCGCGAAGCGTGCGGCCCTGGCTTTGGGGAGGCTGGGGGTGTGTGGGTCAGGGTGGGCGCGGAGGGAGTGTTGTGCCCCTTCCTGCAGCTGAGCCTTCTAGTACAATCTTTTCTCGGGCACAGGCGATCTGGAGGGCTTCAGGAGGCAGTCCTTTGTACTGAAGGAGGGCGTGGAGTACCGGATAAAAATCTCTTTCCGAGTAAGGCAGGGGCTGTGGGAGGTGCTGGGGGGCCCGTGGGCCTGGAAAGCCTCACTGAGCTCTGCCGGGCTTCTCTCCCTGCAGGTGAACCGGGAGATCGTGTCTGGCATGAAGTACATCCAACACACGTATAGGAAAGGCGTCAAGAGTGAGTGGGGGGAGGAGCCCTGCCCCCAGGATGGGGTGGCTGCACAAGGGCCCTGGGATCAGGAGGGGAAGAGAGAAGGCAGTGTGTGCCCTCGGCCCTGGGTGGGGTCGGGCAGCCTTGGTGACTGCCCATTTCCCACACACAGTCGACAAGACGGACTACATGGTGGGGAGCTACGGACCCCGGGCGGAGGAGTACGAGTTTCTGACCCCCACAGAGGAGGCGCCCAAGGGTATGCTGGCCCGAGGGAGCTACAACATCAAGTCCCGGTTCACAGACGACGACAAGACCGACCACCTGTCCTGGGAGTGGAACCTTACCATCAAAAAGGAATGGAAGGACTGAGCCCTGACCCGGGAGGTGCGCAGGCCTCCGGACAGACAGACGGACCTGTCTGACGTGCCCCACCCCCATCAGCCCCACCCCCCATCCCCACCCCTTACCAAAGTGCTGACGGGTCTGCCCCCACTCCCACCCCGGCCGACCCTGCCCCTCCCTCCTGGCCCCAGCCTCCTCAGTGGTCTCTCCTTGCTGCTTCTGCCTGTGCTGGGGTGGGGGGGTGGGGGGAGGGAGCAGGGAGCCTCCAGACCAGGCCTCCACCTCCCCTTCTGTACCCCTTTGGGTTACCCCACTCGTCCTAACCTGACCTGAGGCCCTGGCTCTTCAAGGGAATCTCCTGGACGCCCAGGTCCTTGCAGGCCTTTGCAGTTGCCCTGAGTCCTGTTCTTTCTCTTCTGGGGTGGGGGTGGGGTGGGGTGCATGACTCGAGGCCTCTTGGGGGCCAGCCACCCTCCTGCTTTCACCTGTCCCCGGTCAGTTCATCCATCGCTGTCAGTAACTGTCTAACCATGATGCCTTAACATGTGGAACGTGTGCTGTGGGGGCCGTCACTAACCTCTAACCCCCCCATGTCTGCATGAGCATGTGGTCTCCCCCTGTCCCTGCCCCATCCGCAGTCCCCGTGGCCCGGGGAGGGGTGTGGGGTGTGCTGCTGCTGCTCCCCTGCCCGCCAGGGCCTAGCCAGCCCCCTCCCCCCGCCGGGGCTGTGGGGACGGCTCCAGGGGCTGGGGGGAAGCCAAAACTGAAGTTGCCTCCACTCCCATCTGGGAGGCCAGGTGTCCTCACGCCTCTGCCTTCTTTGTCCTCGTGGGGCGTGCGGGAGCCCTCGGCGGACAAAGCTAGCAGCCGAGCCTTACCTGTCCCACCTGGGCCTGGAGTCGTGGGCCTGGCCTGTCAGTATTTATTGCCTCCATATGTGCCGTCCTCTGGGCCCCCTGGCCTGCCACCTCTGCCCCCAGGCTCGGTGCCACCATCCCCGGCAGGCCCTCCCCGGACCCAGCCAGGACAACTGTGGGACCAAGCACGCACAGTCGGAGCCCTCCCCTGTGCCTCCCCTCCCCTCGCCTCCCCTGTTGGGCCTGGGCCTAGAATGTTCAGGAGCCTGACCCTGATCCTGCTTCTCCTTTTCTGACCGGGAAATAAACTCCCCCAAAGCAGCCAGGGTGTGTCTGCTGCGTGTCTCAGGGCGGGGGCAGCCATGGTGCCTGCGGCTGTTGAACGATTTGAAGCTTTTCCTTTAAGATCCAGCCAGGTGTTTCCCTGGGCATAGGCCTGGAGTCTCCCCGAATTGCCCAAGTTACACGGTTCTTGGCTTGGGGGCAGGGGGGTGCAGTAGGTCTTTCTGGGGTCTGGAGCACAGGCTCCGTGGAGGAAATGTCCCAAACCTGAAGAAAGGGAACCTTGCCAGAGACAGTCCTGGGACGGAGAGGGATGAGATGGTCCCCGTACTGGCAGCGGGGGCAGGAGGCGGGACCGGAAGTCAGTGCTGTGAGCGCCAGTGCCCTGGAGGGCCCTACAGGACCCAGGCTCCAGGGGTGGAATGAGGAGTGGGGGCGACAGGAGGAGACTGAGGGACCCTCACTGCTTAGAGGCGCAGAAGAGCAGCAAGAGGGGGCACCTGGGTGGCTCAGTGGGTTAAAGCCTCTGCCTTCGGCTCAGGTCATGATCTCAGGGTCCTGGGATCGAGCCCGCATCTGGGCTCTGCTCAGCAGGGAGCCTGCTTCCCCTTCTCTGCCTACTTGTGATCTCTCTGTCAAATAAAATCTTTTAAAAACGAACAGCAAGGGGGCTTCTGGAGGACTGCACAGCCTCTACTGGACCTTGGGGGTGGGGGCGGGGCAGAAGGGGGACGCTGCCTCCTTTCCTCGCACCATGGGAGGGCCTGGAGCAACTCTGACGCTCCCTCCCCAGCCAGAGGAGGGGAAAACTGCAGACTGGAAACCACCTCATGTGGCCTGACGCCTGTTGTGAAACCTGCTCTTTTCGTGCTCTGGGGGGGTTAGAAAGGGGTTTTGTGCCACACTTCGTGGGGACAGGAAGCTGCTCTCTGAGAGGCTTGGCTGGCCACATCTTTGGGGCCCTGCCCCTTCTGCCAGTGCTTCTCAGCAGGGTGTGCCCAGCCGGCAGCTTTTCCCTGGCTGGGGCTGCGGTGGCCCGCTCCTCCGGGGCTGTCCGTGGCCTCGGCCCGCTCACCCGGGGCCCCTGCTGGATGACAAGATGAAGCAGTCCTTCCCACCCAGACACAGGTTAGAGAGGAGCGGGGCCCCAAGTCAGGTGGCACAAAAGGCCAGTAGGGCGACACCATCCCAGGCTCTGGGTCTGGGCACCTTTCCCACTGAATGGGGACGCAGTGAACTCTGAAACGCAACCCGGCCCCCAGAGGTATACCCGGGCAGGGGCTCGAGCTCAATCGGCCCATCACAGTTCCGGGGGCTGGCCACCGCCACACCTCTCCCAGTACATTTCCTACAAGGTCCACGGAAAACCTAAAACCAGGGTTTAAACCGTGCATCGACAGTTCAGCGGGCCAGGGCCTTCTGAGGCTCCCTCAGGCCATGGATTTTCCCAGCTTTAGTCACACACGTGGACTCGGACCCTAAGTGCCGAGTTGTACCGGCGCCTTGCCAAGGGCCAGGACTTTGCTCCAGCCCCTCCCCGGGTGAAGGGTCACATAGGGCGGCACCTGCAGGACTTGCAGGACGTGTCTCGTGGGTCCCAAGTCTAACCTGGTCCTGATTTCACCCCGAACCTGTCTGTACAGTCTGGGGGCCTGGGCCTATGGTCCTCTCCCATTGGGTCCCCTGTCCATGTCCCCCAGGAACTCCCAAGCTGCCCCCTCGTCATCTATTCCCAGATGGGTCCTTCTTCCACTGAGGTGCCAGTGGACACAGAATAAGGGTCTCTAACGTGACTGATGCGTCACCAATGACCGTGATTTACGATAATCTTCACGCCCTGCACCATCCCACTCTGGAATCAGGACCCCCTCCCACTCCCCCACCCCCAGGGCCACGGCTCCCCACGGTGTCCCAGCATGCATGTATGCAGGGTTGCATGGTCCTGCCTGGCAGTGGGACCCTACAGTCAGGAGCTGTCCTTCAGTAACCTAGCGAGCACTTCAAGGTGTTGACCCCCTCAACACCTTCTACCCTAGCACAGATTGGAAAGGAGTTTTATTCTGAGAATTCTATTTAAAAAACAAACAAACAAACAAACAAACAAACAAAAACTCGGGGCACCTGGGTGGCTCAGTGGGTTAAAGCCTCTGCCTTTAGCTCAGGTCATGATCCCAAGGTCCTGGGATCGAGCCCCGCATCGGACTCTCTGCTCAGCGGGAGCCTGCTTCCCCCACCTCCTCTCTCTCTGCCTGCCTGTGATCTCTGTCAAATAAATAAATAAAATCTTTAAAATAAAAAAATAAAAAAACAAGCAAGACTTTATCTTTTTGAGAGACAGAGAATGAGCACAAGCAGAGAGAGAAATAGACTCTCCGTCGAGCAGGGAGCCTGATGCCAGACGCCATCCCAGGCCCCTGGGACTTGACCTGACCTGAAGGCACATGCTTCACTGACTGAGCCAGCAGGCAACCCAGTAACTTTTTTCTTTTTTTTAAGATCTTATTTATTAATTGACAGAGAACTGCAGAAGAGGGAGAAGCAGGACGCCTGGGTGGCTCAGTTGGTTGGACGACTGCCTTCGGCTCAGGTCATGATCCCGGAGACCCGGGATTGAGTCCCGCATCAGGCTCCCAGCTCCACGGGGAGTCTGCTTCTCCCTCTGACCTTCTCCTCGCTCATGCTCTCTCACTGCCCCTCTCTCAAATAAATAAATAAAATCTTTTAAAAAAAAAAAAAAAGAGGGAGAAGCAGACTCCCCACTGAGCAGGGAGCCTGATGCAAGACTTGGTCCCAGGACCAAGAGCAGAAGGCAGATGCTTAATGGACTGAGCCATTCAGGAACCCCTGAAAACTCTGTATTTGAGAACAGTATTTATCAAAACATCTTATCACCCAGTAATTCACATGAGGTGTAATGGGCACCTTCTCAGAGAATGAGAGACGCCTGGAGGGTGTCGTGAGGCAGCGGTGCTGGTCCTGAGAGATGCCAGGGCCGCAGCCACAGGGCAGGTGGGCCCTGACCTCCAAGGACACATTCCAGCTCGGGACCCAGGGTACATGGTGAGCACAGCCCCACAGCCTCTCTCTGCTTTTGGATGGTACATGAGTGGGTCTCACGAAGGAGGCAGATGTCAGCCCTCCCCTCAAACCCGAGGTCTGCAAAGGTGTTCAGTGAAGCAGCCTATGTTCTGGGGCCAGCCCCATAGAAACCGGGGACCTCAGACCTTCCCCAAACCAGGCTTCCTTCCAGCTTTCTGACAACTGCACTTTGCTGCTCCTGCACAGGTTGGTACAGGCCAATGCAAGCTGGGCAGGCGCCTTGAGAAGGCCAAGATACCCAAAGACCGAGGCCCGTTAGGCCAGAGCCTTGTTTAGGCCCTGGTTTTCACAGCTGTGGCCACTGGCTGCACCGTCATCACCTGCATCAAGGCGCGTGGACTGCACGCGGCACGGAGAGGCACAGACTCGAGAGGACGGCTCATTCGCAGCCACAATGGGATCGGGTCTGCTCTGTCCCCCCCGCCCCCCCTTTTTCTTTTAAAGATTTAATTTACTTACAGAGAGAGACAGCGAGAGGGAACACAAGCAGGGGGAGTGGGAGAAGCAGGCTTCCCCCCGAAAAGGGAGCCCGACGCAAGGCTTGACCCCAGGACCTCGGGATCACGACCTGAGCCGAAGGCAGATGCTTAATGACTGATCCACCCAGGTGCCCCTAAACACTTTAGATTAGAATCACAAATGCAATATATTTGAGTCACTGAAAGTCTCTAATAGATGCATTCCGTTAAGTGTGTCCTAGTAGTCTGTGCCCGGTGTGGCGCATGGACACACCAGGAGGCTGTTCTGTTCCGGTCATTAGACCATTTTTTTTTAAAAGATTTTATTTATTTGACAGACAGAGATCACAAGCAGGCAGAGAGGCAGACAGAGGGAGGAGGAAGCAGGCTCCCCACTGAGCAGAGAGCCCGATGCGGGGCTCGATCCCAGGATCCTGGGATCACGACCTTAAAGGCAGACGCTTAAGGACTGAGCCACCCAGGCGCCCCTTGTTCTCCCCTTGACCCCGAAGTTCTTGTCAAGACTACGTGCTCTGGAGTGACGCTGCTCCAAACCATCACAAGCTAATCGGCGTCAGGGGACCGTCCATCTCTTCGCTCGGTCCCCATCAGCAGAAGAAAACCAAGCCCCGACAGGCAGGCACCTAAACGCTGGTCACATCCAAGATACAATCACCTCCTCTACCAGGCCCCAAATTCCGGCCTGCGAGGCACCGGTCGTGGCAATTACAAAACGCCGGGAGACAGGCAGCAGCCAGGAAGCGAGGCGACACGCATTCCCCAGAGAGCAGAAGGGACTTTGCTTGCAACTCCCGGTCATTCGTCTGCTGAACCGTCAGGCCAGGGCCCCGCGGACGCTGGGGCGGACACGTTCACGGCCTTCCTGCGCGCAAGTCCCAGCTCCGGTCCAGGCCCCCGTCCAGGCGTCCCGGCGGAGACAACCACCTTTGCCTGCGCCGGCGCCGGGGCGTGGACACCTAGGGCCCGCAGCTGCTCCTCCGGCGCGGGAGCCCTACACGGGAGACGAGAAAGCGCCCTCACGAGCCCCCTCCCGGCAGCGCGCTCCGGGGACGGCGACGTCCCACAGCCGACGCCGCTGCGGGCGGGCGCTTCGCCGCTTCCCGCCGCGCCGCGAGGCTGGCGACGAGTCCTGGGGCCAGTGGCGGGGCCTCTCCAACGAGGGAGCGAGCGCAGAGGGAGGGCGGCCGGGGGAGCAGGGACACGCCGGTCGGCCGCGACCACCGCCCGCAGGACCGGGACTTCCGCTCTGCGGAAGCTGCCGCCGCCAGCGCCCACGGGACTCCCGCGCTCGGTCCGCGCGTCCCGGCTCGGCCGGCCGGCGGGGCCCCGCGTCGCCGCCCGAGGCCTTCCTCGGCCGGGCTGCCCGACGCCACGGGGCCGCGTCCCCGGTTCCGGACCCGCGGGCGGACGGCCCGGTCTCCCTCGCTTCCTCGCCCGCCTTCCGGCCCCAGCACGTCCGGGCCCGGCCTTCCCCGTGCCGCCCCCGCGCCTCCTCGTCGCCCCGACCCGCCGCCGCCTCCGCCGGGCCCACCCCGGCCCGCCGAGTCCCACGTGCCGCCGTCCGTGTCCTTAGCCGGGGTCCCCGACAGGCACCGCCCGAACCTCACGCACACCGGAAGTTCCGTTAGCTCAGTTTCCGGTTTGCAGAGCCAGGGTGGTGGGTGGGAGGTGTCAGTTACGGACAGGCCGTCCAATCAAAATGCAACACGAGGGGTTTCAGAGGCGCAGGCGTAGCCCCGCCCCTCATCCGAGAACTCCGCCCCACTGCCACGTTCGACGAGGGACCGCGCGGGGGTGCGCGCATCTCCCAGCCAATCAGGAGCCACAGAGCCCGGGTCCCCACAGGCGGCAGCCATTCCAGACCCACGGAAGGTGTAGGAGAAAGCCACCAGTCACAAGTCGAGGAAGAGAAAGTTCTCCACCGGAAGCCAATGAGAAGCCCGGGAAGTGTGCGAGCGCGAGCTCCTCGACCAATCCCGGGAGAGAGGGAGGGCGGCCTCCACGGCGATTCCGAATCCGGGGTCGGGGGCCAGTGAGGGTAGCCAGTCCGAGCGCTTCGAAGGCGGGCCCCGACGCCCACCAGCCAATCGGCCGCGGGCGCGGGCGGGCGCGCGCTCGGCGGCGTTCGGGCTTATAGGGGCGGGGCGGCCGTCGCGCGCTCTCGTGGCCTCGCTGTCCGGCGGCGCCAACCGAAGCGCCGCGTCCGCTGCCGACATGCTGCGCCGCGCTCTGCTCTGCCTGGTCCTGGCCGCGCTGACGCGCGCGGGCGCCGCCGCCCCGGAGGAGGAGGACCACGTCCTGGTGCTCAACAAGGGCAACTTCGAGGAGGCGCTGGCGGCCCACAAGTACCTGCTGGTGGAGTTCTGTGAGTGCCGCCGCCCGGGCCGGGCCTGGCCGCCGCGGGGCGGGGCCGGGGCTCGGGGGCCGGGGCCGGGGCCGGGGGCAGGCGAGCGGGCGGCGCTCCGGGGCGCCCGCCCGCACCCGCGGCCGCCCGCGGAGCTGCTGTCAGCCCCGAGGCCGCTCTCCTGCCCGAGCCGGACTCCGCGGGTGACGGCAGGTCCACGGCCAGCTCGTGCCTTTGTGCCTGCTGTCCGCGTGGCAGGTGCCTCCGTGGGCCCGGGAGAGCGGGGGACCCCTGCGAGCCGCCGCAGTCACAAAGGGGCGCTCGGGGGGCAGCCCCCCGCCTGCCCGGGCCGGCCGCAGAGCGCGCGCCGCTGCGGGCCCTGCCCTGCAGCGTGCGGTCCACCCCGCACCCGGCACGCGTGTGCGCGTGTGCGTGTTGTCGCGGGGCTGCGGCCTCCGCGGGGAGGCAGCTCTGCTGTCCCGGTGCGCGCGCCCCTGCTAAGCCGTGTCGGGGCCGCAGTGCACTGGTGCGGCCCGCAGGCTCGCGACCCGCTCTTAGCTTCCCTGGGTTCCCCGAGGGCAGTGCCAGCGACGGGAGGGTCCCCGCCGCCAGAGTCTGCCCCGTGCTGGCCGGGTCGGGGCAGGGGGGCTGCTGCGGTCGTTGGCGGCCTCTGTCCCCGTACTGCTTCCGAGCCTCGGGCTGTCAGCCCAGCCGAGCGTGTTCCCGGGGTTATCTGGGTGAGCAGATAAGATTTTTATGGAAGGAAGCGCGGAGGAGAAGGCGGGGAAGCGGTGGGACTTGGGCAGTGCTGCTCTCTAGCACCCCACTTTCTTTTTCAGATGCCCCTTGGTGCGGCCACTGCAAGGCTCTGGCCCCCGAGTACGCCAAAGCCGCTGGGAAGCTGAAGGCAGAAGGTTCGGAGATCAGGCTGGCCAAGGTCGATGCCACGGAAGAGTCTGATCTGGCCCAGCAGTATGGTGTCCGTGGCTACCCTACGATCAAGTTCTTCAAGAACGGGGAAACAGCTGCTCCCAGGGAGTACACAGGTGTGACTGCCCCGCTGCCCCGGAACGGGGAGCGTAGCTGAGGGGCGGGGAGGGGAGCCTGTTCTCCGTCCAGGTCCGCCTCTCGGGCCCTTGTGAGGAGCGTCCAGCCATCCCCGCAGCGTCTCTCTGGTGGAGAGGGACAGCCTTCAGGGCTGGCGAGCTGAGGCGCGTCCCGAGACTGGCCGGGGAGGAGAGGAAGGCTGGGCCCCTTGGGCCCACACAGAGGAGCAAGTGTAGTGACCGCTAACTCTGCCGCCAAGCCGAGGGCCGCCAGGGACAGGCCGGCATCAGGCACCTGTCACAGCCGAGCTCTGTGCGGCGGGAGCCCTTGTGGCTGTCTCGGGGGCTGGGCGCCTGTGGCCTGGTAGGTACTGATGAGAGGAGAGACTTTTGTCTCTAGAACCAGTTCTGTGGCTCTGCTGTCGGAATGCTCTGGAGGAGCCTAGTTAATCCTGACGCCGGCAACTCTGGTCTCCTTCCTGTGCTGCTGTTTTATGGTTCCCGTGTTCGCTTTTGGAACAGGAAGTGCACAGTTCCACGATTCCGTCGCTGACACGTAGCTTTGGCGAATGAGACAGCCACTCCTAATCCCACCTGTAACTGGTGACTCAGCCTCGAGCCGCCACTTAGCAGAGCCCTTCCTCCGTGCGAGCTCCCCGCAGCCTTTCTCGGGTCGGACCAGGCAGCCGAACTGCAGCGGGGGGAGCGATTGGCCTCAGGCTCAAGAGGAGCTTCTGGCTGCCCGTCTTGTCCGCCCTGGGTGGCACGCAGGTGCACGATCGCTCTGCCCCGCTGGTCCGGCAGGCACGTGCGGTCGGCCATCCCGCGGACAGCGACACCAGAGTGGCCGGGATGCCCAAGGCCAGCTGGAGCTCTGCCTGTTTTCACGGGAAAAGCTGGTGTTCAGCAGACTTCCCAAGCAGCCCCCTTTCTTTTGTTTTTTTGTTTAAAGTTCCACCACATCTTTAATTAAGATGATGCGTAGAGCGAGGCGGGGGGAGAAGTGTGTGTGTGTGCGCGCGCGCGGTTACTGATTTTCAGTGTCGGGGAAATTCCGAAAACGCAGGGAGACCAGGGGAGGAACATGAATTGTAACTATCGCCAGAGGCAGCCACTGCCTTTTCCTGAGACTCAGTTGCAGCCTCTCACGCGCACAGAAGAGTCTTGTAGGCGGTAGGACGCACGCGCGCGAGGACGAGGTGGCTGTCCAGTGGCGGCGGGACAGGCCGCTCTGGCTCTGACAGCGCATAGAGGGGCAGGGCGGGCCCCGCTCTCAACGGAACCACATGTGTTTGGGCGCAGCTGGTCGGGAGGCCGAGGACATCGTGAATTGGCTGAAGAAGCGCACGGGCCCGGCCGCCACCACGCTGCCCGACGGGGCGGCTGCAGAGGCCTTGCTGGAGTCCAGCGAGGTGACCGTCATTGGCTTCTTCAAGGTAGAGGCTTGGGAGCTTCCTCTAGGGGCCTTTTTCCCCCTAGCATGGGAGGAGGGCTCCCCAGGGACCGGGCCTGGCGGGGGTCCGTCGTGCCGGGGAGTGTGGCCACTTCTCCAGCTTCTCCTCTGTAGGACGTGGAGTCGGACTTTGCCAAGCAGTTCCTGCTGGCAGCGGAGGCTGTCGACGACATACCTTTTGGGATCACGTCCAACAGTGACGTGTTCTCCAGATACCAGCTGGCCGGGGACGGGGTCGTGCTCTTCAAGAAGGTGAGTGGCCCTCCCTCGGCCCTACCCTGGTGCTGAGACACCGTGGGGCATGGGGGGGGGGGCTGCTTTCCTTATCGCTCCGGGGCTGGCGGACCTTGGCCAGGCGGTGCTGCCCCGCTCCGACTTACCAAGGGCCAGTTGTGCAACGTCCGGCTGGAGGAGCCGTTTGGACTCGGCCTTCAGACTTTGCGCCGTTGGGTTGCTGTGGCTCGCGTGGCAGCTGCCGGGCCGTGTCTAACAAGAGCACGGCCGTTCTGCAGGGTTGGCTCTTCTAAAAGAGACCAGGAAGAACGGTGGAGGTCGGTCTGTGACTGGTTCCAAGCGTAGGATTGTAATTACGCGGACAGCGCCACGCGACTGGCGCTCCTGCTTCTGTGACAGTCCTGCTCCCTGGAAACCGAGATTCTGAGCGTCGGCTCGTGGTGTGGCAAGCACGGGTCCTGGGCCACGTGCCCTTCAGTTGCCTGCGCCGTTGCTAGAATGAGGCCTGGCTCCCACGTGCAGCTGGCCATGGGGTCACAGGGTCTTTTGATTTTTGTTTTAGCCATCACACAGCCAGGTGGGCTGGCGGAACCCGTGATGCCCGAGCACGCTCTCCTGCCTCGGCCCGTGGTGTGTCTGTGCGGTTGCGATGGCGCAGGTGGTGGAGAGGGAGAACACGCCTGGAGAGTGGGGACAGGGCAGGAGGCATGTCCTTGGGACTGGGGATAGGGTCTCTGAGTCCCGGTTTGTCCCTGTGGGAAGCGGGCAGGTTCAGAGCTCCAATAAACCAGTACAGTGTGCGGTCCAAAGGGGTGCCAGGCTCCAGGCTGGGGCCACCGTGTATGCGCCCCCTCACGTGTGGGGCCGCTGGGCCAAGTGACTAAAGAAAGGCCATGGTCAGCTCTCTGGAGTACCTGCTGCATCTGGCATTACGCCAGGCACTGGTGGTGGGGGGGGGCTAGGTGTCTCCCAGGCGGAGGACCGGGACACGCTGGCTTGGGGTGGCTTTCTTCTGCTGTCCTTGCCGTTCCGCTGTTTCTGTAGTCCGCCCTGCCTCGGGAGAACTCCAGACGCGGTCTTCGCTTTCAAAGGGAGCAGCTTTTTTTTTCTTTAAAATTTTATTTATTCGTTTGAGAGAGGAAAAGAAGGGAGGGAGAGGCAGGCCCCACGCTGAGCAGGGAGCCTGATGCAGGACTCGATCCCAGGACCCCGGGACCATGACCTGAGCTGGAGGCAGACACCCAACCATCTGAGCCCCCCAGGCGCCCCCAGAGTACCAGTTTTCATGCAGGACCTGTGGGTGCTCACGTGGCTATGAGGGTCTGCGGAGGCTTCATGTGCAGGAGCTCAGTGGGTGAACTGATCACCGTGTGCTTCCTGTGGTCCTTGCTCGCAGGGCACAGCTGGCCCCCTTGGGTCTGATGCCGGTTGGGGGCAGCCTTGAGCAGAAGCCCGGTGGAGCCCAGGGACTTGGTACTGCGCAGGTCTGCGGGAGTCACAGCTGCTGTGCCGTGGGCCACGCCACGGACAAGAGGAGGGAGGCTCAGGTCCAGCTCCTGAGTTCTTACCGGGCAGCCTCCCATCTCCTTCTGCAGGCCGTTCAGCCCAGATCCTCAAAGTGCGCTGGGTCTTCCTGTCTGCCCAGGGCCATTGGGGGTGGTGGGGGGGTGCTGAGCCGGGTGCCTTCCCAGGGCCAGTGGGCTCCCAGAAGCCGCCAGCAGCCATTCACTGGAAGGCTGGGGGCCTGGGTCATGGGTCACTGTCTGTTGGAGCTTTGGTTTGAGAACTGCTTACACTGTGTCTTTGTCACAGTGTTTGCTTTTTCTTTTTTATTCTTTGAAGTTGGAGGTCTGGGAGTAGCTGTGGGGCTAGGCTTCTCGTTCACTGCCTACAGCGTCGAGCCTTTTGGGGATGTTAGTCGCTGGGGCCCGATGCAGCTGGCCTCTGCTGTTGTCCTTAGTTAGGTAAGAGCTGATTGTTTTTCACTAACGTAAACAGCGAGCATCGTGGGATGCGGTACCGTTACTGAAAAGATCATGTCTCGAGACAGGTGCATGGGGAAACTCTGTTCTTCAGGCCTCGAGTGAAATCGGCCAGACCACTCTCAGCGTGGGGGCGGAGACGGTTCTGGGGAAGTGGCCTGTGTGCTGCTTGGAGGGGCTCAGGCCTGCTGGGGCCCAGCCTCCTGGCTCTGCCCCCTCTCCCTCTTCCCCATCCCTGGTTTGGGGGAGAGCAAAGCTTCAGTTTCGCCCGGGAGGGGGGCTCCCAGTCTCCAGCCCTTGATGCGGCCTAACTTAGCAGCCCCTGTTGTGGTCAGGATGGAGCTCCGGCTGGAGCGGAACGTTGGCAGGAGCGGGGAGTGGCTGCCTGCTCTTGCAGAAGTTCCTTTGGGGAGGCGTAGGGGGAAATGACTGGGAAGGAAAGGGTAGCAGTTTCTTTTTTTTTTTTTTTTTTAGATTTTATTTATTTGACAGAGATCACAGTAGGCAGAGAGGCAGAGAGAGAGGAGGAAGCAGGCTCCCCGCTGAGCAGAGAGCCCGATGCGGGGCTCGATCCCAGGACTCTGGGATCATGACCTGAGCCGAAGGTAGAGGCTTAACCCACTGAGCCACCCAGGGGCCCCGAGGATGGTAGTTTCTGTCCCTGGGTCTGATCTGACAGTTCAGAGGGAAGGACGGAAGGCTCACCTGGGCAGGCTCAAGCAGTCCGTCAGCCGGTCTTCGAACCCTATCCAGAGGCGCAGCTGCGGCTGGGCTCCCATTGGGCCTCTCTGGGGGAACAGCTGGGCCTTCCACCTTCGGGCCCTGGGACTCCTCAAACTCGTCATGTTATTGGGAATCCCAAAGGGCTGGAGTGGCTACATATTATATTTACTGGTTTTTATTGGGTCAGAAATTAGAATTGAGAAATTTTTTTTTTCCTGAAGATTTCATTTATTTGAGAGAGAGGCAGAGGGAGAAGCAGGCTCGCTGTTGAGCAGGGAGCCCAAGCGGGACTGGATCCCAGGACCCGAGCCAAAGGCAGAGGCTGCACCAACTGAGCCACCCAGGGGCGCCCGGCTGGCTTAGTCGGAAAAGCGGGTGACTCTTGACCGCAGGGTTGTGAGTTCGAAGAGCCGGTGACTCTTGACTGCAGGGTTGTGAGTTCCAGGCCCAGGTTGGGCAAGGAGGCAACTTAAACCTCGTCCATCTAAAACAAGTTATTTGTAATGACTCGTGAAAGTTGGTTTTTCCGGGCTGACTGCAGCTATGTGGTGAGAGTGTTGGGTTTCTGGCAGTCACTGACGTCTGCCTGGTGGAGGCAGCCCTGGCTGACCTCTGTCTGGACGTCCCTCATCTCCGCTTCCGTCCAAGGGCACAGCGGGCCCGGGAGAGGGCGCCTTGGGAGGCCAAGCAGGAAACTGCAGCCGCTGTGAAAGGCCCGGCCGGCGCCCTCCCCTTGGCGTCGCTGTTGCCTGATGCTGGGAGAGAGGCTGCCCTCTGCAGCTCGCCTCGGGCTTTGTTTCGTGCACAGAGGCCTGTGGCTTTTGCTCCCTGTTGCTCTTGAAAGCCCGGACGGGAAGGGGGCTGCCGGGGTGGGGGTGGGGGGCGCCGCGGGAGGCTCTGGGAGCACCAGGGTCCTCCCGGCCCTCTCTGCATCCACAGTTCGACGAAGGGCGCAACAACTTTGAGGGGGACATCACCAAAGAGAAGCTGCTGGACTTCATCAAGCACAACCAGCTACCGCTGGTTATCGAGTTCACGGAGCAGGTGTGGCTCTCCTGTGGGTCCTGCGCCCTGAGGATGGGGTGGCGCGGGAGGGTCACGAGGTCCTGGCCCCAGGGACCCCTCGATACGCAGTGTTGCCTCAGTGGCATCGCAGCTGCCCGGGGAATCTCGTTAACGGCTCAGTTCGTGGCCCAGACCCAGTGCCTTCTGCTTGTGACACAGACGGCCCCAAAGATCTTCGGAGGCGAAATCAAGACCCACATCCTGCTGTTCCTGCCCAAGAGCGTGTCCGACTACGACAGTAAGCTGAGCAGCTTCAAGAAGGCCGCTGAGAGCTTCAAGGGGAAGGTGAGCCCTCGCGCGCCTGCAGGGGCGGAGGGCAGGAACCGCTGTGGGCCCCCACCTGACGGCGCCTCTTCCCCCCAGATCCTCTTCATCTTCATCGACAGCGACCACGCCGACAACCAGCGCATCCTCGAGTTCTTCGGCCTCAAGAAGGAGGAGTGCCCCGCCGTGCGCCTCATCACCCTGGAGGAGGAGATGACCAAGTACAAGCCGGAGTCCGACGAGCTGACGGCGGCGAAGATCGAGGAGTTCTGCCATCGCTTCCTGGAGGGCAAGATCAAGGTGGGGGAGCCGCGTCCTGGCGTGGCGCTGGCCTGCGCCAGCCTCTGGGCCCTCGGGGCTCCCCTGCTTAGGGAGCTCGGACCAGCCCCGACCTCCGGGCACGGTCCTCTCCTGCGGCTCCGAGGGCCGGTGTGGGGGCTCCGGGCGTCCGTGAACCTGCTCCACCTGCCCTCCAGCCCCACCTCATGAGCCAGGAGCTGCCCGAAGACTGGGACAAGCAGCCTGTCAAGGTGCTGGTTGGGAAGAACTTTGAAGAAGTTGCCTTCGATGAGAAAAAGAACGTCTTTGTGGAATTCTGTAAGTAAAGTCCCTCCAGCGCCCCCAGGCCTGTCTGTCCCGCAAGGACGTGCGCGCTGGGGGCAGGCAGCGGGCGGCTCTGGGCCCAGTGCCTCGGCACGGCTCTCTTTCAGATGCCCCGTGGTGTGGCCACTGCAAACAGCTGGCTCCCATTTGGGATAAGCTGGGAGAGACCTACAAGGACCACGAAAACATCGTCATCGCCAAGATGGACTCCACAGCCAACGAGGTGGAGGCCGTGAAAGTGCACAGCTTCCCCACGCTGAAGTTCTTCCCCGCCAGCGCGGACAGGACGGTGCGCGGCCGGCCCGGCCAGGGTGGGGGGCAGGGGGGCTGCCCAGCTCCCTGACGCTCCCCCCACTCCACAGGTCATTGACTACAACGGGGAGCGGACACTAGACGGTTTTAAGAAGTTCTTGGAGAGTGGTGGCCAGGACGGGGCTGGGGACGATGACGTGAGTGGGGGTCGGTGGGCGCCGCTGGAGGGGCACGCGCGTGTCCCCAGGCCGGGCAGGGCCACTCTCCCTGCGGAGCGCTCCGGGCGGCGGCCTTCAGGCGGTCTCGGAGTGCTGGTATTTGCTCGTGGCACCCTAGACTTGTCCCATAAGGGCCCCTGCCAGTCGGGACTCGGGCTCCTCCCCAGCCGGGTGGCTGGGGTGTCCTGCTGGGCAGCAGCTTCGGCCTTGGGCGCAGCAGAGTGTCGTCTGCTGGGTTGGGGGGGGGCCGAAGGGGCAGCAGGCCCGCCAAGGTAGCGCACCGTGAAGCTGGCGCAGGACCCGGGGGCTGTCACTGGCCCCACAGACCCTCGAGACTGTGTCCTGGGCTCCCCTCCCCGTCTCTCTTGTTGGCGGAAGGCCCCCTCGCGTCCGCTCGTAGAGACCAGAGTTGGTCGCTTCTGTCCGCATGGCCAGCTGCGCTGCAGGGCCCGGGTGCTGGGGCCGGGCTGTGCCGCCAGCCTGTCCCAATGGGTCTCTTCCTCCACCCCAGGACCTGGAAGATCTGGCAGAAGCGGAAGAGCCTGACCTAGAGGAGGACGACGGTGGGAAAGCCGCGCGAGACGAGCTGTGAGGTGCGGTGTGCGGACCTGGCGCCCCAGACACGGACCCCCACGGGTGGCGCGGCCCAGTGGCGCGGCCTCCGGAAGCCCGAGGACCCTCACGGGAAGGAGGGGACACCGACCGGAAATGCAGGGAATTTTTCTGAAACAACACTTTATCCTAACACGTGTAAATTTAGACCCGTCTCTTGTGCTTTCCAGTTTTTGGAAAGGGATATCGCTCCGGGCCAGCTCACTGTGGTGGGCTGTTTCTTTTTCTTTTTCTTTTTCTCTTTCTTTTTTTTTTTTTTTTTTTATTGTGATGTACTTTTTCGTACATGGTTTTGTCCAAAGTGCTTGTTAAAATGTCTCTGAATCTCATGCAGCTGAAGTCTCCTTCCTGTTAGGGTTTATACTATGACTTTAAGAAATTCCATTTGTGGGATTTTGAGACATTTTTGGACGTCAGGGTGTCCCACTGTGGCCGGGCCTCCCTGGAGACTCTTGTCCCCTGTGTGGGAGGGGTCAGGCCGGGCTGGCCAGGTCCCTCTCCCCTCCTGCTGGTACCGCGTGACAGAGCGTGGGTCTCGTGTTGTTGGCTTAGGTGGAGACTCTAGGTCTCCATCACAGGGGCCTTGTACGACTGGAGGGGGTGATGGATGCCGGCTGAGCCCAGGGCAGACCCGGGCGGCCCCTCTTCCTCCCCGGTGCTCTGTGACTCCCAGCACCACCTGAGGCCTGCGGCAGGCACAACCAGAACCCTCCATTTCCAGGCTGGGCAACGGCCAAGGGTGCTTGAGCTGAACCATGTGCGGGCCGTTATTCAGCCGTTTCTACCACAATATTGGAATTGAAATACATTGGCCAAATAAAGTTGAAATTTTACTACCTCTCGTCTCTGCTTCACAAGCTCTCCATGTGGCGGGGAGTGGGCTGGGGTCAGGCCTCTCCCCATCGGGGCAGCTTTCTTGGAGCATGGGGCATCCACGGGAGCCACAGGCGTGTCCCAGGTGGTCAGTCGCCAAGCACGCACGGCCGCGGGTGCTGCAGCTGGATGGGAATGGGGGCTCTGGTAGTGTCCTGGGGCATCTCGCTGCCTCGGGACATAAGGTGGCCCCTTCTGGAGCCCGCCCGGCCAGCGCCAAGGCTTTCTGCCGCCGGGGGTCTGACGAGTCAGCGGCGTGCGCTTGGGCACGGGTGACCCGGTGGCATTGCTGTGCTCACCACTGAGCCACACTGGTCAGGGTCGCAAATCACCCAGGTTGGTTTGTTTGTTTTAAGCTTTTATTTATTTGACAGAGATCACAGGTAGAGAGGCAGAGAGAGATGGGGCAGGAGGGAAGCCTACTGAGCCATCCAGGCGCCCCAAATCACCCAGGTTTTAAAATGTGATTTGACCTGTAGAACCTCAGCTTGCTTGGAGTTCACGCTGAGAGAACTGGTTTTCCTGGATGGCAGGCCCAGCTGCGGTACGGGGCTGATGGTGTGTGGGAGCCTGACAGTGACTCCTTGGGACCCCGGGCAGTGTGGGGGCGCCCGTGGATCCCTCTTGAGAGCAGGAGAGGGGCTCCACACGGGTGGCGGGACTCTGATGGTCGCCCAGCCATCCCCACCCGGGGCTTTGCATCTGTTGGTCTCTGAACACGTGTACAGCAGCAGGTGGGACCGAGGGGCTGCCTGCCGATGTCCTGGGAGGGAATGCACATGAACATTTGGTCCACCTTGGGTCAAGGACAGCATGAAGCACAATTCCCGAGAAGCCCTGCAGCACACATGCATTGTTCAGTTCCTGGCCCCCCAGCTCTGATGCCCATGTGCCGGTGGGGGCTTCGCTGGTGCAGACGCACCCATAAGGTGTGTTGCCATCGGGCTCCTCTCGGTGTTCTCTGCTCACTCCCGTGTGCCTGCCCGTGTCCTCCCTGCCACTGGCAGCCCGGCCTCCAGGCCTGCACAGACCCCAGCCCAGGGGAGGAGAGCGGTACCTAGCCAGCGTGCTGGGAGGACCCAGCGTTAGGACCCTAGGCAGCACCAGCCAGGCCCTCAGCCACTCCTCCCCTCCACGGCCCTGGTCCTCGGGTGGCCTGTGCTGGCGCTGGCTTCTAGCTCTTCCACTCCAGGGTTTATGTGTGTCATGCCTTGGTCCTAGGAGGTCCTAGGAGGGTGGTAGCCCTACCCGCAAAATGTGAGCTGCTCCCACAGGGGGACGCGTGGCCTCCAACAGAGGAAACCAGCACAGAGCGAGGCCATCCGGAGTCAGAGCTGCGCACTGGGGGACGCTGTGCTCCCAGCCCCAGCGGCGGGTGTGGGTGACCCTACGACCCAACTGTGCTGTGTCCTGTGCACGGAGAGCTGGCCGTCACGTGCTCCGGGAGGGGAGTGAGTCACCCATACCTTTCCCCTTTTGCTGAGGCAGCTGACGGGCACATTCCAGGGCCCAAGGCTGGCCAGGAGGCTGTGTGGTGGAGTCCGAGACCAGACCGGGCAGGGCCGTGGGGTTAGCGGGGTGCTCAGCTCCGGCTTAGCAGCCTGGGGCATCCCAAATCTCTCTCTCCCCTCCCCCTTCTCTTCTGCTCTCTGCAGGTGCTTAGAGGCTGCTGTCCGGCCACGCACCAGCCCCTTGAGGTCCTCCAACCGCAAAGCCTGGCGGCAGGAGAGCAGCCAGCAATGGGCCTGCACCTGTTCTAACAGGTGCTTGGGCTCCTGCTTTTCCTTGAACTTTCCAGAGTAAGCTTCTTGCGTTCATTAAGCGTCTTGGTTGACTGCAGGCTCTAGAAGGCTCCTAGCATGGCACAAACCAGATCACTTCACAAGTGCCCGTGGGCGTCAGGGGCCAAGCTGGACCCATCGGGTTTGGCTCCGCCGTGGCCCGGCTGGCGAGAGGCTCTGCAGACAGCCTCGGGTCGGACGCTCGGCTCTGGCTTCAGACCCCAGCTTTCCAGAAGGGGATGCCTCAGGTCACGCCCTTGGTTTAGAGCACAGTTCCCCGTCCTCACGAGAACAAAAAGCACATTAAATACCTTTCTGGGAGGCTGTTGTGACTGGCAGGAGGGGGCTTTGGGCGCCTGTCCCTTCTCTGATCCAAATGGAAACGCCAAAGCTCTCAGCCCACCTCAGTCAGATGGACCAGGGGCTCCATCACTGGGGTTGCCAACAGGCTGGCCCGGGCTGGCCTGTCTCTAGCCTAAAGCTGGGTCAGTCTCAGGAAGGGCTGCGCCCTTGGCAGCTGTATCCAGGGTTCTGGGAGGGCAGACACAACTTTCCACGGCACCAGAATAGACAATCTTCACATCAAAGGAAAGTTCTTTCTCCTGGAAATCAGCCAGAAGCTATACTGACCCCTCCCAAGTGACCAGGAGTTAAGATCAGCTGGCACCAGCCTCTGAGCCTGCAGTGCTGGGCCACTGGGCACCAGCCCTGTACTGGGCCCCGGCAGCAGCAGGCAGGGGCTCTGGGAAGGGCTGGGGAAACTTGTCGGGGCGGGCATTCTGTCCGAGGCAGTGCCCCGTTTCTCCACAGCATCTGGCCCAAGGCTTTGCACCTAGAGGGTGTTAAACACATTTGTTGATTTGGTTTTGTTGGATCCAAACCAGCCTGGTGACACAAGGCTGCTGCTAAGCAGGCTGCCTGCTCCACCCCTGTGCCCAGCACCTGTCCATCTGGGCTCTGTCCTCATTCAGGATTTGGGTGACCACCCAGGGGGATCGCGCCCACGTTACGGACTGCACCGCATCCCTCCGATCTTCCAATGTGGCAGTGCTAACCCCAGAACTCCAGACTGTGATCTTATTTGGAAATACAAGGTCCACAGATGTGATCAGTCAAGATGAGGTCATGCTGGGGACGCCTGGGTGGCTCAGTGGATTAAGCCACTGCCTTCGGCTCAGGCCATGATCTCAGGGTCCTGGGATCAAGCCCCACATCGGGCTCTCTGCTCAGCGGGAGGCTGCTTCCCCCTCTCTCTCCACCTCTCTCTCTGCCTACTTGTGATCTCTCTCTGTCAAATAAATAAATAAAATCTTAAAAAAAAAAAAAAAAAAGATGAGGTCATGCTGGAATAGGAAGACCCTAATCCAATGACTGGGATTCTTACAAAAAGGGGAAATCTGGACACAGACAGGAAAGGAGGAGACCACGTGGACATGAAAACAGAGATGCAGTGATACATCTACGAGCCAGAAAGGACCAAGAACCACTACCAAAAGCCAGGAGAGGAGCCTGGAACAGATTCTCCTTCTGAAGGAACCGACCCTGCAACACCTTCATCTTGGGCTTCTGGCCTCTAGAACCACGAGAAAATCAGGTTTAAGTCCCCAGTCTGGTACTTGGTGACAGCAGCCCTAATAAACGCAGCCAGCCAGCCAGCCTCACGTGCTGCGGGGGCTGACCCTGAGCCCCCAAGTGTGCTCCTGGGAGTGTGCTCATGTCTACTGCTTCTCTCCAGTGAAGCCGGGCCACCTCCACACACTGGTGGCCACAGTAGGACCACTCATGCTGGCCCAGGTGGCTGGGCATCTCCCTAGCGTTCCGCTGGTTCCACTCCCATAGGTGTCTAGGCCAAGCAGAGCCCACACCCCTATGGGGTGTGATGGCCCCTCCCGGGGGAGCAGATGGCACGCTCTCTCAAATGGGAGCACGGGTGTCCTTGGCCCTGGAAGCCGGGGAAGTGTGGGGGGTGGGGACATGGGGATGGAGGGAAACAGGGCAGCATGGGCTGGGCAGCCAGGAACCGAGGCGTTTATTTGAATTCTGATCTGGGAAGTTTCTGAGGAGGAAGGCAGCATGGTACAAGCCTGAGGAGAGGTGACAAGTGACAGGGAGGGATACAGGTAGGGCTGGACCTTCTCTGGCATGGTCAGGGCCCTGTGCCTCCTCCTCCGCTGGGGGGCAGCCCCCTTGTTCTCTGGGAGGTGGACGCAGCCACCCTCACCGGACACCATGGCCTTTTCTCTGCGTCTCCATGCCTTTGGCAGGTACCTGGGCCCTCTCCATGACCTTGGTAGCCACTTGCCTTCCTCATGGGTCCTGTCCTTCTAGTGCCTTCTCCTGCCCTCTGTAAGGCACCTTCTGGGCCCAGCTGTGGGGCAGACAGCAGTGGCCAGGAAGGATCTGACCCCTTTGGCCGGGGCACAGTGACAGGTGGGCTGAAAGATGAACCACTGAACATGATCCCGCGCGCAGGGCCGGCGCTGCTCCGTTTCAGCCCCTCCCGGCCAGAGCATGACTGCGCAGCTTTATATAGCGCTGCGATCCTATATAAGACGGAGGCGCCGGGCGGCCCAGAAGCACGGCAACAGCGGCGGAGGTGACTGCATGCGCGGTGTGATCCCGGCCGGACACGTCCCTTCCCCGAGCAGCGGGGTCCCCACACGGCGGGCCCACCACAGCACCCAGGATGCCCAGCAGGACCAGCCGCTATGCCCGGTACAGCCCACGGCAGCGGCGCAGGCGGCTGCTGGCCGACCGCAGCGTGCGCTTCCCTAACGACGTCCTGTTCTTGGACCACATCCGCCAAGGGGACCTGGAGCAGGTGGGGCGCTTCATCCGGGCTCGGAAGGTCGCCCTGGACACCATCCACCCCTCAGGTGAGTGCCTGTGGGGCCAGCGCGGGATCTGTGGGGTGTCCAGGAAAGGCTCCGCCTTGACCCCTCCTGCCCTGTGCAGGCCTGGCCGCCCTGCACGAGGCTGTGCTCTCCGGGAACCTGGAGTGTGTGAAGCTGCTGGTCAAGTACGGGGCCGACATCCACCAGCGGGACGAGACCGGCTGGACGCCTCTGCACATCGCTTGCAGCGACGGGTACCCGGACATAGCCAGGTGAGGGGTCCAGCCGCGGGCTCCGTCTCCACCGCTCTGGCCTCAAGGGGCCTCCGGGATGTGGTCTGGGCAGCCCAGGTCCAGCTGAGAACCCCAGGAGCTCCTGGAACCTCTTTTCTGCTGTCTTCCCGGCGGGCTGGACAGCCGTTTCCGCAGGGTCAGGTTCCCTCCCCCGCGCCCCTCCTGCAGAAACCCTACAAGGGTGTGCGGCAGCAGCAGCCCCCGGCCCGGGGTGGGGTCAGAGCGCCCTTGGCCACCTCCCCACTGCCGCCTTGGCCCCCCAGGTACCTCATCTCCCTGGGGGCAGACAGAGACGCCGCCAACGACGATGGAGACCTGCCGTCGGACCTCATCGACCCGGACTTCAAGGACCTGGTGGAGCTTTTCAAGGGGACCACGATGGACTGAGCCCCCCCGCCGCCCCGCCCCCCGGGCTCGGGCCCTGCCTGGAGAAGTTGGGCGCCCACCCCCCAAGTGCTCGGAACTGCCCGCCGGTGGGACCCCGGTACCTGGGCTCCCCCTCTTCTGGCCTGGCTTTTTCTGCAGGTGAATTTTTTATTGGGATTCTTTTTACTTTTTCAATAAACGTCATTTGCTAGCCCCTGGTGGTAGCCTGGTTACTGGGGACGGGCCCCAGCTCCCGCACTCCCCGCGGCCAGCGGGCCCTGCCGTCCACACCGGCTTGTGGGTCCGGGCGTCGGCGCCAACGCAGGCGGCCAGAGTCTCGGGGCTCCGGGCTCCGAGCTGTCTGACCGCGCCAGCCCCAGGCCCCCCGGACGCCGCCGCCCCAGCCGCTCGGCTGCGCTCCCCGCGGCTCCGCACCCCGCAGACCCCGCCGCACCCCGTCCGGTGGACAACCCGCACGCCGTTTCCGCAACACCCCGGCCTCAGGCCCCGCCCCCGCCTGCTGCGCGCGCCGGCCGTCACGTGGCTCTCACGCTCCCCGCGCCTGCGCACGACGGTGACGTCACTTCCGGCCGGGCCCCTGCTAGCGGCGGCGGCGGCGGCGGCGGCGGCGGCGGAACGGGCGAGGTGAGGTGAGGTGAGGCGGACGCGGGGGCGGCGCGGGCGGGGGGGCGAGGTGAGGCGGGCGCGGGGGCGGGGCGGGGCGGGGCGGGCGCGGCCCGGGCCCGCCCTGGCGCGGCGGTTGGCGCGGGGAGGGCTCGGGCGGGGTCGCGCAGGGCCGGGAGCCGGCGCCGCGTTCGGTCCGCTGCGCCCAAGTCGCTGGGCCTGCTGGGGGGCGCGCGGCCCGGCGCGGAGGGGGCGGCGGGGAGGGGCCGTGGGGACGTGGCGGGGCTGGTCCGCGCGGCGCTCGGGACCGGGCACCCCGCCACCCGGGGAGAGGGGCTCGGGAGGGGCAGCCGGGGACCCGCCCTTTTCGGTCTCTGAAGCCGCCGCCGCCGAGGTGGACACATGTCCCGCCTTGCCCGTTCCCCAAAGGGGACAGTCCTGAGGATGCTTCTTGGCTCCTGGGATGCCCTGGCCGGGCCCCGCCGCAGCGTTTCTTTCCCGTTTTCCAGCCTTTCCCGCAGGCCCGGTGGTGCGGGGCGCAAAGGGGGTGAGCTGGGCCCGGCCCCCGGGGAGCTCACTGGGCTGCAGGGCCTGACGCCGCCCCGGGGGCTGCCGCGGTGGGTGGTGGACAGGGGGTATGGCGGTGCCCACGTCCTGTGCTCTGGCCAGCCCCAGGGAGGCTTCCGAGAAAAGGCGGTCTTTTAGCTGAATCTCAAGGATGAGGCTTGGGCGGAGGGGACGCCGCGGGCCGCTCCCCCAGCGGGGAGGTCTGGGTAGAGAAGCCTTCGGAGAGGAGAGCCAGGCGGTCTGGGTCCGCGGTGGGGGTGCTCGCCCTCGGGGCTGTTGCCTGGGGCGGGAGCTGCTGCCCCAGCCAGGACCGAGGGCGGGGGCCAGGCTGTGCTGCTTAGAGGTCTTGCCCGGGTCTCCAGGGGAGCGCCTCTGCGGTTCCCGCCAGCCGTGTTCTGGTGCCTGCGGGGCTAGTAGGTCGTTTTCTGGAGGTCCTCGTGGCTGGGATGAGTACCGCAGGGACCCAGCGTGCCGGGGAAGTGGACTCTGAGCAAACCTGAGCATCAGGAATTCCGGAGGAGCACACAGCCACCACCGTCCGCGTCATGGGTTCTGACTCCAGGATCCTCGCTGTCCTCTCCCCTCCTGTTTCTGGGCATGCGGCTGTGTGTTGGAAAGTCTGCGACTGGGGGCTGAGGGCTGGGCTTCAGGTCCCCCCACGCCCTGCCTCCCCCCAGGAGGTCTCCTTGGTTCCCGGGCAAGGTACAAAACGTATCCATCCGGAGAGACTCCTCCTTGTCCCTGAGCAGAACCACACTGATGTGGAGGTGTCCAGGGACCGGCCACAGGGCGCCAGCAAGGGCATCAGCGGGCTCTGAGGTGCTCAGGTGCCCTGGAGGCTCAGATCCTGGGAGCCACTGGGGGTTCAGACCGAACTTCGCTGGGTGGTGGCGGCTCGCTGTGGCTGGTGGCACTGCTGCCTTTTCACACGTGCTGGGAGTTCCCGGCCCGCCGCCTCCCTGTGAATGGGCTGGCTCTGCATTTGGGGTGCCCAGGACTGTCCTGGACCGTGCTTCGTAGTCAGCAGTGGCTTGCCGCTCCCAGAAGTGCCCCGTCAGTGCGTTCTTCCTGTGACTGTCCTGTCTCTCGTCAAGCAGGAGAGCCTAGTGCGCATCCGTGGGGGCTGCTTTGGCTTAGACAGGGCCTCCCAGGCCCGGGAAGGCAGGGGTTTCCCTGGAGGCCGCAGAGCAAGCATGGATGATCTCCAGCCACAGAACGGTCTGGACGCTGCCGTGTGCCTAGCACGCAGCCGCCGGCCCCCACGAGCTCAACAGCCGTGGACAAGAGTCAGGCCCTGCAGCGTGCACAGTGTGGGGGGCGGCGCGTGGTTCTCTGGGGTGTGACGGCAGCTGGCAGAGGCAGTTCTGTTTCAGAGACTGCTGGGGCGTGAGCTGGAGCCCAGCAGTCAGACACACCTGAAGGAATAGATTGGGCCACACTGAGGGCCTGCTGGCATTAGAGGGCCCAGGGCATGTAGGGCCGGGAGTTACTTGGGGGGGGCTGTCAGGACCGGGGTTGGGGGGGAGTCTAGTTGGGTGGGGTTAGCTGCGAATGGGAAGAGGTGGCAGGAGAGCACGTTGGAGGCTCTGGGAAGGCTGGCCCTGGGCTTGCTGATGGTGGGATTGTGGGCCGAGGGGAGACTGTCGTTGCGTCGTTAGATGTGAGACACCAGTGACTGAGCTGTCCCTCACATCATGGTCACCCAGACTGGAAGGACACGGCAAACGTTGACGTGCCACACGTGACCTTGTTTCTTTTCTTTTTTTTTTAAAGATTTTATTTCTTTATTTGACAGAGAGCAAAAGAGAGAGAGAGCACAGCATGGGGAGCGGGAGAGGGAGAAGGAGGCTCCCCGCTGAGCAGGAAGCCTGACGCGGGGCTCGATCCCGGGAGCCCGAGATCATGACCTGAGCCGGAGGCAGATGCTCAACTGACGGAGCCCCCAAGGCGCCCCAGAGCTGAGGAAATAATTGTGCCTCTAGTCCTGTGAGCAGAAGAGGGAAAGCAAATGAGGGGGAGGAGGGAGATGGTTTGGGAAGTGGTGCAAGCCAGGTACTCTGTGACAAGGGCTTGCCCTCCCTTAGGCTGTTGTCCCCGGCCCTTGCCCCCAGCCCTCCCCTGAGCACCAGGTCCCCATCCTGCTGGACTGGAGGCTCCGTGGTCCTCCATGGCTCGGCCTGTCTTGCTAGGTGTCCTTGGCACTCCCCCAGGCCTGTGCTGCTCTCCCCAGCACGCTGGTCACTCAGCCCCTCCACCCTGCCACTCTCGTGGCCCCACTCAGCACTTTTCTGTGGCAGTCAGTGGCACTCTGGTGTCCCTCTGGTTCATCGGAGATGCCCCGCAGTCAGCCAGCCTCCGGCCTCCCGTCCTAGCTACCGCTCACGGACGGGCAGCCTTGGCTGACTGCCCACCTTCTCCCCTCATTCCACCCACACCGTGCTTGCCGAGGTCGGGGAGATGTTGTCGTGCAGGTCCAGTGGTCGATTAGGTCCAGATTGTACTCCAGCTGTCCCCTTAGAGGTCTCCCCACTGACGTTCCCTTTCTCCCGTCGGAGCCTCTGTGGTTGGCCCTCTGTTGGGGGCTGCTCCCAGGGCTCCCGTGTCCCCAGGCTTCCATCATCTGTCCTTCCCTCAGTGCTGTCTTCCACTCTCACGCGGTTCAGGCTCCCAGCTGTGTCGTCCCTCTTCAGGGGCAGGAGCAGGCTCGACACACACCCCCATTCTTAGTGGTTCTTCCATTGGATGCTCGTGAGTGGCGCTTCTCTGGCCACTCCCGGGCATCTCTCAGCGGCCGCGTGGCCCCTGTCTTGGGCACATACCCAGGACTAGGATGGCTGGGGGTGCGTATTGATTGTGTTTTTTAGTGGGAAGTTTCTTTGGCATCAGGATTGGAGGCCCAGTCGCCCAGTCACCATAGGAGGTGGGGAGGGTGAGGGAGTGGCAGGTCACTGTCCCTTCTGTCTCCGGGAGGCTGCTTCTCCTGGTGCTGCTGAGTCTTGCCAGTTGGCAGGGTCTGGTGGGGGTGGGGCCTGTACAAGATGTTGGTGACAAAGGCCCGGGGAGGGAGGGCACGGAGGTTTCTCGGTCTGGGAGGACAGGCTGGTAAGACACAGGCTCTAGCATTTGGCCTGGTGCGGTAGACTTTGTGCTGGGAGAGGAGGCAGAAGGTGGCTCCTTTTTAAAATGTCATTCCGTCTTGGGACGCCTGGGTGGCTCAGTTGGTTGAGCGGCTGCCTTCGGCTCAGGTCATGATCCCAGCGTCCTGGGATCGAGTCCCACATCGGGCTCCTTGCTCGGCAGGGAGCCTGCTTCTCCCTCTGCCTCTGCCTGCCACTCTGTCTGCCTGTGCTCGCTCTCTCGCTCTCTCTCCCTCTCTCTCTGACAAATAAATAAATTTAAAAAAAAATTAAAAAAAAAAAAAAAAATGTCATTCCGTCTGTTCTTCAGGCCTCCAGGCCGTGAGAAGCTCCTGGATGTGTGATACAAAGGCCCGTGTTTATCCAGTTTGTCCAGGGTATTAGAAGCCTTAGCTAAAGCAGGACGTCCATATGGGAGGGCCTTTGTGACGGATGCGCAGGTCTGGGACAGGGAACTGATGTGATTTTCTCCTGCTGCTGGTTTTTTTATTTTTATTTTTTTTAAGATTTTATTTATTTATTTGTCAGAGAGAGGGAGAGAGAGAGAAGCCCAGTGGGGCTGCCTCCCCAGCGTGGGGACCAAGTGCTCTGTGGGCCTGGGGCTCAGGTCACAGGCTCAGGCCCTGCAGGGCTGGTGCTCTGGGGCCAGCCCAGGTTAGGCCCTGGATCTGCAGAGGTAGAGGGGAGCAGATGAGGTGTCCAGAGAGCCCCACCGTTGCATCATGGGTAGACATTGTGACGGGAGCCAAGAGGGGGTGAGCACCTGAGTTGGCCCGGGGTAGATGAGTAGGGGACCCTAAGATGAGGTCACATGCCCGCAAAGGCTGGGTGGTCCCTGGAGGCTGCCTGGTAGGGAGAGCCCTGCAGCCGGCCAGGTGAGGCGGGAAGGGCAGGGCCGTGCAGCAGGGGCCTCCCGGATCGTGGAGCACAACCTCCAGGAGGACGAAGGGTGCCTGGGCAGGAGGAGGCCAGGGGCGGGTTGCGGGCAGGCAGGGGCGGGCTGGTCCTCCCGGCCCCTCCATCCTGTCGCATAATGGGAGCTCCCCACCTTGTCCGACTGCTGACAGCCCCTTGAGTGGCCCACGGTGTCCTTAGGCCAGAAAGGGCTTTCTCTCTGCTCCAGTGTTCGGGGGGCTGAGGCCTGGGAAAGGGCAGCAAGACCCCTGAGTCCAAGGAAGGAGAAGTCCCTTTGTGAGGGCCTGGGCTTCCATGGGGTGGGGTGGGGTGTGTCGCCCCGGAAGCTGGTTTTGTGCTCTTTCGTGGTTCTTGTCTTGCTTTCTGGGCTTGTGGTTACCTGTGCAGGTGTTCAAAGGCTGGATGGTTGGTGAATGAGTAAGCCAGAGAACAAGGACCCACAGCTTTCCGGTCCTCTGGGAAGGGCTGCATCTCTATGCTCTGGGCTCTAGGAGGGAGGGGGGCAGAAGCTTTTGTGCTCAGGGCCCCCCTCCATCTGCCCCCAGTACCTAGGGTCGTCTGTTCTGGGGCCAGGCCAGGCCTGGGACTGGCCCTGTGTAGGCAATTTCCTAACTCTGTGCTCTGCTGTCAGCCAGAGAGGGGGGCACTGTTCCCTGGCTGGTTGGAGACTGAGCCTAAAAATACCAGCCCCCAGGACGCCTGGGGGGCTCAGTGGGTCACGTGCCTGCTTTTGGCTAGGGTCATGATCCCAGGGTCCTGGGACTGAGTCCTGCGTTGGGCTGGGGGGGGGGGGGTCCCTGCTCAGCTGGAGGCCTGCTTCTCCCTTTGCCAGCAGCTCCCTTTGGTTGTGCACTCTCACTCTCTCTCTCTCTGACGAGTAAATAAAATCTTAAAAAAAGATACCAAGCCTTCCCCCTGGGTTGTAGAACCGGAGTCGACAGGGAGGCTGGAAACAGGGGCAGCCCAGGGTCTTTGTGCCCATGTCAGGCCCAGCAGGTTCCTCCAGGCTCGCACTTTTCCTCCTGCCCCGTCCAGTGCCCCGACTCACTCGTGCCTTGGCCTCAGGGCCCCACAAACTGGTCCTCCCCACGAAGCCCATCCCTGTTTTACAGATGGGAACCAGGTTCAGTGAAGACAGCACTCCAGGCCCTGCGGGCAGGGAGGGCAGTTGGGGTTCCCTGGGGTCGCTGCGGCTCTCCTCTGCAGACCTAGATTTCACAAGAGGTGTTCTGTGACTCTGGAAAGGGGGCATCTGGGCACTGCCGTTGGAGCCATCCCAAGCCACCGACCGTGGGGGTAGGGGTGGTCCAGCGGCTGGGGGCTGCCCGGAAGGAGGGCACTGTGAGTTCAGGGCCAGGTTGCTGGCCCTCAGCCTCCAGCTGGTTGACTCTGCCCGGACTGTGGCTCGTCCTCCCCCCTGCGGGGCTTCCGGGTGGGCAGTGAGCCCACAGCAGTTCGGCGTCAGCTTGATGGAGAAGGTGGGCCCCACACCCCTCCCTCCCTTGAAGTTCCCATGGAGAGGGTGACTCTGTCCCACTCCCAGGGTCTGGGCTTCCTTTTCAGAGGCCGAGGGGACCCGGCTGTGGAGTGCAAGGACCAGACACCCCCGCAATGACCAGGTGGGTGTTAGGCAGCAGGGTGGTCTCCCCTGGGAGGTAGGGGATGGGCCCCACTTTGCCCCCAGCCCTTCCTTATGTGCTTGGGCCCCCCCAGTTCCCCTGTCTCCAGAGTTGTCTACAACGGCAAGAGGAACAGTAGCCCCCGCTCTCCCCCCAGCAGCAGTGAGATCTTCACCCCAGCCCACGAGGAGAATGTGCGTTTCATTTACGAAGGTACGTGGGCCCCCCACCCCAGCCAGGGCTGGGTCTCCGAGAAGCCCCCAGAGCCCCCAGTGCCATCCCAGAGTTTGGACTCTTGCCTGGCCTGGCCTTCAGGGGCCACGTGGTGGGGGGGGCTCCCAGGAGAGGAAGCAGTGGTGTGGGCCAAGTGGTCTCCAGGAGAGGGAGCCCCCGCGGGAGACGGGAAGACAGGGCGCTCTGGGAGGACCCAGCCGTGTGGAGACGTGTGGCTGGATGCGTGTGCTCAAGTATGCCGAGAGGGGGGATGGTTGGGGCGCCCGAGCAGAGGTTGGAGAGCGGTGGGTCACGTGTGTGTGGAGCCCGCTAGGAGCCAGGTCGGGGTGGGGAGCGGGGCAGTAAGCAGAGAAGGGGCGCTCTGAGGACAAGCTCAGGTCGAGAGCAGTCCTGGGGGCCCGAAGCTGTGAGGTAGGGGGCTGGGGAGTGGGGGAGGAGGGGGGGCCCTGACCACTGGAACTCTGCCTGACCCCCCAGCCACACTGGGGGTGCTGATGCCACCCCCTTGCCTTTCACAGCCTGGCAGGGCGTGGAGCGAGATCTGCGGAGCCAGATGTCAGGCAGCGAGCGGGGCCTGGTGGAGGAGTACGTGGAGAAGGTCCCTAACCCCAGTCTGAAGAGTGAGTGGAGGAAGGGGCCTGGGAGGGAGGGGCCCAGCCAGGGGGCGGTGCTGGGGGGAGGGCTGGAAGACAGCGTGGCACAGTGGACCTGTTCCCCGGGCTGCCAGGGGCAGGTGCAGGACGGGGCCTGGACCCTGCCTCTGCGTCCACGTCGCCACTGACCGCTCTGTCCCCCGACAGCCTTCAAGCCCATCGACCTGAGTGACCTGAAGCGCCGGAACACGCCAGATGCCAAGAAGTCCTGAAGCGCGCCGTGTCCCTCCCCTGGCCTCCAGGAGACCCGGGCGCCGCCTGATGCTGGGAGGGGGAGGGGCTGTAAACCCCAGGATCAGGAGGGGCACGATCGCTGGCCATGGCCTGCCCTTCCTCCCCATGTCCCCACCTTTCTTGGGGTCTCCAACTGCCCCTGTCACTGGGGGGAGGCCCTGCCAGCCCCTGCTCTCCCCGGAGCTGCATCTTTGGAGCTGCCTGCTCTGCCTGCCCCCGGTCCAGGGCCTTGACTCTGACTCCTCTTCACTTCGCATCACCTCCTGTTGCCCCTACCCCCTGAGCCCCTACCCCTGGTCGCTTCCAAGGTCATGAGGGGGATAAGGGGGCCTCTGCTCTTTCCCAGACTGGTGGGACTGGGCTTGTCCCTGAGGGGGTCAGGAGGCAGGACGGGGGTGCCCTCTCCCATACCCGTTGTGCACCACCCCACCAAGCCCTGCTGCTTTTCTGGGCTGGACACCTTGGGGAGCGTCTGATTCTTCACCCCATTGTCCAGCCTGGCCCCTTCCTTTCCTGCATCAGCTTCAGGATGGCACTGAGCACCCCCTCAGAAAGGGTCCTGGGCGACCGGGCCTAGCCCCTTGCTGTCTGCGGCCCTGAGGCCACAGGTGTCCCTGCGGGTAGGGGTGTGAAGATGACCCTGGCCCTGTACCACGTAGCTGGGATGGTCACCCTTTTCTTCCTGTGCCCTTCAAAAGCCGAGTGTCTGTGTCCAGAGCCCAAGGACCAGTGAATAAAGGTGGGTGGTGCTGGAGCGGCCCTTGGTCTGTCAGGCCCCCGTCCCGGCAGCCCACAGAGGGCTGGAGACCCAAGGTCAGGCCCCACCCTGAACCGCAGAAATCCCATCAGCTCCCTGGGTTCCTCTAGGGGGGCTCAGGCCTCGTGCAGGGGGGAGTGGGTAGTGGGCGCGGGGGGAGGGGAGAGGCTGAGGTGGCTCTCCTGTACTCTTCAGGGACCATTGCCTTGGGGGTGGGACCCTGGAGGCAGGAGGCTCCCTGGACCCTGGGGGCAGTGGTTTCTCCGCTGTTCTGATGAAGGGGTGGCTGCTGGGCCCTGAGAGAGACCCACGTCACTTGACCTTCAGACCTGGAAAGCCCTGGTAGGCCAGGCCCGATACGAGGAACTGGAGTTTATTTTGGGAACATGCTTTCCTGGAAGAGTACTCGGGCCTACAGGTGACTCCAGGAGGCGTCGTCTTGGGGGTGGGGGGGCTCCTCAGGGACAGGGCACAGGAAGGACAGGTCACGTAATAAACAGCCGCCTTGGCTCACTGCCAGTGGGAGCTGGCAGGTGCCAGGCCCTGCGCCAGGTCTCTAACCACGTGGCCTTCTTTGCTCCCTGGGGACCTGTGGGTGTTTTGCCGAGGGGTTCGAGTGCCCCCAGCCACCCTACCTGGCCTCCTGCGCTAGTGGTGATACCCGTGGGCCTGTCTACCCGACCACTGGGGGGGTGGGGACCACAGGAGACCCTTCAAGGGCATTTCACTCAGTATTCCTGCCCACTTAACTTTTGCATGGAATGGAGGCACTCAGCCTGGGGTCTTTGTGCCAAGACCCACCTCAGAGGTGGAGTGTGGCTGAGAGACCCCGTGCCAGGAGGGTGAGCAGAGGTCAGCTGGGCACTGGAGGTAGAGCCCCTGGAGGCAGGGAAATGGGTGGGCATGGAACCATCCCTTCCCTAACTTGGGGTCCATGTGTCCCATTTGGAGATTTTGGCTAATGGGTGAGGACTCTGAGCAGTCATACAGGGGGTGTCGGGGACCAGAGGGGAGCGGCAGACGGGGTGGAGGGATGCTGGCTGGTGGAGAGGTCCTTCCTGTTTGGCACAGCTCTCGGGCCAGCCTGGGCTCTCTGGCCCGAGCCCAGCCTCAGCTGCGCTGCCTCCTTCCCGTCCAGGCTGCTGGGGTCTTCGCCGTGGCCATGTGGGTGCCCGTGAGTGGCTGGAGACCCCTGCCCTCTGGTACAGTGAGGGCAGTGAGCATCTGGGTGGAGGGTGGAGCGGGGACATCCCCTTTGCTCCGCCACCCTGTGCCCCGCACGTGTGCACGTCCCTAGTTCATCGTGGGGCGAGTTTATTACCCTACCTTTACCTCCTTTCAGAGGACGGCCTTACTCAAATTTCTAGGCTTTTACTTTTATCACAATTTTGATTTAGTGAACACTGAGCATGTTTATGTGTATGGCCTGAACAATAATTCCCAGATATACACAGTCCGTGTTCTTCGTAACATCTGAATATATTCTAGGTGGGTTACGGACTCGGGATGGAAAGGTGGAGCGTGTCTGCTGCCTCCCGTCTGCCTGGCTTTTCCCTGAAGTCTCGCCGCCCCTCCCCCTTTGATGTTTGAAGACCCCTTGGGTGCTTCAAGATGCAGTTGCTTGCTTTCTGGCTTTGGCTGGTCACCTCCTTCTGTTGACAGGCTGCTCTGTCGCCTGCATTTCTGTAAGCTGAAATGAGGTGCGGGGCTGGATGGGGTGTGGAACGGTTGCTCTGGCTGCTGGGTTGGGAGCAAGCTGGTGGCGGGTTCAGGGTAGCAGCAGAGACCTGCTGGGGCGGCCTCAGTGAACCGGAGGAAGAGGAAGCTGCGCGGGGGGCATGCCCAGGAGCTCTGTGTGGACGGGCCGAATTTGAGGGGATGAATGGGAAGATGAGTCCAAAGTATGGATTTGGGAGGACCACAGGGGCTGGAGATAAGCCTGGGAAGTCTTCTAGATAGTGATAGTTGCTCAGACCCGTAAGGGAGGAGGGTGGTCTGATGCCGGGGTCTACAGTCAAGGAGGGAGGAGGTAGCAGGAAAAAGGGGCTGACAGTGGAAAGTGAGGTCAGAGACAGCCAGCGGGGGCTGAGGGCTGCTGGGGCGTCCCGGAGGAGGTTAGTGCAGAGTGGACCGGCCCCCCGCGCCTTGCCCAGCCCACCGACAGACTCTGTTGTCAACTCTTCCGTTTCTATTTCCGCTTCTAAGCACACGCACACGGTTCCTTCTTGGTTTACCTGTTTTGTCCTCCGCACGCGCTTCCCGGCCACTGTGCCGCCTAGACAGACCAGGTTTTCTCTCCTCGCTCCGGTTACGCCCGTGTTGAGTGTTCACGTTAGGATGTCCTATGCAGAGCCGACCCGTGTGGCAAATCGTGATGGTTTTACTTTCCTGCCCAACATTTTGTTTTCCTTGAAGTTACTTATGGCCCTTTTCCACTTGGTCGGTTTTCTGTGCGCTGACACTAAGTCTTGAACCGTCCACGGGGCCATCTAAGTCTCCCCAGCGTGCGCAGTCCCGGGCCTCCTGCGAACGGCCCTGCTCCAGGCCCCCTCCCCCGCGCCGTGCACTCCGCCGGCACCGCTGCCGCCCTGGGCTGACCTCAACTCTCCTGGTTTGACCCTGTGTTGTCGTCGTCCTTCTCCAGGTTTTCCTCCTCCTCGTTCCTCGCTCTTCAGTAGCGCGCGCACGTGCACACGCGAGGCGGGACCCATGTATTTGCGGGAGGGGCCGGAGGTCATGGACTGCCCTGGAGATGGGAAAGAGGCAGAGGCCCTCGAGTGTTCATGTTCCTGGACCGAGAGATGTGTGGGTGCTGGGCTGTGGGAAAGCGGGTCCCCCCCACCCCGACGCCTGCAGGGTGGCCTGGTCAGGAGTCTGTGTTCATGGGCGGGGTGTTCCGCCTCCGCCCTCAGCCCTGCCGGTCCGCTCCAGTTCTCTTGGGGACAGGGACAAGGTGAAGGAGAAGGGCAGAGGGAGTCAGGCTGGGGCGGGCTGTCGGGAGGCTGCTGGGTGAGCGGCTCGCCCCCACCCCCAGGCCGGCACCAAGCCTGAGCTCAGCGGGCGTGAAGGAGAACTGCTCTCCCCAGGCGAACCTGTGCCCCACGTGGGCTTCCGGGGCGCACGGGCTGGGGGGGCGCGCCCTGTGGGCCGGGGCTCCGGAGGGCCTGGGAGAGGTGGTCTGAAGCCTCAGGGTCAGGGGCCTGGGTCTCCCCACCGCGTGGCTGGCGCTCCCTCCCCGCTCTGCCGACCCTGCCCGTCTCCGCACCACCGCCTGGGCCTCGAGTGGGCTCCGTGTGCCCCGATGAGCCTCCCGCTTCTCCTGTTCTCCCGGCCCGCCCCTCTCCCTTCCCTCCCCATCGCGTCCGGGCCGGCGGGGGGGGGGGGGGGGCTGTGGGCCCCATGGGGTGACCGGCCTCCTCAGGAGGCCCCCAGTGCCTGGCGGGAGAGTAATTTTATTTGCCTTATTTGCCTTTCCTGAGAGGCCTTCTGTCCGCTCATTTTCTCCAATTAGCCTGGCTCTGCCTGAGCACCTCCAGCCCACGTGGCCCGAGGAGGCTGCGGGCACCTCCCGCCGGCGCCTTGAAGCAGGGACGCCTGGCCCACCTTCCACCTCCCGGGGCGCTCCCGACCCGTGAGCACAGCCCCCACGCCATCTCCGCTCCTGCACGAGCCCCCAAGATGCCGACCTGGACCTCAGCGCGCGCCCCCAAACAGTTGGGCTCGGCACCCCAGTGCACTGCCTGGCTCTTCCGGTGTAGGACGCTCACTCCCCTCAGTGTCGCAGCCTGCCCGGCAGGGTGCCCACCCAAGTACTGTGGACAGTGTCCCTGCTGCACACAGCCGCCCAGCCACGCGCCGGTGTGGAGGGGGTCGGGCCCCCCTGCCAAGCGATCCTGTCAGGACCACAGAGGTCATTTCAGTTTGCGGGGGTTGGTTTCTCCCCATTTTATCTGGATCATCTGTCAATGCCCTTATTGGGCCTGAGTCCAGCCCTGGCTGCGACTCCAGGAGACAACCAGAGGTGTCCACACGGGGCCGGTGGGAAGTGCGGCGCGGGGGGGGGGGTGTTCCCCAGACATCCCCCACCCCATTCACGTGCCTGTTTGGGCAGATGGTGACCCTCTTGGGGTCTGGGAGCCAAAACAAATGGCGGGCCATCCACTCTGGCCCAGGGTGTGCTGAGCCCCACTTAAACCAGCAAGGGAGGGCGGCCAGAAACCGCTCCAGCGGGGGTGGGGGCGTGGGGGCGCACTGCCAGCCATGAGTCATGTTTGGGACCCTCTTGGGGGTTCCAGCTCCTGTTCATCTGTAAAGTGGGGACTCCCGGATGGAGCACACAAGCTCTCGGCCCCAAGCGAGGCTGCTCCCTTCCGATGGGGAGGCCCCGGCCCAGTGCGTACCTCTCCCTCAGCCCAGCTCTCCCGGGTGTGCCAGGCAGCCCTGGCTTGGACGCTTTATTGTCGGAGAACACATGTTTCCTTGAGCTCAGGCCACCAGCGGGGCTCCTCGCAGCGCGGCCCCCACCGTAGCACGGAGCAGGTGTGCAGGGAGCCCCCAGCCCTTGGACCACCCCAGTGTGGACGGTGGGCAGCGAAGCCACCATGGCTCCCAGCCCTCCTGCCGCAGCCAGGCATCTGGCTCTGCGTGCTCCAGCAGTGCCCTCTCTCAGCCCCTGAGTCCAGCCCCAGCTGGGCCTCCTGGGGCCTCCTGGAGCTTTAGAAGGGGCTCTCGGCCAGCCCGGGGAGGCCGCTGACCAGGCAGGCGTCTGCAGAGGCGTCCCGGCCAGTCCCGTTGCTGCTGCCCTGGCACCTGGAGAGCAGCGGCTTCTCGCTAGGGGGGTCGCCAGTGGGCCGGGCTAGGGGTCTGAGCCTGCTGGTGTGGCGTTCTTCCTGCAGTGAGTGACCCACGCGCCAGCGGTTCCAGCGCCGCAGCAGCTCCGACTGCACCTGGGATGGAGGCAGGGCAGGTCGGGCCAGTCGCATAGTCCCAGCCTCCCAGCCTGAAGGACTACGGGCATGCCCCGGGTGCAGAGCAAGGTAGTCTCCAACCAGAACACTGGGCTCTTCCTTGTCTGGGCGCCCCCTTCACCGTGTCCTCCCCAAGGGCCAGCCCAAGGCCGTCTCGGGGTCCAGCACCCAGCATCATGGTGACTCTGACCAGTAAGCGCAGACGGACATGAAGGGCTATACCCCACCCCCACCCCCCAGCTGCATGGGGGAGGCTAAGAAGCCTTGGCGTCGCTCTGTCCCTGGCTGCACGCTGGGACCGGAGGTCCCCACCTACCTCCTTACTGAGGAAACAGTACAGAACAGCCACCAGCAGGCCCTGGAGAGAGGGGCCAGTCAGGGCAGCACCCAGGCGGGGGTGGGGGGGCAGGTGGTTATAGGGGACAGGGCGGCACCTGGAAGGAGCTGAGGAAGAGGTCGAAGAAGAGCTTGGCAGAGCGCAGGGTCCCCTGGGCGTGCTCGTCGGTCACGAAGGCAAACACCACTTCATGGACCCCCAGCAAGGGGATGAGGGTCAGCGTGGACTTCGCCAGCCTGTGGGTGGGAGTCTGAGCCGCTGGGCCTAGCCCCGCCCACTGGGGCCCCTGGTCAGTGCCCCCCCCCCCCGCCCCGTCTTGGGCTCTGCTCACTGCCCGCACCCACCGGAACTTGTAGTCTGTGTAGCGCATCTGGCGGGCTCGCAGTTTGGCCGTGAGGATGAGAAGGATGCGGATGAAGATGAAGAAGTTGATCTGTGTGTGGAGGGCGCAGCTCAGGACAGGCCCCAACCCCGCACTGAAGCCCTCCTGGCCCCCATGGCCCTGGGGCTGCTGGGCCCCCAGCTGGGGACGGGCGGCCGAGCCCGAGGCCCGGGGCACCGGCCGGCTCCCACCTGGGTGCCAGGGCCTCGCTCCCTGTCTACCCAGGCAGGATGTCAGGCGATCCAGCAAGGGGGTACGGGGGGCGGGGTTGGGGTGGGCAGACAACCCCCCCCCCACCTCTCTGCCCCTCTGTGTGGGGCCAGCAGGTGCTGCACGTGCGCGTCCTCACCAGGATCGCCAGGAACACAGGGAAGCGCAGGATCCACCAGAAGGCCATGTTGTCGTTGCGGGTCCAGCACCTGTGGGGGGGGCCAGCTCACACCCCGCCAGCCCCCCCCACCACGTCATGGGGATCCAGTCAGCGCTTGGGATAGGAGGGGAGCTGGTCCTAGTCTTGCTTTCCCGCCCACCACCACCTCTAGCTACAGGTGCTCCCCACCACGCCCCAGTGCTGCCCGGGTACTCCCCACAGACCCAGCCCTGGGCGCCGCACCCAGAAGGGGTGAGCCCCGGGCTGCCTGGGGTCCAAGTTCTGGTCGGTTTATACTCACTGAATGTTCTCAAACAGGCACTTGACCACGGCCCAGGGGATGACAAAGAGCATGGGGGCGCCTGTGGGGAGGGGGCAGCTGTGGTCCGGTGGCCCTGGCCAGCCTGCCCCCCACCGTGCTGGCCTACTCACCCCAGCCGATGCCCAGGTAGAGGGTGAAGAAGCTCCTGTCCGGGAGGGCGGCGAGGCCCAGCAGGCTGTGCAGGTACACGCCCTCCACCAGCAGCCAGCTGTAGTTGGCCACCACGCCGTACTGCATGAACACCGCGGCCACCCGGCAGCCGGCCGCCGCCTGGTCGCAGGGGCCCCGTGAGCTCAGGTCACACGCCCCCCACCGCCCTGGGACCGGGCGCCCGGAGGCCGGGCGTGGGTGCTCACCCCGTCACTCAGCCAGACGCTCACGCGGAGGTCGTCCCCGATCTTCTGGCTGTACCGTGTCTTGAGCAGCGCATCGATGACCAGCACGGAACTGGCCTTGAGCACGAAGGACGCAAACAGGTTTGCGTGGATGTAGTTCCGGGTGCAGTGGAGCTGGCTGCGGTGACAGGGGGTCAGGGCCTGCCTGCTGCCCTGCCCGCGGGGTGGGGGCCGAGCGGTGGGTGGGGGTGGGCATACCTGAGGCCCAGCAGGAGAGCCAGGGCCAGCAGCAGCGCCCCCAGGGACAGAGAGTACCCCACTGTGTACATCACCTGAAGGCCACTGTACATCTCGGCCGCCTCCTTCTACGAAGGGCAGTGGCTTGTCAGGGCGGGGGAGCCACTGCGCCCGTCCCCCCCGGCCCGGCTCCTGCCGCACCTGCTGTGGGCTCACCTGGCCCTCGAGCTCGTGCTCGTCCATCTGGCACTGAGACGCGTTGCGCCAGGACTGCCCCTGGGGCCCGCGCACCCACTGCCCATCGGGCCCGCACTTCTTGAAGACGAAGCGGTGCTGCACTGGGGGCCCAGGCTCCGATCAGCACCTGGGCCCTAGCCTGGGCCCCCTCCGCCACCCCCCACTGCCCCTCTGTGGTCACCTTTGGGGTGCCAGGGCAAGTACCAGGGGCAGGACGTGTTGGCCGTGGTGTTGGCAGGGGCGTCCGGCCAGCAGGCGTACTTGTCGAACGTTCTATTACAGACCAGCTCTGCAGGGCGAGGCGGGACGGGGGGTGCCCCTCAGCAGGGCTGGGCTCCTCCCAGAAGCCCCCATACCCCACCCTCTGCCCCCAGCATGCAGTCTCCCCCGATCTCCCTGGGTACCCGCCAGCCGCCTCCCCTTGCACACCTTACGTCTCCAATGCACCTCAAACCCACCTGGACTCGCTCCTCCTTCTCTGAGGCGGAACCCCTGTCTATTGGCTTCCTTCCAGGGTCCAGGGTAAGCTCCATCGCTCAAACCCCATCCTTCCCTCTGCCCAGCACTGGCCCCCTCCACGGTCGGACAGTGGTACTTAGCCTGCTGGCAAGCTGCTCCTACCCTCACCTCCTGCTGCGACCCTAAGTGGCCCTCAGGGCTTGTAGGGGAGGGGGTGCCCGTCCCTGCTTGAGCCCTCCCCAGGAGGGCCCATCTCCTTCTCCTGCCTAGGCCTTGTGTGGTCTGGCCACCTTCGTGGGCTGCCTCCCCCCAACGCTGGCTGCCCCCTGGGCCTGGAGCTCCACGGGAGCAAAGCCGGTGGCCCTAGGACCAGCAGGGGGGGTGGGCAGTGGGTATCCAGTTCTGAGGCAGTTCTACCATTTCTTTTATATGCTGGTGTGTGGTCTCGGGGACGTCCCTGACTGGCCTCTCCATGGTCCCCTATCAATGGGGGGCAGGGGGACAGGGCCTTGTCCGGCTGGGAGCTCCATAGCCGCTGCCTGGCCAAGCCCTGGACTTGGGGGAGTGGCCAGGGGCTCACCCGTGGGGGGGGGCAGCAGGCTCAGGTTGGAGAGACACTGGTCACCGTAGAGCTTCCACTTCTCAAACAGGAAGTCCATCACCTGCGCAGATGGGGCCTGTGGCTGGGGGACAGAGGGAGGGACAGGTGGGACAGAGCCACGTCAGCGGGGGTGGGGGGGCCCACCGCGCTCACCTGGCAGGCCAGCAGCAGCAGCAGCAGCAGCAGGAGATGGGGGCAGTGTGGCGGGGCGGGGACATGCCTGTGAGCGGCCACCCACCACATCGGGCTGGGGCGCACAGCCAGGTAGAGGGGTCCTTGTGGGGGCCTCGGGTCGGAGCAGCAGGGCCTGTGGACGGACACCCACGTGAGAAGGCCCAGCTGGGTCTGCTGTGACCAGCGGGGTGGGGGCTTTCCTCGAACCACCCCTCTGAGCCTCGGGTCCTATGGAGGAGGCTGGAGCCAGGAGGGAGAAGACACCCCAGGGAGTAGCTCTTTGCCGGTGACGGGCAGGGGTCTGGCCGTGTGCTGGGAAGGTGCCGCCCAGGGTCCTGGAGGCCCTGCGTCTCCCCTGGATGGGGCTGGGTTTCCCATGGTCCTGCCCACGGTTGCCTCTCCCACTTCTCACAGGGCCCCGGAGCCCCACCCCTGTGCGCTGGCAGTGCGTACCATCCCCCTGCTGGAAGGAGGAGTAGCAGCCCTAGGACCCACCTCCTCCCTTCAGGCCTTGCCATCCTCCCACCTATTCTTAGCCCCTGGGAAAGGCAGCGTGCCAGGCTGGGGCGGGACGCCAGCACCATCCATCACCGTGCCCTGGTTATCAAGGTGGCCCCGGGCCAGCTCCCAGCCCTGCCCAGGGGACCAGGACTGTGGGCACAAGCTCAGGACAGTCCCTGTCCCACACAGGCCCCCTTCCCAGGCCCTGAGGTATCCCTATGCACCCTCTGGGCCCCACGCAAGGCTCACGCCCAGCCCCTGGGGCACGTGGCGTAGGTGGCTGGCAGCACAGTCCTTGGGGATGGTCAGTGCAGCGGCAAGGGGCACAGACGCGGGACCCCTGCCCTGCTGGTGCTCGCTGGACCTGGCCCAAGTCTGAGTGGAGCTCCAGGCCAGAGCCCTATCTGTTCTCCTCTCCTGCTTTCTCTGACTCTGACTGAATTCCGCGGGGGCAGCAGGGAGGGGCCCCTTAGGGCCTGGGCTGTGGGCCCCGTAGGAGTGACTTGTGTGAGCCTTCCAGGTCTGTGGATGGGCCCTGGCAAGCAGTGAGCAAGAGATGGATGGATGGATGGTCGGACAGATGGACGCACAACCCGTAGGCTGGAAGACAGCGAGTGGCCGGGGTAAGGGGGGCCACACGGGGTGCCAGCTCAACCCAGGACTCCCCTGAGACTCTCCCCTCGCCCCCGAGGGGACCCTGAGACACTACCGAGGAGGGCAAGAGAGCTCAGGGATCTGGGGTGAGCACCTAGACCCCAGCCTGTTGTGGGGTTCCCAACCCGGCCCTCAGTCATGGGTGCAGTCCAGGCCTGGTGGAGGCCTCACCCAGCGATCACTGGTCCCCAGTCCCTGGGCCAGGTGAGGCATCACCAGGCTGCCGGCTCAGGAGAGCAGGGGCCACAGTGCGCACGACGCTTCCCGCGGGAAAGGTGCCGCAGGTGGAGACTAAGGGCAGGTTCGGCCCTCTCCAGCTCCGGGGTCACCCGAGGGGGTTCATCTCCTGATTCTGATCCGGCAGCCCTGTCTGCTGCCCTGCCCCTTGCCCAGCCAGGCCACAGAGCTGGGAGGGTAAGGAACAGCCCAGAACCAGCCTCTTGCAGGCTGTGCCCAATGGCTGGAGGGAGAGGAGAGCTGGCCAGGCAGGCTTGGGGGTGCAGGGCGGCCCGAGAGGCTAGAGACTGTGGGTGAGAGGAGGGGACAGTGACAAGGGCTGGCTGGGAACATGGGGAGGAAGGACAGATGTTCCCTGCCCAGATGCCCTGCAGCTGGGACTGGGGGCCAACAGCAAAGCAGCTCTAGGACCACAGGGCTGTCCCTAAGTGAAGCTGTTGGCGAAGCGGGAGTCCGGCCTGCTGACTTCCAGCTATGCCAGGCTGAGGCCCTCAGTCCCCTGCCAGGGGTGCCCGGATGTGAGGCCAGCCCATTTCTGGTTCTGGGACCAAGGTGCACAATTTCCCTTTTCAGAGCCTCAATTTCCCCTGCTGGTTTAGCGGGAGTCCCTGCTTCCTTGACATGGGGTGTCAAAGAGCTCTCCCACCAGAAGAGAAGGGGGGACTGTCGTCTCCAGGCCCCTCCTTCCCGTGAGCCCCTGACGGGGGCAGGGGGAACCCTGTGCTGAATGAATGAGCTTGAAACCCAGGTGCTGAGGTGGTCAGAGGCACTTGCCCAGCGGCACCGGCGACCCCACTCCCAGGGGCTCCCCTGTCTGCCTGGGTGTTCACCTTATACCCTTGGCGGAGCCAGTGCAGGGGGGCGTGGCCCTGCAGGACGAGCCTTTGCCCTTCATGGACCCAGCAGCCCTGCTCCCTCCCAGGTCCTGGACAGTCCCAGCAAAAATATCAGCTCAGGGCTGGACATGTGGCAGGGGTTCACATAGAGAGTCAGGGGTCGCCAGGGGGTCTCCCTTCCCAGCACCGCCTGTCCGCTCTCTTCCAGCCCCTCCACTGCGCCCCCAGGGCTTCACACCGCCCACTTACCACGGGGCACGTGTCCGGGGCTGCTGGCCCCACAGAACACAGCACTCCTGGGCACTCAGGGCCCCACTGGCACCCCAGCAATTCCCACTGGGGTAGCTGAGGGACTCCAGGACCCGGCCCTGGAGGGGGCCCCCAGAATGGGTGGGTGGCCCATCGGACAGGCAAGGGTGCAATGGTTCCCGCACTGCTTGCCCCACGACCCAAATGGGTTAGGGTGGAGGATTCCAAGCCTCAGAAGGGTCTGCGCGGGTTGTGGGGGGGGTGGCTGTTTTTGTGAAACCAGAGCAACTAGCAGGAAGGTCATGGCCCCCGGGGTAGGCTCAGGGGCCAAAGGCTGTTGACAGAGACGGGTTCCTGCTTCCTCCCCACCCCCTGGGGCGGGGCTGACCCGGATGCCGGCCGGGGTGCAACTCCCCACCCCCCACCCCAGCTCGGAAGGACCCAGACACAGCCAGGGTCGGTCCTTGAAGATGCGAGTGCCCAGACATCAGGGGGCCCTTCAGTTCAGGGTGGGGGCGCTGGAGGCCGCTGAGAGGTGAGAACAGGGCAGGGCAGTGACAACTGTGGGCCCCACAGAAGAGCAGACCAGGTGGGGTGCCAGGGCCACATGCCCCCTCCCAGGGTCACCCAGGCGGAGGAGATGCCACTGGGCAGTCTGGGGAGCTGGGGCCCTCCACAGGGGACAAGCAGGGCCAACCACAGCGCCAGGCCTCTGGGGTGTCCCCGCGGTGCTGCACGTGGGCCCCTTGGGGAGAGCCCATGGGGCGGTGCGCGACGAGGAGTGGCCCGGTGCACCCGCCGCCTTCCCCAGGGAGGGGAGGGCGGGGGAAGCGCTGAGGGTGCGGACCGGTCGACTGTCTGAGCCGGTGCATCTGGGGAACAGAGGGGTCCGGCAGGGGTGAGGACTGCGAAACCCCAGGCCCCAAGACCTCCTGGCACACGACTAGGGGTCCCCTCCCGCTGTTTCCGTGCTGCCAATGCCGCGGGCCCTGGCCGCGCCCGCCCGTCTGTCCCCCGACCGGCGGCCCGGTGGGGACGTCCCCTTGGGCTGGCCAGGTGCTCACCGTATGCGGCTCCGGCTCCCGCTCCGGCCCCGGCTCCCTGCTGCCCTCCGCGCCCGCGCCTGCCGAGCGCAAACTTTCCAGCGGCGACGCTGGGTGGCGGCGGCGGCGGCGGCGGAGGCGGGCGGGCGGGCGGGGGCGGGAGTGGCCTGCGCAGTGGGGGAGGGGGGAGGGAGGAGGGAAAGGGGGAAGCCGCGGACGGGGGTCCCCGTCTGCCCCTCCCCGCAGCGCTCCCGCCGCCTGCCTCCGGCCCCCAGACGCCCCGCGAGATCCCGTCCCCAGACCCTGCCTGCGGCTTCGCACCCCGCGCCCCACCGCGCAGACCCCCGCCCCGCAGACCCCCGCCCCGCGAGCTCGCCCTGCGCACGCCCGCGCCTGGGAACCGGCTGCAGACTGGGTCACACCGGGCCCACAGCTCCCCGCGGGCTCGCGGACGGACGCGGGGGGCCATGTGGCCGGCGCGTGGCTGGGACTGAGGTGGAGGCTGGGACTGGACGCCGCCTCCTCTCGGTCCCCCTCCCAACCAGCCGCGTGTGGGCATCCTCGGGGCTTCTTTCCCAGTGCGGAGCTGATTTGCTCCGAGGACTGGGCCCCCACTAACCCCCAGGCAGCTCCTAAGTGACATTTCTTTCCAACCGCAGAGCAGGCTGGTCGGGGTGGGGGAAGGCGGAGCAGGTGGGGAAGGGGGTCCCCCTGGGGCCCCCCATTTAACCCTGGGCCTCTGGTCCCCCTCTCCAGCACCACTCACTCAACAGCCCCTCAGGTGGGACTGGCCGGACGATGCCTTTCCCCAGTGGGCTGCCCCTGCTTCTCCAGGGCTGCCCTGTGGCCAAGGATGATCGCTCTACTCCTTCTATCCCTCCTCCTTCCCAGACGTCTGCCTTACTCACCCTCCTGAGGATGTCCTCTACTCTCCCATTTCTAAGACCTGAATCCCAGCCCCAGCCCGTACTCAGCGCCAGTGACTTCAGGGCCACCAAGCCCAGTGGACACTTTGGGGCCTCATCCTTCCTGGCCGTTCAGCATCCTGGGACCCTGATGGTCATGTCCTCCTAGAAAGCTCTCCTGTGCCTGTGGCTCCCCGGGTGGCACCTTCTCCTCATCTGCACTCCCTTCCGCTCTCCCTCCCTCTCCCACAGCTCCCACAGCCCCACCTGGGGAGCCCTTGCCCCGGGCCACTCCCCTCTCCTCAAGGCACCTCCAACTCCCTCCTCTGGCCTCTGGACACCTGGCCCATCAGCAGGAGGGAAAACCCAGGAAGGTCTCCCGTCCATCAGCAAATCTTGATTCTCCTTCCGGTGTTTCTCTGGAATCAGTCTGAGGCTCCTCTCTGCTGTCAGCCCCTTTCCAGCCACCCACTGTCACCAAAACGTCCTCCCTGGCCCAGCAGGTCAGCAACTTTGTTAGATGCTGTCCTTTGTCTTTGGGGCCCTTAACCTGACTCTACTTCTGTTTTAGGGGGTGTCAGTACCCATGGGCCTCTGTCTCCCCTGCAGGATCTCTGCCTGGCCTCTGTCTGAAGTCCCACAGGGAGGGGCTCCCAGGGCTGCAGGCATTTGTCCACACGTACCCTCCAGACCTGTTCTTGCCAGCCCACCTGAGACCCTGCCCCCAGAGCAAGCCTTTCTCTTTTGGTTCTGGGACCGGGCCAAAGGCAAAGGTCAGAGGCAAAGGTCAGAAATTCTGGCTCTGCCTGGGTAGGGGCTGCCCGCCGTCTGGGCAGAGGCTGCAGGTGTGGGAGGAGGGGGCCAGGCTAGCTTTGTGCCCAAAGACTCCTTTCCCCCCACTTCTACCCCCCACACCCTTCCTCCAGCGCCCCACCCCTTTCTGGGGGGTGGGACACCAGTGTGGGTGGGCCCTGATCTGCGGGATACCCCCTTCCATCCCCTGGGAGACCTTGCCCTGCAGCCTTGGTTGGGTCCCGGCCAAGAGATGAATTCGAGTGAGTGCAGAGCACGTGGCGCTGGATGGGCCCCCACCCCCACCCCGCACCTGGCCCAGGTGACGGGTGACAGCAGGCAGTCCGGGGGCGCATGGCGGGGGTGGGAAGGGTGGGGGGTTGGGGGGGTGGGGGGGCGGGCTGATGGGAGAGATGGGGGTGGGGGCCTTCCCGGGGCTGGGCCATCTCTATTTACAGAGCTGATTCATAAGACATAAACAGAGAAGGAGCTGGGAATGGAGGGGGCTGGGCCTTCCCGCGAGGGCCTGAGAGCTGAGGAAGGCGGCTGCGTGCTGTGCCGCTGGGTCCCCTAGGGTCCCCATGGGAGTGGCGTGTCCCGGGAGGCATGCAGGCTCCTGTGTTCTGGGGAAGACTGGGGCGGAGACTGCCCTCCCCGCCCCCACGTCGCCTCCCTGGCCCCTGGAATGCAGGCTCTGTCTGTCTGCACCGTGGGTTCTGCAGAGAACACCAGCGGGGCTGAGTTCAGGCGCTTGACCCCATGGGAGGGAGCACCGTGGCCCCAGGAGGCCCAGCACCTGCCTGCCTGTCTGCAGAACCAGACGGACCCTGCGCCCACGTTCCTGGGGGCTCATGATGAGCAGCAAGGAAAGCGGGTCCAGACTGGACAGTGGTGGACACAAACCCAGGGCAGAGGGACCCCGGGTTGGGAGGCCGCATCAGGGCTGACTGAGAAGGTGGAGGGAAAAGGGGTGGTGGGCGTTGGCCGGCCGGACAGAGCATTGCCAGTGGCCCGGGCGGTGTCTCCCGCGCATCTTCATGGGCCACGCACGCCTGACTTTGGACATAGTTTTATCCCCGGTTTGTCCTCCTTACCACAGCCTGTCCCAGAGGTGTCCCCAGTATCAGCCAGAGGCCCCCTGGGCGCCGCTCGAGGGCCACAGGAATCAAGGAGCAGGACCACCCAAAGCGCAGGCAAATGGGACCCTGTCCCCGCGCCTCGCTCTTAGGTGGGGGCGGAGGCCGAGGGCCAGCAGCCGTCCTGGCTGGAGACGGAGAACCCGGGGCAAGGAGGCCGCGGGAAGAAGCAGGACGGGCCGCGGGTTCCCCGGCAGTGCCGGCGACAGGCCAGGTCGGAAAACAGGGCCAGAAAGGGCCCGGGGAAATTAAAAATATAATGTCGGAAATTGTCCAACTCTAACAGAAGGATTGAAAGGGCAAGTTGGGCAAGTCTCAGAGAGCCTAACCCCACGGGACAGAGGTGAGCCCCGCGCCTCGAGGAGGCCCGCACCTGAGCCACCAGGCCAGCTCGTGCCCGCAGCTTCCGACGGGGACGGGGCCAGGGGCCGTGTGGACACGGTGCCCCGTGTGCATGTTTCCTTTTACAAATGTGTGAGACGGGCGCCTGGGTGGCTCAGTGGGTTAAGCCTCTGCCTTCGGCTCGGGCCCTGATCTTGGGGTCCTGGGATCGACCCCCGCATCAGGCTCTCTGCTCGGCGGGGAGCCTGCCTCCTCTCTCTCTCTGCCTGCCTCTCTGCCTGCTTGTGATCTCTGTCTGTCAAATAAATTAATTAAATCTTAAAAAAAAAAACCACACAAATAAAAGAGGGAAAGAAAACCTTCAGTCTCCTTTGACGTGCCCACCGCCCCGTCCTCTGCCCTCGCCGGCGCCGTGTGTCCACCCGCGGCCTCTGATCACACGTGCGCGCGCCCAGATGAGGCGGGTGTCGGGGGCCAGGCCTGGGGGCGCAGCGTGGCCGGGTCCTCCGGCTCCTTCAACCCACGCGACCTCTCTGAGGCCCACACGTGTTGGCCCTTGGCCGCCTGGCGCTAGGGGTGAGGGAAAGGCCCTCCGGGTCTCTTCCCCTCTCCCTCCTCTCCTCTCCTTCCTGGCCATGCACAAGCCCCCCCCGCCCCCCGCGCCGCCTTCATTTCCAGCTGTGTCTGCGCTAGTCCCGCAGCTGGAGCTCACGTCAGCTCTGTCCAGGCCTGGTTTCCGCGCGCGGAGGCTGACCCCCGGGAAATGGACGGTTCGGGGAGTTTTCACAGACGTTGTCGTGCTGCCACCGGAACCAGGATACGGAACATGTTATCACCCCAAAGCCCCTCCGCAGCCTTGTAGCCGGGGCTCTCCAGGAGCCCCAGGCCGCCCCTGACCGGACTTGTGTCCCCACAGCTCCCGCGTTCCACGAGCAGCCTCGAAGCACACCGCGCGGCCTGCTTCTGGTCACCGTCACAGAGCCGCGGAGGCGCCTCTCTGTCACGGCCCGCTGGGCCACGGCAGGCGGCCACGGCGGGCGGCCACGGCTCACGAGCGCCGCAGCGCCTCCACCCGCCAGCCTTCCGGCCGCCCCCAGCTCCGGGCGCCGCATGCCCGCTGCCTGGCGGGTCCCTGTGGGGACCTGCTGTCCCTGCTCCTGCAGGAAGCACCTGGGAGCGGGGTGTGGGCTCACCGGGAGGCGGGCGGCGTGGGCTTCACTTGGAGAGAAACCGCCGGGGAGCCCCGGGGGCGCGGTCCGTGCAGCATCCGCCTGTCCCTGCGGCTCAGGTCACGACCTCAGGCTCCAGGGACTGAGCCCCACGTCAGGCTCTGTGTGGGGCACGGGGTCTGGTGAAGACCCCCTCTCCCTCCGCCCCTTCCCCTGCGAGCCTGGGCTCGCTTTCCCTCAAAAATAAATAAGTTAAATTACGCTTCTGCGTCTGGTGGTTCGCTGCTGGTGCATACAAAATATCTTTGTTTTTCGTCTGTTGACTTTGTATCCTATGACCTCGCTAAACTCCCTCGGCAGTTCTGTGTGTGTTTCTCGATTCTTTGAGTTTTCTGTGGAGGCGAACGTGCAGTCTGAAGAAGGAGATGCTGCTTGTCGATCGAAGAAAGATCGACACCCACTCCTGGTTTGCTGGGAGGCACGTGCTTGCGTCCTGTCATGAGAGGACATTGGATTTTATCAGATGACGTTTATTTTTTATGACATGATCTGATTTTTCTCAGTCTATTGCTGTGGTAAATGACACTGATTTTCAGATGTCGGACCAACCGTGCATTCTGTGGTCAGGAAGTATCCTTTCTGTATATTTCTGTATTTGATATGCTAATATTTTGATAAATATTTTTGCATTTGTACTAATTACGGATATTAGCATATCATTTTTTTTGTAATAAGAAAATTGTCTGGTTTTGGTATCAGGAAGTGCTGACCTCCTAAACTGAGCAGGAATCTGTCCCCCTCTCTCCTAATTTCTGGAAGTTTCTATGGAAGAGCTGTTATTAGTTCCTTTGGAGTTGATAGAATTCACCAGTGAAGCCATCTGGGCCTGGAGCTCTTTGTGGGAAGGCTTTGAACAAATTCGAGTTCTGTAACAGATACAGTGCTGTGTTCCTAGATAGTACCACACTGTGCCGATTTCAGCACCACTTGTAGAGCTTTTTTTTCAAAGATTTATTTATTTATTTATTTGACAGAAATCACAAGTAGGCAGAGATCACCCAGGCGCCCCTCACTTGTAGAATTTAAGAGCTTTGTGGCTACACGTCTTCACCAGCACAAGACTCTGTTTTGGTTTTAAGTGTGTGCACGTACCATCTTTTTCAAGTAAGGCGTGGAGATGCCAGGTCACTGCTGGCGACAGGTGCGTCTGAGAGAAGGTCCCCAGCCAAGGCTCCCTCCTTCAGGAGCCTCTGCCAGAGCTGGAGATTTAAAACACCTTCAGGGGGCGCCTGGGTGGCTCAGTGGGTTAAAGCCTCTGCCTTCGACTCGGGTCATGATCCCAGGGTCCTGGGATTGAGCCCCGCATCGGGCTCTCTGCTCGGCGGGAAGCCTGCTTCTCCCTCTTCCACTCCCTCTGCTTGTGTTCCCTCTCTCACTGTGTCTCTCTCTGTCAAATAAATAAAATCTTTAATCAATCAATCAATCAATCAATAAGTAAGTAAAACACCTTCAGGAAACCCCTCTCCCAGCAGGGGTCCTCAGTTGTGCGAGTGAGAGCCCTGGCCCTAGGATCCTGCACCCAGGCCTGAGCCTGCTCAGTGGGGCTGACACTGCCCCTCCCGCTCCTGCCCTCCAGGGTTCCTGGTCCTTCCCTCAGACCCAAGACATGGAGGTTCCGTGGTGCCTGCAGACTTGCTTGTTTGGGTAGGGAATGTGTTTGTGCGTGTGCCGGTGTGTGTCCGTGTCCCCATGTATGTCTGTGTGTCCACGTGCGGGTGCGCGTCCGTGTCCGTATGTGCGCCCGTGTGCGGGTGCATGTCCGTGTCTGTGTATGTGTCCATGTGTGGGTGTGTTTGTATGTGGGCGTCCATGTGTATGTCCGTGTGTGCCCGTGTGTGGGTGTGTGCACAGGCCCAGCTGGAAGGCCCCGGGTGTTTACTGCCGTCTCTGAGTCTCCGGGGAGAAGGTCAGGGAGCAGTGAGGTGGCAGAAGAGCCATGTCCAGGCCCCACCATGCCCCCGGGGGAAGGTCCCGGCTGATCTTTGGCTCTGGGTCGGGCCTGGGGGGCCTTATCTGTCCCTGTCCATTCGCACAGGCCCAGCACTGTGTAGGGAGGGCACAGACCTCCCATCCATCTGCAGACAGAAGCTGGTGCCACCAGAGGGCCGGGCGGGAGCAGAAGTGTGGGCTTTGTGCCTGTGGCTGGGGGGAAGCAGGCCCTGAGGCAGGCCCTGGGACGGGGTTTGGGCCTCAAACCTCCGTCCTGCCACCCCCGGGATCCTTCTGGTCTTCATCCCCCTGGCCGGCCTTCTCCACGGCCTTCCCTGACGGCGGCCCCATGGCTGATGGTCCTCCTGCCCGGCTGCCACCACTCCTCCAGGCTGGACGCTGGCCCGAGCACCGTTCCAGAGACGGTCCGCTGAGGCACAGAGAAACTGAGTCACGCAAGGGTGCCCAAGGACCCCCAGGCGGGGGTGGCCAGAGCCCAGAACCCATGCACTTGACCTGCAGGGACTCTGGCCCAGCCTCAGTGGAGGGCTGTGGTCTCCACCCCCGCCTCGCAGACAGGGAGCCTGAGCCTTCCAAGGTGAAGCGGCGGGTACAGACTTGCCCGCTGCCCCCGGGCCTGTCCCGGGGGAAGGGCCCAGCCCCCAATTTGCAGGAAGGGGGCTGGACCAAGGAGAGTGGCATCCTCCCTCCAAGGCCATCATTCTCCCCCGGAGTGACCTCCGTCCTCTGGGACACCCGGGTCTTGGCCTCTGTCTCACCGACTGCCTCGCGCCCCATCCAGGTCATTATTGTCCCTGGGGCTGGATCAAATCAGGCCACTTAGAGGGGTGGTGGCGGCAGGAAGGGGCCCTGGGGCCGCCGGCTCTAGATGGGGCCAGGTTCAGGTCAGTGACAGAGCAGGGGTGCGGAGGCCGGTGCCACTGGCAGGGAAGGCTGGGGGACAGGTGGTGGATGGGCCCCGAGGAGGCCGGAGGGCAGGTGGCCTCTAACCCGGGAGGTCATGGTGTGGTGGGGACAGACAAGCCACAAGCCTCCATCTGGGTCATCAGAGCCCAGGGGATTAGGACGGGAGGCGGGATGGCCCCTGGGCTCCTGCAGAATGAGCCAGGCCAAGTGGCTTGGCAGACGAGGAGGCAGGGAGGGGCGAGGACCAGGGAAGCCGCAGGAGGGGTGAAGGCTGGCGGGGCACTGGGTGGGGCTGGCCAGGAGCCGCAGCTCTTGTGGGTCAGTCCCACTGATGCCTAGCCCCGTGGGGCTTATGACCTACCACAGCTCCCTGTGCCCTGGCCCTGGTCTCCGTGGGACACAGGTGGCCTGCAGACTGGTCCCAGCCACCCTCTCTTGTCTCAGAAAGGGGAATCAGTAGAGCCCTGGGATGGGGAAGCTGGGGGTTCCCTGCCACTCCCGTCCCTCCCTCATGGGTTGCGGGTAGCAGGGTGGGGACAGCTGCTCACGTGTTGGACTGCCTGGGCTGTAGGTGGGCAGGAACACAGAGGCCACAGCTCTCTGGCATTGGGGGTTGGGGAGCACGAGGTAATTGTGAGGATCGGGCATGAGCTAGCAGGAAGCCCTGAAGTCACCAAGCGGGAATTCGGGGCAGCAAGATCCAGAGGTGCCCTGTTAGGGCCCAGCTGAGTCCCCCCAAGTTTGTGTGTTGAAGTCAACCTCCAGCACTTCAGGGCATGACTGGAATTAAGGTAATTAAAGCAAAACGAGGCCATAGGGTGGGCTCTGACCCAGTAAGACCAGATCCTTCTAGAAAGGGATTAGAACGAGGACTCCTACAGAGGGACACCAGGAGAGGCCCTGGAAGACACCCCACCCTCCGACCCTCCTACGACCCCACCCCCGCCTCCCCTGCCTTGAGCAGAGGCCTGGAGAGGCCTGGAGGGAGGAGCCCGGCTACAGAAGCCCTTGTGGGTGTGGTGTCGAGGGAGGGCCAGGTCTGCCTGGCCTGTCCCGGGTGGGGTGGGGACGGATTACCCCAGGAGAAGCCGCCAGCCAGGGAGCCCCCAGGAGAACAGCAGGAAGGGAGTGTGGCGGCTGCCGGAGGAACTGGGCCGGAGGAGTTTACCCACAGCAGGCGCCTTCTGGCCCCCGGCGAGGATGTGTTCACAGGCCCCGGGAGCAGCTCCAGGAAGCCGGGGGAGGCAGGGCCTGTGGTGAGCTGCATGGAGGCTCCAGAAGCTGCCTTGGGAAGAACTGGGGAAGGACGAGGAGACGGAGGGCAGGAGGGCCACCTGGGCCCCTTCCGCTCCACCAGAGCACCTGCGCCTGTGAGGTCCCCGGGGGGCCCTGAGGGCGGACGGGCGGCTGCGCCAGGCTCTGGGGATGTCAGCAAGTTCTGGATTCTCCTTAGGCCAGGGCTGGTGGGGGGTCTTGCCAGAGCTGGGGTCCCCAGTGTTCCCGTGGGATGCTGGGTCCTCAGATGGCCCAGCAGGCAGCAAGGTGGGTTGGCTCCCCGGGAGCTGTGACCCACAGGAGCCTCGGACACGGTGTCCTAGCAGAGTGCATTAGCTACCGCCTGCTGCGTAACAAATTATCCCAAATCCGGCAGCTGACAGCAGCAAACGTTTACTGCCTCATGCTTTCTGGGCATCAGGAATCTTCAGGTCCTCGCAGGCTGCTGGCCAGGGACAGCTGTTCCTTCCTCTGTGGACTCTCAAGAGCAAGCAAGACGGCAGCCAGCTCCCTGAGGAGTGTGTGGGGGAGCGAGGGCAGGACCGAAACCTGTCTTTTTATAACTAATCTCAGAGGGGACATCCTGTCACTCGTGTCACCTTCTGTTGGCCGAGACAAGCCGGCGAGTCCAGTCCACGCCCTGAGGGGTAGATGGGGACCGCTTGGCCTCTGCACGCCAAAGCCCAGAGTGGGTGACCCCCTCAGTATTTCAGACCCGAGCCTGGGGTGTGGCAGCCACTTTTGAGGGCTGCCTTTTGAGGGGCCTTTTGAGGATTGTCGATAGGGTCTGTGCCAGTCCTGAGGCAGGACACCCGAGGAACCATGGGGCCTCCCTGCGGGGAAGGGGATTGCTGATGCAGAGACTGGTGTCCACCTCAAAGACATAAGGCAGGCCCTTCAAAAAGGCAACCTGGAATGCCTTGTGGGTGTCCCCAGAAGACGTGAGAGCAGGGACTTGGACATCCGCAGCGGGATGACTCACGACGGCCAGCAGCTGGAGCAGCCCGTGTCCGCTGACGTGTGAACGGATGACGTAGGCCCGTCCACACGTCGGTCTTAGAAAGGACATCCTGGCACCCGCTTCCACGTGGATGGACCTGCAGGACACGCTCGGTGACCTCAGCCCATCACAGAGGAGCAAATACTGTGCCACTTACGGGAGGTCCCCCCAGAGGACTCGCAGTCGTAGAGACAGAAGGGCTGGGGGTGCCAGGGGCTTGGGGGTCAATGTTTATGGGGACAGAGCTCCAGCGTGGGAAGATGAGAAAGCTCTGGGGCTGGATGGCAGTGGCAATGGCAAAAGAACGTGGACGTGCTCAGTGGCCCTGAGCCGTCCGCATGAACGCGGCACATTTCGCGGCACGTGTCCTTTACCACGCTGATTTGTTAGGCGGGATTGGTACCCGTCAGGCCTGAGCCAGAGGCCAGCTGAATCCCGGACCCCGTCCTGGAAGCCCGGGCACAGCCCCTGGTCTCGGGGTGGACTCGGGGCCTGCGCCTCTGTCCTCGTCGCGAAGCAAGATGCCTGTGCTCGCTGTGGCAGGACCGCCCGGCCGGCAGGCGGCTCCCACCGTCGCAAGCTAGTCTAGTATTTGGAAATGTGCCGCATGACTGAAGGTATTTCTGGTTTTAAGTCATTGAAAACTCAAACTGACTGGAAGAATAAATGGATCACACCGAATGACAGAGGGGCCGGCTTCAGAAGAAGCTTGATCAGGGCTGCGGCTCTGTCTCTCGGGGACGGCCTGTCTGCCTGCCCTCTGTGCTGGCTTCATCCTCGGGCTGCCGCACCGGTCTTGCCATCTGATCCACATGCCTCAGACACACACAGAAGTGTGGGCACCTTGGTGGAGACCAAGCTGCCCTTCTGGTGCCTGGTCCCACGTGGCTTCAGCTCTGACTCACCGGGGGAAAGGAGCAAGCTAAGCTGCCTGCCCAGGGCCCAGATCACCCTGGAACCACTCTTCACCCAGAAGAACCGAGGTACGCCCTGCCGGCATGGGGAGCTCTGAGCCTTCCAGGGGCAGACAGTGGGCCCTGGAGTCCTGTCTGACCCTGACCCCCCAGGCAGGAATGGCCCACAGAGCCCACAGAGGCCAGGCCTCCAGGGAACACAGGGGTCAGGGGCCAAGCCTGGGTGCTGGGACCTGTCATGGGAAGTGGGGCCCCATTAGGCTCCGGGGTCCCCAAGAACGAATTACCTGCCTTGCGTCTACTACCAGGTGTGGCCCCTCCAGTGTCATTTGAGGGCAAAGCCGGTCATAGTGGCTGGTGCTCCCGGTCCCCTCATGGGAGGGCCTGTGTGTGGCGTGCTGGGGGGAGAGGGAGCCCCATGGTGGTCCCGGTCTTTCTGGCAAGGCTCACTGGGAATAGGTAGCTGCACTCACTTGGGTCCCCGAGGGTTACACACAGGGCAGGAGGGGTGGTGGAGTGATCCCAGGGGCCCATGCTGGAAACAGGCAGGCCCCTCTCTGTGCCCCTGCACCGCACCTGCCCCCAAGGCCTGGGGTTACGTGGTCCTCTGCCCCCTCTCCCCACGGCCCCGCATCCCAATGGAACCCATGACTGCACTCCCCAAACCATTCACCCAAGGCACCAGAGCATTCCTTCCACACTCTGCCCCAAACTCGGGGGTCTCCCTCCTGCTGCAAACTGCCCACTGTCTCCAGCTGGAGTCTGGAGGGAGGACAGACACACTCCTGCCTGGACAGACCAGCTGTGTGGTCTAGCACGTCCCCCACCTTTTTCCTCCAGGTGGCTGCAGGCCCCTCGAATGTCCCTTGGCCTCCCTGCCCCCTTCTCAGGCGGCCCCTCTGTGGTCCGGTGCTGGCAGCTGTGTGGGACCCACAGAGAGGCCCGGGGTCCTACCCCCGTGCAGGAAGCACGTCCCCCTGGGCCCCGCCACCCCTCGGAAGTCCTGGTGGCTCGAACCACCTCTGAGCCCCGGATTTGGTAGAGGCTTGTATTTCCAGATCAGTATTGTTCCCAGGCAAACCCGGAAATAATTTCCGCCAATGCTTCCTTTGCGGCTCCTCTTGTCACCTGGGAGGCGGCGTCCTCAGCCGCCGGTTGGGCACGAGGAGCCCCGGCCTGGGCCCCGCCGGGCAGCACCTCGCCCCCGCCAGCCGGCAGCACCCTTCTGGGTCACTGCCACACCCCCACTCCCCGCCCTGACCTGCTGCCGCTGCGGGGTCTTCCTGGCCATGGGCGCCCCGTGACTGCCACCCAGCGGCCACCCTGGGGGTGACAGGCCTTCCCCAAGGCGGCGGCCTGGGGCGTGGTGGACCTGCTCAGCCCAGCTCCTTCTCCACTGACACTAAAGACCTCGGCTAAAGACCGCGGGCTCTGCTCAGCCCGCCCCGGGGCCGGCTGCCTGGGGGGGCACAGCCAGAGGAAGCCCTCGGCCCTACTGCTGGGGGGACCCCGTTCTAGCAGGACGCAGACCCGCTGCATAAAGGAACACCACCGGGGGCCGCCTGGGTGGCTCAGTGGGTTAAGCCTCTGCCTCATGGTCTCAGGGTCCTGGGATCGAGCCCCGCATCAAGCCCCACATCGGGCTCCCTGTGCTTCTCCCCCTCTCTCTGCCTGCCTCTCTGCCTGCTTGTGATCTCTCTCTGTCAAATAAATAAATAAAAATCTTTAAAAAAAAAAAAAAAAAGGAACACCACCGGGCAGCTGGCAGGTCGGTGCAGGGACGGGTTCTCCCTGCCGCTCTGCCTGGGGCCCATGTTCTCCTCCCTCCTGTGGGGGTGGTGGGTTCCCCAGAGGGGCGGGAAGGGGGTCAGAGGCACGGGGGGACGCAGCTCTCCTCCGGGGGCTCCCGGGCAAACCGCACCTGTGGTGTCCATCCGCTCTTTTACTTTTTTTCTTCTTTTTTTGTCCTATATGGCATTTTAAAATCTTTTTTTATTTTTTTAAGGATTTTTATTTATTTATTTATTTATTTATTTATTTGAGAGAGAGAGAGAGAGAGCATGAGAGGGAAGAAGGTCAGAGGGAGAAACAGACTCACGGTGGAGCTGGGAGCCTGATGTGGGACTCGGACCGGGATCATGACCTGCGCCTAAGGCAGAGGGTTTAACCCACTGAGCCCCGAGGCGCCCGTGGGCAGAAGCTTTTTATCTTGATGAAGTCCCAGTAGTTCACTGTTTTCAACAGCTGTATGGGCATCCCATCCCGTTCTCACGTTTGAAGCGCAGGCGGTGGGTTCAGGACAGCCCTGGGAACGTGCAGCCGCCACGCGGTCCCGTTCAGAGCCTGCCCAGGCCTGCAGCCCCATCCCTCTTCCCAGCCTCCCACGCCTGCACACGTGCCTTCCCGGACAAGGCACGTGTGCAGCCCCTGCTGCGTCTGGCTCTGCCCCCGGCGCGGGGGGATGTGTTCCCTGTCCACCCCTCCTGTGTGTGTGTCAAGATGTCCTTCCACTGGACACAGCCACGTGTGGGTATCCATCTGCCCTCCCAGGGGCCCGCGAGCCACCCCCACATGTTGGCAATGGTATGTTAGGGAACGGCGACCCCGCGGGGAAATTTCCCCCCAGGGCCACTCGCCTCATCTCTCCAGGACAGCCTGGAGAAGAGGAGCTGTGGGTCAGAGGGCAGCTCATTGTCCCCTGAGGAGCTGCCAGCCAGGGGCAGCCTTGTGCTCCCCGCACCTGAGCCCCCAGCCTCTCCAGGCCCCGGAGCCACCCGCCCCCCCACACCCCGCGCTGCCAGCCAGCCCGCCACCTGCCTCGGGGCCTCGCCCACTTCCCTTTGCTCCCCCTTGGCCCTGGTCCAGGCTCTCCGAGCTCCTGCCCGAGCCTTTGTGCTACCTGTTGGTTAGTGTCGCAGGCTGGAGGCCTCCGGAGCGTGATCGCTCTTTTCGTTGTTGTTTATTGAGAAAGGGAGGGAGACAGAGTGAGCAGGAGTGGAGGGAGGGCCAGAGGGAGAAGCAGACTCCCCACTGCCTGCGGAGCCTGAGATCGGGACCTCGGGACCTCAGCCCAGACCATGTGTCCGACCCTTGATTGACAGAGCGGGCCAGTGTCCCCCGCTCCCCTTCACGGCGGCTCCGAGAGCTCTGTGGGAGAACACATTCTCCGAGGACAGATCCCGAGCTGCTTTAATTTCTCTCTCTTTTTTTAAGATTTTACTTATTTATTGGACAGACAGAGATCCCAAGTAGGCAGAGAGGCAGGCAGAGAGAGAGGAGGAAGCAGGCTCCCCGCGGAGCAGAGAGTCCTATGTGGGGCTCGATCCCAGGATCCTGAGATCATGACCTGAGCCGAAGGCAGAGGCTTTAACCCACTGAGCCACCCAGGTGCCCCTTTCTTTTTTTCTTTCTTTTTGTAGTTTCAAGTTTGTTTGTTTGTTTTAATCTGGTTATTTAAGTCGGGGTAAGAGCAGTCTGGCGGGTAAGAGGCAGTGACTCAGCACTTCCAGACCTGAGCCAGCCACAGGACAACCGTCCTCTGAGTCCCCTGATGCCCCTGAGTTTGGGGTTGACTCTGGTGGGGTCCGGGAGAGCTCATCCAGATCTTTGCTCTCCCCCTCTCCATGGGGGATCTGAACTGCTGGAATGTGGTCCCCTTTTGAGGAGAGGGCTGCGTGAGAATGAAGTCATGCAGAGGAAAGCTGGACTGAGGCAGGGGACGAATGGGTGAAGCAACTGGATCAAGCCAGGACCCTGGGACCATGACCTGAGCCGAAGGCAGAGGCTTTAACCCACTGAGATACCCAGGCGCCCCTTCAGCTTTTTTTTTTTTTTCCCGGAGATGGTTTCTAAGTGTGTAGTAGTTCGTAGGCACTTGGGGACTTTCTTGTCATCTTTCGTCATTGACGTCTACCTTGATTTCATTGCGGCTGGTGATGCAATTTGTATGGTTTCAAGTCTTTTAAATATGTCGGGGTTTGTTTTCGGGCTCGGGATATGGTCCAGGGTGGTCTCCCTGGCCTCGGCTGCTGTGGGCGGAACACCCCGCGGGCGTCGGCCAGGCCCCGTGGGTCGGTGCTAAGGAGGACTTCTGCATCCCCGTGATTTTCTATCCACTTGTGCTGTCATCGAGGGCGGGTGGTCCAGTCTCCACCTATAATAACGGATTTGTCTATTTTTCTAAATAACTCTGGAGTAAAAGAGGAGATCACAAATTTGAAATGATCAGAGCGCCTGGCTGGCTCCGTCCGCAGGGCGTGCAACCCTTGATAGGGTCATGAGTTCGAGCCCCGCACTGGGTGCGGAGCTCATTTAAAAAAACAGAAGAGTACAATGTTATATGGTTTTATTTACATAAAATTACAGAAATCTGCAGTGATGAAAGTAGATCGGTGGTTTCCCAGGACGGACGGGGCAGGAGGAAACCTCTGGGGTATTGGATGTACCCACCATCTTGCCTGGGGTGATGGTTTCATGAGTGTATGGACGCGTCCAAACTTGTGAGACTGTGTCCTGCGGAAGTGCAAGCGACTCTTGGTCTCGGGCTCATGACCTGGAACCCCATGTTAGGTGTAGAGATTACTAAAAAAGAAATAAACAAACTTAAGAAAGCAACCTCAAATGGTCTTCTGGAACACTGGCTTTGGGGATGGTCCCTCTTAGAACCCAATGGCTGTGTCGTGATAAACCCAAGTCCCAGGAGGCCACTTGCGGGCACTCTGGTCAACAGCCTCAGGGCCTCCCAACCCTCAGAGGCTCATCCGTGGGAGACACGGTCACGATTGTCACCTCTGGCCCAGGTCCAGCGACGACGGGAGCACCTTGGCCAGCACTGATGGGTGTGGAAGGGCGGGGAGGCCTCTGCCCTGGGCAGTGGATGTCTGGCTGTCCTCTGTGGAGTGGGGAGGAGCCTAGCAGCTCCCAGCCCTGGGGCACAACTCCAGGTCACAAGCAACACCTCCCCACCCCTTATCCATCCTCTCCAGAGAGCTAGGTCCTGAGCGCTGGAGAGAGCACGGCCAGGGCTGGAAGGCATGCCCACTCGGAGGGCTGCTCCCTGCTCTGGGCCTCGATGTTGCCCAGAGGGCATCTCCCCGGAGAGGGAGGGAGGGAAAGCCCCAGAAAGCCAGGGGCAGCCTGCAGGGACAAAGCTGAGGAAGGCACTAAGGGCCTTCAAAGGGAATGAGAGAGAATTGCTCCAGGGGACAAAGTTGTCCCAGGGTGGAGAGAGGACAGCCTGCACCGAGCAGGGAGCCCTTCTGAAGTAGACCGCTCACAGCGGGACGGCCCAGGGTGGAAGGTGAGGTCATCCTGGGGACAAGGAAGGGACGAGACAGCAGCAAGCCAGGAACAGTGGCAGGGGTGGGGCACCAAGACCACGCAGAGAAGGTGCTTTGGAGGGAAGCCCTTTAACCGAGGCAGAAGGTGTTCTGGACTTGGGTCACGAAGGAGCTGGTGCACAGACCCACCGCGTCTTGCTCCAGGATTTGCACCAGGAAAGCTGCCAGGCAAGGGCCCCTGAGATGGTCGTCTTGGTACTGACATTGGGGTTGAAGGGTCATTAGACCTGGAGTCCGAAGAAGCCAGTTCCCCTAAGGAGGGTCAGGAACGGGATCAGCACTTACAAAGGGCTGGAGGGTGACTCGGCGGTGGTTTGTGCAAAAGGCAAAGAACAGACCGTCTTGGGCTGAATGACCCCGAGACTTCCAGCCCCCACCCCTGCCTTTCCCTGAGACACTCCAGTAATGAAACCCAGGCAGGCAGGAGTCTTCCTGGGGGTCCTGGGGCAGAAAGCAGAGCTGTGTCTTCAAAGGCCTAGGGACACCTCCTACTGATTGCCCCCCCACCCCCCGGGGCCTGCCCCCTGGAGCAGCCCCCGGGAGGCAGTGGATGAGGACCCTGGAGATCCAGGCAGGGTCAAGATGGAACCCAGCAGAGGCAGCTGGGAAGCCAGGAGCACCCCTTCGAGGGCAGCACGGAGGCCATTGCTAGAGAACACCCAGAAGGTGTCCACAGGACCGGCAAGGAGAGGGGACCCCCACCCCCACAAAGGGCCCTGCGGGTCTCACAGTATGGACCTCAGCCCGGGACAGATCCCTCCGGCTTATAGCACAGCAGAACAAGGGGCCCCTAGGCGCAAGGTGGTTGGGTGGTGCGGGTGGGGGGGGGG
>PISX010001724.1:0-54548 GCA_004024625.1 Mellivora capensis | reverse complement strand
GATCTAGAATTCTCACACCACAGGCTGCCCTGCCCACGTCCCCTCCCGCCCCCAGCAACCCCACCCCTCAACATGATGCTGGAATCAGATCCTGCAGGGGTGCCTGGCTGGCTTAGGGGAGCGAGCACCCCTCGATCTCGGGGCTGTGGGTTCAAGCCCCATGTTTGGTGTAGAGAGGAGATAAAATCTTTAAAACAAAATTCTCTTTTCAAAGTTCAATAGAATGATCTCTTTTCTAAGCAAAATATGAAACGGACACTATTTAATGTTTCTCCACCATTAGGGACAATCTCATGTTGTGGTCCCATCGCAACAGACAGCCTCCTTCCCTGGCCGAAGACAGCACTGGCGGAGAGGCCGTGGGGCTCTGTGCTGCCCTGCGGTTTGGGGGGGAGGCTGGCGGGTGTGTGGCCGGGGGAAGCGAGACCTTGCCCGTCCTCAGATGCGGGGGTGCACACCTGCTGCCCTCCAGCTGTCCACTCCTTTCTACGGCCGAGAAATCCTGCGTCGTTCAGACAGGCCACGTGCTGGTGGCCCGGTCGGCGGGTAGTGGACTTGGGGTCGTCCCTGCCCGGTGTCGTGTGGACGCGCTTCTCACCTGCCGCCACACTTGGCCCGCATCCAGTCAGTAAAGCCTGCTTCCCTCCTCTCTGGCCCAGCTTCCCCCGCAGGAGCAGCCGGAGACGCTGGCCCGGGCCCCACCCGCGTCCTGGGCTGTACCTGCCAGGCCGTCCAGTCTCTGCTGAGGAGCTGAGTCCATGGGGGCTGAGGGTCGGGCAGCCCAGCACATCCTGCTGCTAGAATGTCCTTTCTCCCGTGAGTGCTCTGGGCCCCCTTGTTGAAATTTCTCCACAAATACTGGGCATGTAGCTTTTTGTAAAGTGTGAAGTGTTTCTTTAAGAAAAAAAGGCTGGGCAGACTGGTGAGGGCTGCGGTGAGCTCTCCTGTCCCTGCCCCCTGGGACAGTAACCGGCTTGGGGCCCGGGGTGGGGTGGGGGGGCTGCTGGCTCTCAGTGTCGCGCAGCAGGAGGAACGTGGGGCCCCTGGAGGCTCTGCCTGCCGCCTATCTCCACACTGCCCTGTCCCCATGGTGTCCGTCCTCCTGCCACCTGTCCCTGTCCTGGGAAAGCTAGCATCCCAGCCACCCCACCTAGGTCCTGGCCGCGCTGTCCCTGCCAAACCCGCCGGGGGAACTTTCTCCCCTGGGTCCTGGGAGGGACAGGCTATGAATGTAGGGTAAGATGACTCCTTGCTCCAAACCAAAGCAGCTCCAGGAAGAGAGGACATGGCCCCCCTGCCCCCACACCAGGCCCAAATGGTGCCTTCATAATGTGTCTGGGGTCTGAGAGAAGCAGCGGCCTTTCCCAGGCCCTACCCCGCCATTGTACTACTGGGCTGTGGTTCTAGTCGTCTCAGTGGGGGTTCTGACCCGGAGTTGTATGCAAGCCCCAAGCTGCCAGAGTTGGGCCTGGCCCTGGGTGCTCTTTGGACGCACCCAGCCAGGCCCAGTTCTGCCTGCCCCGCCTGCCGCTCCCACGCCTCCTTACCGTGCCCCACAGGGCCCATCCTTGGCCAGCTCCCTGTAGTCCCCCCGAACCCAAGACCACACTCCCGGAAACCTAACATCGCCTTCTGCAACCCCAGGTGCATGGCTGCTTTGTGCCGACCCCCTAACCTGGCCAGACCCCAAGACCCTTAGCAAAGACACAGGAACCACACCCCACACCAGGTCCTTTGCTCAGAAATGGGACCTGGGGGCGCCTGGGTGGCTCAGTGGTTTAGCCTCTGCCTTCGGCTCAGGTCATGGTCCCAGGGTCCTGGGATCGAGCCCTGCATTGGGCTCTCTGCTCAGCGGGGGGCCTGCTTCCTCCTCTCTCTCTGCCTGCCTCTCTGCCTGCTTGTGATCTGTCTACAAAATAAATAAATAAAAATCTTAAAAAAAAAAAAGAAAAGAAAAGAAAAGGGACCTGGATCCAGATTATTGCCAGTTTTAGGAAACTCAGGGACGAGGGTGCTGAGTCCCAGTACAGGCCGCAGGACCGAGGACAGGCAGAGAAAGGACGGGAGGGACACACAAAGGCCTGGACTGATTCCCAGGAAACCAGCTCTTTCAAAGTGTAACTGGAAACCTGAGGATAAAGACCACGTTACTGCTCCTACCGAGTTGCTATCGGAGTAAGGGTCACATTTTTGGAGACTACTTCTAAGGACTTACTTGAGATGGATTCCCGAGCTGAGGCTGTGCCGTGCAGAGCCTGAGATGGGGCTCGATCCTGCACCCTGAGATCATGGCCTGAGCCGAGACCAGAGCCAGGCAGGTGCCCCCGAAAGACCCTTTTTAGATATAGGCGCTGAAGCATTCATCTATAAATGCCTCCCAGTCCAGAATTTGCTTCCAAATAATGCGGGGGGCGCAGGGCTGCTGCACGCTCCTGCCACAGCTGGGGGGGCACGGGGCTAGGGGGGCGCGGGGTGGGGGCCCTGCTGCCCCAACAGCTCGGAGACCCCCGCTGACACCGGACGTGCACCCACAGCGCTCCAGAACCAGGAGTCCGAGGTCCCAATGTCCCAACCAGCTGCCAAGGGTGGCATCTGCCCACCTGCAACTTTGGAAGGCCTCCGGGTGGCCCCCACACCCGCTCCGCGCCCCCCGTCTGTCCAAGGGTGTGCCCAGCCCCTGGGGGTCCTCACACAGCCCAGAGCAGGGCTCCCAGGGCAGCCGGCTAGACTCGATGGGGAGCAGGGGGTGCCTTATAGCACCCAGGTGCCTGCTGAGGAGGCCCGGGGGGGCCGTGAGAACTTGGATCCAATGGACCCCCCACGTGCACATCCTGCCCGTCCCCCCCAGTTCCTCCACCTACAGCCCTCCCCGATGTATGCGGTCAGGCTGGGGCCTCTTTCTCCCTCTGGGCCCTCAGCCTTGCCCCCCAGAACTGGACAGCCTCCTCGGAGGGGGCAGAGCGGGTCTCGTGGGCCGGAGCCCGCACACAGACACGGGGCGTGGAGCACTCCACAGTCCTTTATTGACACCCCTGCAGAGAATCCCTTGCGGGGCGGGGGGGACAGGTTGCCTGGCGGAAGAACTCAGGCTGTGGGGGGCTCCGTGGGGAGCTGGGAGAGGCACAGACAGCAAGTGGGGCGCTGCCCGCTCCCTGAAGGTGGCAGCAGGCTCCCAGTGCTGAGAGGTTTCGGTGAAATTACTCGTTAAAGCAACCTGGTGCCCACCCTCCCTCCTGGGCTTGCTGGTTCTGCCCAGTGCCATCTGCCCAGGGGCCCAGAGCTGGGGGGCACAGCTGCCTTTGAGAATGTCAGAGGAGCTGCGGCCCCTCTCCAGAAATCAAAGTGCCCGTGCGCACCCCGAGTCTGCTGCGCTGTGCTGGGGGTCGGCACCCCTCTACGGCCAGCCGTCCCTGGATGGAAGCTGCTGCTGAAGGCCCCAGACTGGAGAACAGCCCACCTCCAGGGTGAGCTGGCTACTGGGGGAGGAGAGAACCGAACCCAGGGCCCGGACACCTCCCCTCGGGGTCATTACTGTGCCTGGGGGGGGGGGACACGGGGATCCCCCGGAATGCCAGGTGGGGAGAGCCTGGGGGGGGGGCAGGCAGGAGGTGGAGGGGACGGAGGTTACTGGAAGGATCTCTGGCCCAGGTAGGCTGAGCCCATGGGGGAAGGCCAGGGTGGCCCAGGAGGACGGAGGCCTGGGCACCCGGGCAGCGCTCAGCCCGCCAACCCTCCTGGGTGTGGGGTCGCCCGCTCCCCGGGCCATCAGGAAAGCACTTTGATGCCGAAGTGCTTGCGGAGCTGCTCCAGGAACACAAACGTGAGCACCGTGTGCGGCATGAGGCGGATGCCTGCGGGCAGGAGGCCCTGGGGATGGGAAGCAGGAAGTGAGGGGAGCCCCAGGGACAGCCCTGCCCCGCAGCCCCGCCTCTAGCAACGGCCACCTTGTAAAAGGCCAGTGGCCCCAGCTTTGCTGTCTCTACTGCGCAGTGGAGAACACCCTGCAGAAAACACAGAATTAAGCAATAAGAAGAGCTGCTTTTTCTCAAGGTACACATGACAGCCCCTCCCCCAGCACCGGCCAGAGGCCCTGCGCAGTGAGCGGCCGGAGGGATCAAAGGTCATGACAGCAGGCATGGGGGGCAGGCAAGGTCACTGGCCACAGCCCTGCTGACACAGCAGAACCGGGCACAGGTGACCCTCTGGGCACCCACAGCGTATGGCGGCCTGTTAACACACGGTCGGGGGGCATCTGGCAAGAGGCATAGGGCCCAGTACGGACACGGATGAGGCCATGCAGGGGCCTCGGGGTCTGGCCGGCCCACTTGATCGCGGCACCCCACCGACCGGCCAGCTCTGTGACACAGCAAGGAATCAGATTCAAACACACACAGGGGCCGCCCTCCCGGCTGTCGGTAAAGCACACAACTCTTGATCTTAGGGCCATGAGTTCAAGCCCCACATTGGACATGGGGCCTACTTAAAAAAATAAAATCTTTAAAAACACACAGGGCCAAGGGCTGCTGCACGGCTGGCTGGAACAGCAGCGGGAGAGAAAGCCTCAGCCACGTGCCAGGATGGGGACACGGGTGCACCCAGCCACGGAGGCCGAGGGTGGCAGTGTGGGCACCCCTCCCGGGTCCCCCGCCGCCCCCCCCCCCCGCCCCATGCCTGTACTGTCGAGGGGGATGGTGCCCGCAGCCGCCACTCACCTGATACTCGCCCTTGGAGTTCATGAGACGCGTCTTCAGGACGTCCAGGGGCTGGCACAGGATCGTGGCACACCCGCCCTATGGGGGGAGCTTAGCACCAATGGGCCCGGCGGGCGGAGTGTGCTGGCACCCCTCGTCCTCCCCTCAGAAGCCCCTGGCCTGGACCCCCGGAGGTACCCTCAGAGCTGCAGGACCCCGGGATGCTGGGGGTCACTAGGAACCATGCCAGCTGGGGCACCGGAGCCTCGGTGCCCACCTACATATGCAGCCCGGGAGGGGCCTCCGCCACGCCTGCCCACAGCCTCCCGCCTTCCAAGCCCTGGCCTCATCCTGGGCGCCCTCAGCGCCCGAGGCTGGCCGGCCCCACGCCCCCAACGGCCAGGCCCAGCACTCACCGCGATGAAGCTGGCAACAAAGTGAGTGAGGACGCCGTCCCGTAGGCACCCGGTGCTGAGGACCAGCTGCTTGGCCTGGTCATAGCAGGATAGCTGCGGGGGCGGAGCGGCGAGCGGGGTCTGTGGGGTGGCTCCCAGCTCCAGGAGAGCAGACAGGGGCCCACAGGGACGTCACCGGGACTGACCAGGCGCCTGCTCCGCAGCTCATCTCCACGGTCACTGTGACCCGGCACACGGCGAGGCCCTACCGGGAGGGGCCTACCCACCTCCCCAGCCCCCGTGTGGGGTCCGAGCCCACGGTCTTCCTCCGCCACCTGAGGGCAGGTCCCCCCGATGCCGCCCCGAGAGCCCCCCCACCAGCAGGAGCCCCACCTGGCCCACGGTGACAAGCATCCCTCGACTGGATGCCATGCTGGCGCCCGAGAACAGCTTCTTCAGACCCTCTGCCGGAGAATGGAGGTCAGGCGCCCAGCCCAGTGCCCCCCGGCCTCCCCCCAGGTCCTGCACGACACTCCCAGGCCCCTCTGCCTCCTTGGATCCCCCCAAACACAGGGCCTGCTCCTCTTACCTTCCCGGGCCACGCGGTACAAGCCGTCCACGGCGTGGGCGTAGCTGCCAGGGACAGACCAGGGGCCTGTGTGAGGCTTTCCCTGCCCACTGGCCCCCAGGGGAGGGCCCTCCATGGGGAGAGCCACGCAGCTCCCATGGGGGGCAGGGGACAACAGTGCCTGAAGACCCCCTGAGGTTGGGCCTGGCTGTGGGCTGTTCCTTAGGGTGAGAGGGTGCGGGGGCCAGCCTGGAGCCCCATTTTGCCCCTGGACTGGAGCCAATGCCTACTCGAGCTGGGGTGTCAGTCCATAACAGCCTTGGGATCAACAGGATCTCAGACTTTATGAAAAATGGCATTTTTACCATTAAAAAAAAAACCACAACAAAAAAACCCAGCTCCCAAACTTGTTTAAAGGCCCAAAGTCACTTAAACTTGTAAACGGTCCTTCCTGTGAACAAGTACAAGACGCCAGAAAGGCAGGGGAGCGTAGCCAGCCTCCACCCCAGCCCCCCGGAAGGGGCCCAGAAGCCCTCCTGACTCGGGCGGATGGGCGCAGGGTCAGCCGTCTCCGCTGCTCCTGGGGACGCCGCACGCAGCAAGGCCTGTTGGGACCCCCATCTGGGGCCCGGCAGAGCCGCTCAGGTCTCCCTGCCCCGTGCCCCCCCAAACCAGAGTAGAGCCCAGCCCGGCCACTCACTTGCGACGCTGACTCGGGGGCAGCTTCATGTCGTTCTGCATCCTGAAACCACCACACCGGCTCAGGGGCAGCAGGGGCCAGGTACACCCCACACAGAGGCCAGCGTGCTGCGGGGCTCCCCCCGCCCCCTCCTCCCACCCCTGGGTCCAGGACCCCAAGGTCCGAGCTGAACACACGGCAGACACCAGCGAGTAAGCCCCCCGCCCCGTCAGGAGTCAGGAAAGACCGTGACCTTGGCGGGGGCAGCGCACACACTGACCTGACATTGACCATATCCGCGGGCGTCCCCACGAAGCCGCCAATGCAACCTGGGACGACAGACCCCAGAGCCAACATGGGACGCTGGGAGATGCCCACCTGCGCCCCCCACCCCCTGGCCCGGCTGGAAGCTCACCGCTGATGGCGCCGAGCAACACCTTCCTGTAGAAGGGCAGGGGCCCCTCGCTGCCCTTGGTCACGTGGTCCCGCACGGTCTCATAGATGGCGAACCGAGTCAGGGAGTAGGTCATCTGGGGGACCAGGGTGCTCAGAGGGTGCAGGAGGCGCAGCCCGTCTGCCCCTCCCCCCCCATGGGCCGAGGGGCAGGGAAGGGCCCTCCCAAGGCCCCACGGTCAGCAAGTGACTGAGCTGATGCTCAAACCCGGGCTGGCTGCATCGGGGTTTCCCTCCCTGGGCTCAGTTTCCCCATGTCTCTGTGGAGGTCTTGAGCCAGTTCTCAGAGCAGGGCGCCCTGCCCACCCAGCGTCCCGGGACGGGGAGCCCAAGGCACCTGTCGGCACAGGGAGGCGCTGAGGCCGTTGTAGAGCGCCAGCACGCCGTCGGAGCGCACCACCCGCAGCGCCATGCCCGTCATGCGCAGCGTCACCTCCTGCTGCGTCTGCAGGTGCACCTGCGGGGACAGCGGCCACCGCCGGCCCCGCTCTGCTCGGAGCCCTTTCCCCCCGTCCACCACTCTGACAGCCACACGAAGACGCCAGTTTAGAAACGGGAAACCGAGGCACAGAGAGACACAGAGGTCTCCTATGGGTACCCAGCTGGGACTCCACGCCCACACTGGGCACCAACCTCCATTCCACCCTATTCTGCCTTACGAGTGACAATACCGGGGAGCCCACCGGGCCTGTGAGAAACAGTCCACACACGCGTCTGGGTCCTCACGGCGCCGCTGCAGGAGCGGGGTCCTCAGTCCCGTGCTGAGGAGGCCACTGAGACAGGATGCAGACCCTGGCTAGCGGACTCCAGAGCCCCATTTCTTTTTCTTTTCAAGACTTATTTACTTATTTATTCATTTGACAGACAGAGATCACAAGTAGGCAGAGGCAGGCAGAGAGAGAGGAGGAAGCAGGCTCCCTGCTGAGCAGAGAGCCCGATGTGGGGCTGGATCCCAGGACCCTGAGATCATGACCTGAGCTGAAGGCAGAGGCTTAACCCACTGAGCCACCCAGGCGCCCCACCAGAGCCCCATTTCTTAGCCATGCCACTTCTCAAGAGGGATCAAAAATTAGGGGGACGGGGTGCTTGGGAGGCTCAGCTGTTAAGCGGCTGCCTTTAGCTCAGGTCGTGATCCCGGGGTCGAGCCCTTCGTCGGGCTCCCGGCTGGGTGGGGAGCCTGGTTCTCCCTCTCCCACTCCCCCTGCTTGTGTTCCCTCTCTCATAGTCTCTCACAGTCTCTCTGTCAAATAAATAAATATAGTTGTAAAAAAAAAAAAGCTAGGGGGACTCAGAGACAAGCTGAAGAAACATGATGGGCTTGGAAGCGATGCTGCAAGTCCAGTGGGGGAGACGGGAAAGGACGCTCCTGGGAGGGCCGGGGCACGGCCATCCAGGAGTCTGTCCTTGTACACCCCACTCTGTCCGGCCCCAGTCATATTCTGGCTGCGCCTGCTCGGGGAGGTTACGGACCCTCCTGCCTCAGTTTCCCTCAGTGTGTTATGAGGATTAAGTAGCTTGGTGGGTGCACCTTTCCCTTCCTTCTTCCCTCCCCTTCCCAGGGCCTTGGGTGTGGGCCCCATTTTACCCCTGGACTGGAGCCAATGCCTGCTCTAGCTGGGGTGTCTAGCTGGTGGGGCAGCGAAGGTGGGGAGGGATGGAGAATGCTTCGTGCTCTGCTCGGCCGCATGGACAGACGGAGGGCACTGGGCCTGGGGGCAAGGCGTCCACGCGGAAAGCAGCCCTTGTCCAGGCGAGAAGCAGCTGTGAGACTGAGCCAGGGCATGGGGCAAAGGGTTCAAAGAGCTGTAAAGTCATTTCTCCAGTGGCTACCCAGGGAGGCCAGCCTCCAAGGCTGCCACGCTGCCTGCTGCTCGCCCCCCTCCCCCGCAGAGGGCTGCGTCCTCCCCGGGCCAGACAGCAGTCAGCGTCCTGTGGCTGCCTGCCTCCCTTGACCTCCCTCCTGGTGGCATTCTGCAGCAAAACAGCACCAGGGGGGCGGGGAAGGGGCAGCGAAGCCCCAGGGAGCCTTGGACAGTGGACAGGGCCCTTGGAAGCTGCGTCCCCCACAGTCAGACACAGCCGAACCCTGGGGCGGCACAGGCCTGCGTGGGCAACGGGAAAGCAAAGCAAAACAGACACAGGGAGGTTTCTCCTTTCTCAAACCAAAAAGCAGGTTTCTGTTCACTGTCACCTCCTCTCTCAGGTGGTCACTGCATCCCCCGGGGCCTGGCCCTGCTCCCCCAGCCGCCTCTCAGGCCTCTCGCAGGACAAGCCAGGTGCCAGGTGCGCCAGTGGGGCCACCACCTCCAGCCCCCAGGTCGGCTAGTCAGCCCTGACTGGGGGTTTGGTTGGCATTTCACTGGGGAAGTCCATCCCCTCCGTTTAGAACAAAGGCTGCTGGAAGAATCCTCAGGTGGAGGAGGCGGGGCCTGGCAGGAGGCTGAGGTCCGGGTGAACAGGGCCACAGGTGCCAGTCCCTCCAGGGAGTGAGTATGGGGGTGGGGAGGGAAGGAGGTGGCTGGGGAGCTGCCCCCTGGCCCCAGGTTCCCCAGGGCAGGGCCTCCTGGGCAGACCAGGCTTTGCATCATTGGCCCTTTCTTCTTTGTTCTTTGTAGTGAGAAAGGGACAGAAAACAACCCCCGTTGGCTGGCCCTGGGAGACAAGAGCAGCTCTGTCTCATACTGCCCCACAAGCGCTTTTCCTAAAAAAAGTAAAATGAGTGTGAATGCTTCCTGCCCGGAGAGCAGACCTGCGTGGGCGCAGGGTCTGCGGCTTCCAGGTGCCCTCCCAGTCCAGGAGGAAGCAGCCCGAGGCAGGGACCTGCAGGGACAGGTCCCAGTCCCTCACTGTGCCCGGGTTACCCACCGGGCCGGAGGCCACCTGGCCCAAGCGCTGGGCGTGCTAGAGCCACCGAGCGCCCCAGAACCTCCCCTGGACTCCAAACGCGGCGGACTCCTGTCCTCGGAGCTGCGGGAAACGGACTCAGAGAGGCCGAGCGGCCCAAGGTCACGCAGGGAGTATGGGGCACGACCGACGCTGCACGCGACCCGCGGTCCCCGACAAGGGGCACCTCCGCCGCGGAGTGGGCAGGGTCTCCGGCGGGGGCGGAGACCCGCGAGGCGGCCCCAGGTCTCAGGCCCTCCCGGGCCGGTGCGGGGCGAGGCGGGTCAGTGCCCAGGGCCCGGCGGTCCCCCGCGTCGCCCCGCCCGCCCGCCCCCGGCCCCGCGCGGCCCGCGCCGGCCTCACCTTGAGCAGGTCTAACGGGTGCGTGCAGCAGGCGGCCCCGCAGGAGGCCAGTCCCCCGAAGTACCAGCGCGACACGCGCGCCTCCGCCGCCATGGCCCGCGCCGCGGACGCCCGGGAGCGCCGGCGGCCCGTTCGCGGCTCCTGCTGCCCGCAGCCCGGCCCCGGCCTCCGCCCGGCCGCGACCGGACCCCGACTCCCGCCCCGGCCCCCGGCCCGCACCGCCGCCCGCGCCGAGTTCAAAGCGCCACCCGCCACCCGCGCCCCGCGCAGCCAATGCGCCCGCGCGGCCCAGGGGGCGGGGCCAGGGCGGGGCGGGGCCAGCGAGACCCCTCCTCGAGCCGGGGGAGGGGCGGACCGCGCGCCTTAAAGCGGCCGCGGCCTGGCGGCCGAGTCGACTGGGCACCGCGGAGCCGCCTGCAGCTGTGCGCGAGGGGGCTGGGCGTGGCCGGGCCCCCCACCCCTGCACCGACCCCAGGGAGCCTGCTGGGTGGGCCCGCTCCACGGCCCCCGGGAACCCGGCGTCTCCCCCTCCACTGCCCCTGCAGGGTCACCCCCACGCCTACGGCAGGTCTCCGAAGGTCAACGTGGAGGAGCGGCCTCGGCGCCCGGCCAGTCCCTGACACACCCGAAGGCCGGCGTCCTGCAAACAGCCCGCCTCAGCCGCGGCCCTGACCTTGCACCCAGCGTCCCAGCCCCACCACGCGGGCCCTAGGGGTCAGCCCTGGGACATGTGCATGCGCAGGGGGGTAGCGGAAAACCTTCCTGGAGCCAGTCTGCGGATTACAGGGAAACTAGGGGCAATGGACAGTTCGGGAACACTAGCCGACCTTTGGTGCTCCCAGCCAAGTGCAGCCCCAGGCAGCCGCCCTGGAGGGGGACAAGGAGACGGGAAGTTCTGAGCCATGGCGGGGGCGGGGGGGTTGCAGGCTTCTGGGCGGTGGCATTGGGAGTCTGCGTGCCCCCAGGAGACAGCCACCTGTGCGCGGGTCCCCACTCTCATTCCACCAGCCAGCACATAGGAGGCGCGAGTGTGCTCTAGGCCAAAGACGCACCTGCTGGGCAAGGTGGGAATCTGCACCTTCCAGCCGGGCACAAGGACCCAGAGGAGGCCGAGCTGGAGACCCCTCCCACAGGAAGGTCGGGTCAGGGCAGAGGTGGGCACAGCGGGGAGAGGGTCACAGCAATTCCCGGAAGCCAGGGAGGAAGGCACCTGGCTGGCTCAGTTCCAAGAGCATGTGACTTTTGTTTTTGGGTTCTGAGTTCAAGCCCCACGTTGGACACAGAGCTTACTTAAAAAAAATTCAATTGTATTTCTACATATCAGCAATAAACAAACTGAAGTTAAGTTAGGAAAAGCAATGCCATAAAAAAACACCCCAAAAACAAAAACAGAAGGTGCGAGACACACCAAAAGCTATGCAACAAAGCGTGAGAAATGCGTCATGGAACGAGGTGGCTTCCGCACCTATGGCTTTTGTTCTTAGAGACAGGTCACACGCCAGATCAATGGGCTGCAGGGAGTGGCCTCAAGAGACCTGAAAACGTCAAGAACAGCAGCCCACCACGTGGCAACCTGGAACTCCCTTGAGACCTGGCAAGGCTTGGGGAGAGCAGTCCAGGGGTGGAGGAATGCTGGGAAACGGAAAATGCACCAAGTACGGGGAAACTTTTTAAGAAAAAGGTGGCACTTCGCAAGCTGTATGTCAGTGAACTCAAGGGTCCCCAGATGAATTCTCAAATGGATCCTAATGACTTGTTCATGAACCTAAGGTCTTAGATGGGGAGGTCAGGTGAGGTCCTGAAAACAAGGCTGCCTGGCCAGGCCTGCCAGGTGGGGCCCATCTGTGCTGGTCCTTAGGGAGGACTGATGGGGCCACGTGAGGGGGCCAGGCAGACCCCAGAGTCCCTGGAATGGGCAAGAGGCGGGGGTCAGCTCCAGATCCCCCTTTTCCACGTTTCACTAACCTGGCACTTCCACCAGGATCTGACCGGACCTGTAAGGTTCTGTGCAGGTGCAGTCACCACCACTCAGGACATGCAGCAGACCCACCCCCTGCTGAACCCAGGGGCCAAGGTCACGTGACCTCCCAGGGATTCAGGGTGCACCCCATCTATTGCCAGGTCGGAGACACAAATTTATTGGCCAACTGCAGACCAGAACAGGAGGGACGGGAGTAGGTCCCCCAAGGACCATGAGGCCAGGTGGACAGCCCCAAGTGAACATGTGAGCCCGGTCCTAGCCCAGTGTCAGGCAGGCAGAATGGGGCTGGCCTGAGAGCCTCATGGCCCTGGGGTTTAGCATCACCTGCTCTTCTGAGCAGCCATCCCCAGTCCAGCCAGCATGGAGCAGGAGGGAGTCCCTATCATCACCCCAACTCCCCTGCGAAGACACGGGGGTTCAGAGAACACACAAGCTCTGCATGCGACTGCCCCTGAGTTCAGACCACTCCCTTCCCCCAAAGGCGCAGCTGGGTTGGCAGGGTGCAGGGCCTGCCGTACCCGCTCCAGGTGGCCTAGAAGGCACCGGTTGAAGGAGGGGCCCGCCAGACCTGCTGATGGTGAATCATTAATTCTCCAGGCCGGCTGGGGCCAGAGAATTGGCCAGTGGGGTTCTCAGGATCAGGAAGTCCAGCAGGAAGCATGTTCTCTGTGTGCTGGGCACGCCTCCCCTAGAAGCACAGCAGCTCCCCAGGCCTGTCCTGAAGGCTTCTCTCCCAACACCATGTCCCCTTCTGGTCCCGCAGCTGTCCCTGCAGATCATTCTTCCAGCGTAGCCAGGGAGGGGATACAGGGGTCTGCCATTCTGGGTCTGCGAAAGACCACCACAGGTGCCCCATGCCCACCTCCTGGGGGATGATATGCTATTAGCTACATGCCGGCTGCCGCCCCCCAGGTAGGACGGGCATTGCCCACAACCCACGGTGTGCTCCTGCCAGCCCTGGGAGGTCAGGCCCCTGCACACAAAGGACCCAAAGACCACCGGCGACCCCCACACGTCCTGCTGGGCAATGAGGGTGCCACCTTAGCCAGCTCGGCATGGCCCACCCAGACACATCACTCTGCACACACCGCGCCCGAACAATGTATTTTTCTCAGTGGCCACCAGGGGGTGCGCGTTGACCGCGGTATGTTCTAGAGTCCGTCTCCCTGGTGCCCGCTCACACAGGAGCGGTGCCCCCAGGCTCGGCAGGTCCATCCGCCTGGCGGAGTTGGCCCATGGGCGCCAGTGCCGTCGTTCTGTCCGGAGGCCGCTCCCACCAGCGGGGCCCCGATGCTGGGGCCTCACCCAGGTCCCAGGCACCCCGTCCGCCAGTCCTCAGAGCTGGCCTACTCCAGAACCACGGTGCCGCCCACCGCCTCCAGCGCTGCCTTGATCTTCTCTGCCTCGGCCTTGGCGACGTCGGCTTTGATCTCCTGGGGCAGGGACTCCACCAGCTTCTTTGCCTGCCACAGAGCAAAGTCAGAAATGGGGCCTGGATGACTGCAACTGGCCTGCCCCAGAAGGAGCCCGTCCTGGTGCCATTCGCACCTTAGGGACAGCTGGGGGGGCTGTGCAGCACGCGGGGCTCACCTGAACGAGGTTTATGCCCTGGATGTAGTTCTTGATTTCCTTGATCAGCTTCACTTTGTCCACAGGCTTTGCCTCTGTCAGGCGGACGGTGAAATGTGTCTGTTCTTTCTGTGCGGGGACGTCGTCTTCTGCCACCTCGGGGAGGGAGCGAGCGAGCACCGGGTAAAGCAGGCACATCTGCTCCAAGGCGGCCCCGTCCTGTAACCCCATGCCCCAAAGCCAGGCCAGCAAGGCCTGCTGTCCCCTCCGGAGGTGAGCCACCCAGAGCCTTCTCTCCCTCACACACCCCCAGCTGAGACCCGGCTCCCTCCTTGGGATGGCTGCCTTCTCCCGGAGGCTGCTCTGCCTCTGCCTCCCCCCTTGCCACCCGCTCAAGTTCCCTCATCCCACCAAAGCTGGAATGTGGGGGACAGGCAGGGGGCCACCAGCAGCGTGTCAGGGCAACGGCGGCGTTCCCGTCCTCAGCCCAACCCCAATCACTTGTGGGTGACAAAGTGACAGGCACCTGCACTCCACCTTCACCAAGTGACCCGCGAGGGGAGGGCGGGAGGAGCCCCTCCTGTCACAGGCAGCGGCAGCACCGCCGCAGAGCAGGGGCCGCGGGCCCGGCAGCCTGGGGCAGTCCTGGTTTGGACTCGCCCCCCCCCCGCCCCCGTTGTTAACAGCATCTTTTCGTCCTCAGAAGCGTTCCAGTTCAGACAATGAGTTCCACAGTAATCCTGTCTCTCCTTGCCTCAAACATTCAGCCTGAATCTTATCAACCTGTAAACTGCCAGTTCACAGCAGATGGGGGGAGTGAACCCTCAGACACGTCTGGGACGTGGGACCCTCCACAGGACCCCTGACCTAGGGGATGGCCACGGAAAGCAGACTGAGGACAGGAGCCAGACTTCAGAGACCCAGGGACCAGATGGGACCCACAGACCTTACTCAGACTGGGGTAGACCAAGTGCTGTGGCGTCTGGGACCACCAGCTGCTCTGGATATCTGAGCTAGGTATCACCAAGAATGACATTTGTTGCACACACGGCTCGTGACTTCGTTAAGAAAACACTGCAGTTTTAGAGACGTGGGCTGGAGCACACAGAAAAAGGACACACCAGACACGTGCCTTAAGCTCCAAGGGAAAAGCCAAGTAAACACGGCAAAACCTTACTGTTACTGGGGCTGGATGATACACACAGGGGTTGCTCTTTGCACCTGTTGATAACGTTGGAATTTTCCACCCAAAATTGCAACATCCCCCACCAAACAAAAACCACAACAAAAGTGTGTGGCTTGGGGCGCCTGGGTGGCTCAGTGGGTTAAGCCTCTGCCTTCGGCTCGGGTCGTGATCCCAGGGTCCTGGGATCGAGCCCCGCATCGGGCTCTCTGCTCAGCGGGGGAGCCTGCTTCCTCCTCTCTCTCTGCCTGCCTCTCTGCCTACTTGTGATCTCTCTGTCAAATAAATAAATAAAATCTTTAAAAAAAAAAAAATGTGTGGCTTCAGGTCTGCTGGTTTCCTTGTGGAGAACCAAACCTGCCCACTGCCCACCCTCCCATCTCTGGTTCAGCCCTCACCGTGCCCCACGGCTCTCGTGGACGCTGGTCCTCTGCTGGGAACACTATGCTCTCTTCCCATATTCCTCAAATCTCCCCCACAGGGTCACCTCCTTCTTGTAGCCTTCCTTGAAGCTGTAACCCTCCCCTCGATCTCCCCTACCTCTTCCCCCCGCACTTATGATGTTCTGCCATGCAACAAAAATTTTTTCTCCCCTCTTATTTCATTCATCAAGAAGCACTGGGTGCTTCCCGGAGGCTGCTCTGCCTCTGCATGTCCTCAGCAGGGAAGGGGTCCCAAGCAGGCTGCAGGGGCCCACAGGGAGCACACACAACTTTGTAGGACGTGTCGGCTGATGCCGGCCGAAGACGAGGGACAATGAGAGAAATGTGGCCACGTGACATGGTGGCCCCAGTTTGTGGGGGCCCCTGGCCTGTGCTCACCTCGGGGGTTGCTGCTGCAGCAGGGGCAGCTCCCGGCATGGTTCCGCCCATCGGCATGGGTCCAACATCCTGGATCTTCAGCGTTTTCTGCAGGGAGAAGGGGGAGCAGTCCCAGCGGCTGCCCATCACATTCAAACACACCCACACCACGAGCCGGGCACAGCCCTCGCACTTGGGGAGCAAGCTTCGGGCAGTCTGATGCTCCCCACGTGTGGGGAAACAGGGCAGGGGCCTGGGGCCGTGATACCTTCAGAAGCTCGTTGAGATCTGAGATCTCCAGGAGCGTGAGGCTGGCGATGTCCCGGACCAGCTGCTGGATCTTGGGGGGGTACTCCTTGGGCGCGTTATCCAGGGGGGCACCGGCGAGGGCCTGCCCGGTCCGACGGCTGCTGCATCTCATCAGCCGCACAGTGCAGGCGCGGGGCACCTGTTGCCTAGCCCCCCATCAACACGGCCGTCAGCGGGGCCCAGCGGCCGCCGGACCGCGGTGGGGGGGGCCGCAGCAGCTCAGCTCTAGCTCCTTGGTCCCAGCCCAGGGCTCTCGGAGTCGGCGTCCGGGCGGATAAGGGGGCTCCCGGGCTCCTTAAGTTCTTCACCGAGTCTCAGGCACCCACGCAGGGACTTGCAGGTACGTTAGTTTCCGGGTGGAAGCGCTACCGGCCCGCGGGAGCAGGACGGTGACCTGAATGCGTCTGGTCACAGTTAACGCCGCTCAGACGCCGGGGCCCTCGGGCGGCTCGACGCCGACCCGCCGACGGAAGCCCTACCACGGCCTTGGGGCTGCGGGGGAAACTGAGGCCCGGGGAGGGGCAGGGACCTGCGCACGGTCATCTGGGGCCACCCGGAGCCCACTCAGCCGCCCGCGAGGGCAGGCAGTGGGCGGAGGGGGGCCCTCGCGACTCCCACCGCCGCCGGGACCCACGAGTCCGGGCGGCCTCCCGCCCGCCGCCGCCCCCAACCTGCACCCTCAGTTGCCGGCCGAGGCCCCCGACCTTGCCACCCCGCCAGCCCTCGGAGATACCTGGTGAGACGGAGCGCAGTGCCCTGAAGCCTGAGACACGGCCCCCAAATGGGGCGAGCGGCTGCGGGCAGCATCGGTCCGCGGGCGGGAAGGTCACACGCGGCTCCCCGGGAGGAGGACGCTCTAGCCGCCGGGGCCGCGGAGCATTCGAGGTGAGTGAGGACGCTCTAGCCGCCGGGGCCGCCGAGCATTCGAGCTGCGTGAGGACGCTCTTGCCCACGAGGCCGCCGGGGAAACGAGTTGGAGAGGACGCTCTAGCCGCACCTCGTGGCGGCTTCCGCTCGCTTACCCGCAGGGCGACGAGCCGCGCAGGCGCGGAGGCTCGTTGGTGGCGGCTGGGAGTTGGAGTTGGGGTCGGGGTCGCAGTCCTGGGGCGGGACGCTGCGTCGCTGGGGCCCTCTCCTCGCAAGGTGGACGAAGGCCGAGAAGGCCGAGGCTCGGGGAGGCGGTCCCGGCCCCGGAGCAGTCCGGCCAGGGAGGACAGTGCAGTGACCCCTTCTCCCCGACACCCGCCGGACCCTCGCGCCGGCCCACCCCGGGTTTCGGCTCCGCTGCGGGGCGGGCGCCAGGGTCCCAAGTGCCCTTTCTCGGCAGGCCCCGTGGTGGGGGCCACGCCCGCCCTGGCCGGGGTCACCTAGCGCCGGGAGCTCCGCTGCCCGCTGGGCAGCCCTCGGCGTCCTCCTCCCCCTAGAGGGCGGCCCCGGCGCCAGCGCGGGAGCCACGGAGCGAGGCCGCGTCCTGGGCCCGCGCGTCTGGGCGGTTGAACTCGGGGTTCTCTGCTGACAGCGACCCTAAGGGTTGTGATGGAGCCTGGAAGGGTCGGGGGCTGGGGTCGTGGGCGAGAGGGCTGGCGGTTCACCTAGGAGAAGGGCACGCGTTCGGCCTGGCTGCAGTCCAGCCGCCCGAACCCTCCCGAGTCCCGCCGGCCTTCCCTTGCGGCTCCCAAACACTCCGCGCGGGTGGGGCGCGGGGCCCTTCAGCCCAGCGGCTCACCTGCCCTGATGGGGTCTTTGGTCTGGGTCTTTGCTGTTCGCGCGCTCAGTGTCCTCTCCCAGCCGCTGTTCTGCGCGCCGGCGCGGAGCAGCACTTAACCTCAAGCCAAGAAGGCAGAGCTCTCCGGGCCCTGCCTCTGGTCTGAGCTCAGACGGCCTTAGTCCATTTCTTCATAGAAGAGCTAATGCTGGGGTCACCTATGAGGTGTTTTAAGGTGTGGAACACAGTCTGAACTCTGGATACCAGGGGCTGGGCCTACAGTATCTTAAAGTTTTTTCTTTATTATTTGACAGATCACAAGTAGGCAAAGAGGTGGGGGGGCGAGCAGGCTCCCCGCTGAGCAGAGAGCCTGATGCGGGGCTCTCCCCTATCTTAAGGTATTTTCTTCCAGACTACAGCTCTGGTGTATGAATCACAGTCCATTCTTGAGCTTTGCAAGTCTTCAAGGAGTCCGGGCAGAGGGGTCATGGGGAGGACTGCTGCTGGGCTCCCCAAGGGCACAGCTCCAGGGGGGGCTCTCGGAGGGAGCAGGTCTGCAGCTGCTGCCAGAGCAGCGCCCAGCCCTGGAGACCGCCCTGGGAACCAGGCCTGGCTGGACATGTGCCTACTTGCCCCTGTCCAGAGCTGGACCAGCTGCCCGCCACCTTCCTTCTGAACAGACACTCTGGTACTTGTCGAAAGACACTTTATTATCAGTGATCCATTCCGTCTATTCGGGGCACTGGATGAGATGGCAGCTCAGAAGCGGAGAAGCTGGAGACAGCCCCCACCCTCCCGTGAGGGCTAGGAGTGCCTGCGGACTGCAGGCAGCCACGCTGGAGGGCTCCGGGGAGCACACACGCTAGTCAGACCACAGGCTGTGCGGTGTCTCCGGTGCAGATGGGAGGGCCCGGGCTGCACAGGGAGAGGAACCCCACTCCAGCCAGCCCTCACAGGACCTGACGCACTGGGCTGAAGGTTCCCTCTCGGAGAAGGTCCTTCCCTCCCACCCTCTGAGGCCCAGCCCTGGGGAAAGAAGTCCGAGACCAACTCGGGGAGATGGGGCCCGGGGGCATGAGGAGTCAGCGGGAGAGGACAGAGGGCGGGGGCCAGGGTGCAGGGCCACCCCCGCATCAGCAGGGACACTACATGGCGGTAAGAGGAGAGCGAGGCAGGAGGAGGACGCTAGTTAGAGACGGAGGCAGTGGTTCAGAGAACCGTAGTGTTGTTCTGGACGGCGCACTCCCAGCTGCGGTCAGTCGAATGAGATGAGCTGGGCTTCACTGCCCTGTGCCGGAGGGCCCTGAGCGGGTGGCGGCTGGGCCACTGGAGGCGGCTGTTGGGGTGGTCCCCCAGAAGGCGCCATCTGGGGGGAGGGCACAGGAACCATCAGTCCTCCCTCCCCAGACCCTGGCCTTCCCCCCACCGGCCCCCAGTCTAGCAGCTTTTCTCTAGAACGTTCCACCCTTGTCTCAGCCCCGGGGGGTTTGGTCCCAGCAAAGCCCAGCCCGAGCCAGGCCTGCCTCCTCGCAGCTTGTCGTGGGTTCCCTGTTCTTGTCCTGCTCCAGCAGAGACCCCAGGAGTTCCCGACCAGTGTCCACAGGGTTGAGTACATGCATGGTTTGGACACTGCGTTGCTGTGTTTCTGTCCTCACTCCGCCGGGCAGCAGTCTGGCCCGCACCGTCTCCTCCTCCTGGACACCATCTTCCGCAAGCCAAGCTTGGGGGCAGCCTGGGGAGGGGCTCACCTGCTGGTACAGGGGCTGCTGCCCCGCAATGTAGGGCTGCTGCGGGGGCGGCAGAGGCGCATCCTGGCTGGGGAGGGTGTTCATGAGACTCTGAAAATGAAGCGAACCCCACGTGAAGAAGGCCTGTGGGCCAATAAAGGGGAGGCGTTTCTGACTTGAAAATCAACCGCCCACCAGCTAGGAGCCTAAAGGCGGGGAAGGGAGTGGTGGGCAGGAGGGCGGGGCCTGCGCAGCGCACTCCCCCAGCCCCTTTTCCATGTGGACGCCCCCCGCGGGCTCTCACCTGCATGCCGTAAGGCTGGTAACCGATCGACACCGACTGGCTCCCCAGGTAGCCCACGGCGCCAGACTGCGGAGGCTGGGACATGGCTGGGAGGCTCTGGGGGGCCTGGGAGGCCACGTTCTGTAGAGGGAAGAGTGTGATGGGAGAAGGGCTGCGGGCCCTCGCCGGGAAGGGGAGCAGCCCTGCTGCCTACCTGATAACTCTGTGTCGGCGTGGGCTGGTAGGACGAGTAGGCGGGGCTGGCGGTGGGCCCGGTGGGGCCCTGGGGGGCCGCCTGGGCACTGGTGGCCCCTGCTGGGTACATGTAGGCGCCCACCATGCCAGGATCTACGGAGGGAGAGGAGTGAGCTCAGTACCCTGCGGGGGGACTTCTGGAACGAAGTTCACGTTTCACATTGTCACAAAGGGAAACAAAATCAGCAGGGACAGGAAAGGAGCTCTGGCGCTGGATGCAGTCAGAAGAAACGAACCCAACAGTACGGATGGGGTGTGACAGGGTGGCCTGGGAGGGATGGGGAAATGAACTCTTCCACTTTCTGGAAATCAGGGCCTCAAGACAGAAGATGGCAGACCTAGTGAGCCTGGTCAGGTGGGCCTCTGCCCAGGGGCTCAGGCTGGCCCTGCTGAAACCACCTTCCGTGCACGCCAGGAATGAACGGAGCAGGGAGTGGGGGGAGCCCCACGCCGTATCTCTGAACCCAGGTCTGCAGAGAGGGCCTGGCGCGCCAGGCGCACCCCTTGCCAGGACCGGGGCTGCCCCCAGGCCTGAGCGGCAACAACGTGAACACGGAGCTTCATAAAGCCCAGGAGCCACGCCCGGGACCGTCTGAACGACGAGACCAGTTGTGAGCTTTGAATAAGACGGACCCACATGGATGGGAATGACCAAGAGGAAGGAGAAGTGCGTCCTTACGGCGGAAAGACAACGGAGCGACAGGAGGGAACGAAACGAGCAAGTCACCGGCTGACGGACGCCGCAGCAGCCTCGGACATGGCGGAGAACTAGAACTAGCGGGGACCACCGCGGAGGGGCAAGGACGCCAGCCCCATCTCCACTGAGCTGCTAACCGCCGTGGGACGGCCGGGCCCTGGCGGGGAGGAGCCCGACAGGCTGCCGCACCCCTCACAGCCAGCGCCCAACGCGCCTTCCTGCTCAGCACGCCAGAGCCCAGAACGCCAGCGAAACCCCGGCCAGGGAGACCGACAACCCACCGAGGGGTGGTCTGCAAGACAGCAGGCCAGGGCCCTCTGAGAAGTCAGTGTCACGAACACAGGCAGAGTAAGAACATTCTAGATCAGAGATGAAAAGCAGCCAAACCGTTAAAGGCAAGAGCCATGGGATCTCCTATCAGCACAAGGGGCGTTCCCTGGACGGTGTGGGAGAGCTGAACCCGACCCTGGATGAGGTCGCACCACCGCCTCCTGCGGCTCGGCTCTCGACCTCTCGACCTGGCCTCTGTGCCCAGGCCACAGCGGAGTGTCCCGCGTTTAGGAAATGCACGCTGACAACGCTGGGAGCGAGGGGCGTCGAGCCCGCCACCCAGTCTAAAAAGTTCCAGGAGAAAAGTCCACGTGTGCGTGTGCACATAGAAAGACACAGAACAACGCAACACGATGTTAAGGACTGGAAAATCTAGAAAACCCCTCATACTGTTTAACTTTTCTGGAAAACTGAAACCATAGCGAAATAAAAACAAAGGAGGAAACGGTAGTGGTCTGGTGCGCATCTTGGCCGGCAGGCACCTACTCCGGCCCCATTACCTGCGGCAGCCCCGGGCATGCTGGGGTAGGGGGTGCTGGCGGCGGCGGCCGGCTGGCTCATGTACACTGTGTGCATGGGGGAGCTCTCCACGGAGCCCGCGGGGCTGAAGGTGCCCGGGAAGCTTGTCGGACCCGAGGGCTGGTACAGCACACCCCCGGCCGCGGGCATGGCCTGGAGCTGGGGACAGAGAGAGAGGCGGTCAGAGCAGCCCTGGGCAGCGGCAGGAGCCCCCAGCTAGGGGCGGGGCAGCAGGTGTCTGGAGGCTGTGAGGGGTGAGGGGGGGGGGCGCATGCCTGGGCGTAGGGCAGGGAGAAGGCGGGCATCTGGGCGCGCATCTGGATGGTCTGCTTCTGCTGCTCCAGGCGCAGCTGTCGCTCCTTCTCCTGCTCCTGCAGCCGCTGGATGGCCAGCTGCCGCTGCACCTCCAGGTACTCCTGCGGGCCATGGGGCAGCCGTCAGCGCGGTCCGTGAGCTTGGGCCCCCCCCCAGCGGGGCTGGACACCCCACCTGCTTTTTCTGCCGCATGATCTCCAGCTTCTGGGCCAGTTGGATCTGGCGCTGGCGCTCGGCCTCCTCGGCCGCCCGGCGAAGCTTCTCCCGGTGCTCCTCCCGCAGGGCGCTCAGTGCCCCCCGGGCATCACGGATCTGAGCCAGCTTGTCCTGCAGCCCCTCGTAGTAGACTGCGGGGAGAGGGCCGCGCCAGGAGTGTGTGGCGTGGGAGGGGTGCACCCGCAGCCCAGTGCCAGGCTGTGGCCACCAGGCCAAGCGCCTATGCGCAGGGCACGGCCGGCCTCTGGGGTCCCGAGGTCAGGGCCCGGCCGGGATTCTTCCTGGAGCGGACAGTGCTATGCTCGCTGGGCTGTCCCCCACCGCTGGGACCGCCTCCCGCGTTGCCTGCGGCCCAGAGACACGCTCTCAAGAAGCTGCTGTCCCGGAGAATTCCCACCCAAGGACCCGTCCCCGCGGCCGCCGGGAGCGGCCGGCACGAAGCGCTCACACAACACCATGCCGAGGGGGCCCCCGGGAGGTCGCGACACCTACGCCGGCGCTCGTCCAGCTGGTTGAGCAGCTGCAGCAGCTGTGGGTGCATGCTGTTGATGGACTGGAAGAGGGACAGCACGGCCGAGTCGTTGGTGATGCTGCGGCCCCGCACGTGGTTGCTCTTCATGCGGTTGACGAAGGTGGTGACGGCGTTCTGCAGGGCCTTCAGGAACTGTGCGTGGCTCTCCTCCGACTCCCCGTTCTGGTACTGCTGCAGGGGACACACGGCGGGCTCTCGCAGAGCTGCCCCCCAGCCCCAGGCGCGGGAGCCCCACCCCCCAGGGGTGCTGCGAGGACCCCTTTAGCACACATACCCTTTGACAAACGCACACACTGAGACCCAAGGAGGCTTAGCTCGTGCACTGGGGCACAGTGCTGGCCAGGACAGAGCTGGCTGGAGCTCTGGCAGCCTGGCTTGCAGCCCCCCTGCCCCTGCCCCGTACGGGACCTGCCTCCCTCGAAGAGACCCCGGTCCCTTCATCCAGGGACCAACAGAGCCCAGAAGCCCCAGGATAGAGCAATGACTCAGCGAGGTAGTTCCCGGCTGCCCTAGAATATCCTGATTCCTTCTAGGCAGCAAATGGCCACGTTCTGGGTTCCATCGAGAGCTCTGGGTTGGAATGGCTTGCCCCTGAGAGGTCACGGTGGGCAGGGCTCGGCCCTGTCAGGCGAGGGTGCCTGTGTGGGGCCTGTGACGGAGCCACAGCTTACCTCGCCAAAGGGGCCACTGGAGGGAGCTACGGGTTGAGCATCCGTCTCCGGAAGGGGAGTCTGCAAGAAGGCAGAGGGGGTTCGCTGGCCCGTCGCAGGGCACCCCCCACCCAGCCCAGGACTGTGGGCCCGGAGCGCCGAGCGCCGCCCACCTCCAGCGCGCTGGCAGGGACCGCGTGGCCCTCCGCAGGCGGGGCGGCCGGCTCCGTCAGGGGCGCGGGCGCGGACGGGGTCGGGCTCTTGCGGGCCTCCTCCTGCTTCTTCTCCCAGTAGTTCCGGTTGAGGTACCGGGCGAGCTGTGCACACAACGAGTGTCACCCCCGAGGGCCGGGGGTGGCAGGGGAGGGCACCGCACGCGGGGGCGCCTCACCTCAGGGTCGACGTCCTCAGCCAGCGGCGCCGACGAGGTCTGGGGAGACACGGGCCGTAGCAGCCGTGACCCACGGGCTCCAACACGTGGCCAGCTCCGCCCGGGCTGTCGCTCGGGAGGCCACCACGGTGACAGCAGACCCCGGGCACCAGCCAGGCCGTCTGAGGGGCCCCCAGGGGCTCTGTGACTGAACAAGGCGCGGGGCAGTAACCCCCCCAGCCTTCCCAGCAACGACAGCGCCGGTCCCAACGGTGGACCGCACAGCTGCTTGTGCGTCCTCGGCCACCTGGCCCCACCCAGAGCCTCGCAAAGCTTGCCCTGACTTCCGAACCTTCCTGAACCTGCCACCCACCCCCTATTCAAAGAGGGTGGTGAGGCCAGACAAAGGCAGGCCACCTTCGGCCCCAGGGTTTGCCTGCCTCCTCTCACTCTGGGGAGGTCCCCAGTCTTCCCAGTGTCCTCCTCCCCCACAGGGAACCCCTGACCAGGAGCGCAGGGCTGGCGAGGGCCAGGCTGGATCTCGACCCTCATTGGCTTGACCAGACCATCCTTTCTGGGGCAGCCCTCCCACCCTCTCGCACAGAAGTGGGGCCCAGCGTGGGAGCGCGCTCACCACGGCCGAAGAGTACAGGCTGCTGGCGGGGGGCGCCGACGAGGCCACGGGCGTGGGCTCGGCCTTAGGGTACGTGGCAGCAGCATAAGCCGACTTCTGTCTCTGTGGGAGAGACAGGAAGGGTCCCGGTGCACATGGGCCCCCCACCACTCTCTTCTGCCTGCCCCAAACATCCAGGGGCACCCCTCCCCCGGCGTGCCCGCACCAGGGGAGCCCCGCTCCGGCTCACCATCCTCTCCTTCTCCTCAGCCTCCGACTGCGACAGCGCCAGAGCCAGCTGCAGCTCCTCCTCCTCCTGCAGGGCCGTCTCGTCCCGCTTGGGGGGCAGCTGGGGACACATAGGCTGGTGAGCAGGGCCCAGGAGCGAGGCACCCCCGGAACCCGCGGCCAGTACCTGGGACTGCTGAGACAGGGGGCTGGTCAGGTACTCCGGGGGCAGCTCCGTTGTGGACGAGGCTTTTCCTTCTGCTTTCCTGGAGGAGAGATGACACTAGGTGGCTGAGCACCACTCCCTGGCCCCCAGGAGGCCCACAGAACAACGACAGCAGTGCCACGGGCAACGCTCTGGAGAAAAACTGCTGTGCCAAACCAGCTGTGTCGCCTCTGGGACACAGGACCCCGGCCTAAGCCCCAGGCCCCTTTCCTGGAAGTGAGATCCAAACACAGAAAAGGAACTTTCCAAGAGAGCAGCCTGCCTGCAGGCACCAGCTAACCAAGGAAGGAGATCCCATTGCTGATGCTGGCTGACGGACAGCACAGGCCCCCAGGACGGCTACACGGAGAGGGACAGCTTCGTTCTGGGATCACACAGGGAGTGCACAACCTGACTCCTATCACAAGACCCCAGACCCAAACCAAAAGGGGCACCACACAGGCCCAGGCCCTTGAGAGATGTACGTGGCAAGACAAAGAGGCTACGAGCAGACCTGGGTCACGGAAGCGGAGCCGCCGCAACGGCCACCCGCTATGTGCTGGGGGCCCGGGTGGGCCTGACGGGGACAAAACTGGCACAGGACCTGACTGGGACCGGTCACTCTCAGAGCTTCAGAATGGACACGACACGCGGGAACACCCAAGCAGGTGGGGAAGGGGCGCCCGGCTGCCCCTGGTGCTGTTAACCGAGGGACCTGGGAGGAGCCTGCGCCCCGTGGGGTTGGCTTCCCGTGCCCGAATCCTTTCCCTGCATGACGTCCAAGCTACTAAGCTACAAAGCAGACGAAGTGACAGACAAACCCAAGCCAGGAGAAGCAGCCCGGCGCCCGGGAGCACAGCCCGGCCCGGGCCCCCGGCAGGGACTCACTTGTTCAGGCGCTCGTAGCAGGGCTCGCACACGCGCACCTCCTTCTCGATGCCGAACTTGGGGATGGTGGAATACTTGGACGAACACTTGCCGCAGAAGATCTGGCCGCATGCCCGGCAATGGTGCTGTGACACGGGGCGGGTCAGGGTGCGGCCTGGGGCCGGGCCGCTGACCCCTGGCACCCACCCCGCCCACTGCTGCCCGCCGCCCGGGGTGTCAGGCCAGGCCTCCCAGGGTGGGCAGAGGACAGAGACCACCCAGACCCTAGGGAAATGGCACATTTCCAGGCTCTCAACTGCAGCCACCGTTTCGGGGAAAAAGACGTCAAGTTAAAAAGAAAAGTTCGTAAGAGTCGTGCACAAGTTAGGCCGGGAGAAAAGAGGCTTTGCTGACGGTGGCCCTGGGAGTCTGCTCAGACGCCCCTGCCCGGTCTTCACCCTCACGGTCAGTGCCTCAGGAGGGAGAGGAACGGCGTTGGAGGCCCGGAGCACACGGGAGGGGAGGGGGGGCACAGGAGGCAGGAAGGGGCTGCAGACCCAGGAAACACGCCCAAGCCTACCGCACCCCCCAGCCTGCAGCACTCCTGTCCCCTGGGGGACACAGCCGTGTCCAAACTTCGTTGGGCACCACAGACCATTGGATTCGGGGCCCTTGGTGGCCCCGCTCACCACAGAGCTAGGGGCTGGATCTGCTCCACGCCCCATGGGGTCACAGCCAAGAGGAAAAGGACCCCAAGTAGCTCCAGTGGCCTCACGGGGACAGCAGGGGGCATGGGGCCGGCCCTGGGGGGGCACACTCACCTTGCGGGTCACCACCCCGAACTGCACTCTACAGCGGTGGCACTCCTCGGCGTCCACCCAGTCAGGGGCCTGGGGGGCACAGGCAGACTCAGGATCGCACGGGCCCCCGTTCCGGGCGAGACCCCACTGTGGGCTCAGGGGCTGAGGGCCCAGTCTGCGAGGCCGGAGCCCACCCCAAACGGGCGCTCCTCTGCACAGGCGTGAGTGTGGGCTCCCCGCGGCTTGGGGTCAGTATCCGCCCGAACCACACCAGCCCGCCCGCCGAGCTGCCATCCAAACGGAGCCCCCGGAGGCGCAGCTGCCCAGCCCATGCGTCTTGTTTCTGAGACAAAACGGCAGCTCACCCACTGACGTTCCCCAACACAAGCCGGGACCCCGGGACCTCACTTCTGCTTCCTCAAAGCAGCCAGACTCCTGGGGCGCCCGGCTGGCTTAGTTGGAAGAGCGCGGGGCTCTCGAGCTCGGAGTCATGAGTTTGAGCCCCATGTTGGGTGCAGGAATTACTTAGATAAACTTAAAAAAAAAAAAAAAAAGACAGCCAACTCCTAGATACCCAGCACCCCGGAACTCACTCTCTCTGCAGCAAACATAGCATCGCTCTCCTTGAACTCTGGGAAGACGTGTCCTGGAGAAAGGAGAAGGAGACCGTGGTCACCACTGGGGCCACGCTGGCATGCGAGGCCCTGACGGCCTCAGCTGTCCTTGCCCAGTCTGCCCCAAGACCTTCAGGAGCCATGTCCTAGCTCCAGGCACCCACCTCCCCAAGCAGACCTACAAAAGGAGGCCCAGAGCCCCTGGGCAGCAAGTGCAGTGACCCAGCACCAGGCGAGGGCGCCTGGCTGCGTGAGGGGCCACCCCGTCCCAGGGCTTGGGGCCTGGCCTCACTCGTACCACATCAAGGCCTCACAGATCTTCCCTGGACCTCCTGTCCCTCTCCCGGCCCCATACTCCAGCTCCCTGTACCTCTCAGAACCCTTCAAATAGACACCCAAGCTTTTTATGGAGCCACAGACCCCTGAAGGATGCCATAAAGTTTTGGGCTGTCTCCCCAGAAAAGCAAACGCAAGCATTCCCCCACCACCCCATGCCCGGGATGCAGGGCCTGAGACCAGCTCACAGATGCGGACAGGACCCTCATCACAGTCTCCACGGGGTCCAACTCGCTCGTAGCCACCAAACGCTATCCCTGCTCCATACCTTATTTCAAGGCCTCCGCAAAGGTGGGGGCCGCCCTAGTCCCCCCAACTCACTGCCCAGTGTGAGCACTATCCGTGGCCTTCCTCGCCAAGCCCCAGCAGACCTGTGTGGCCGCTGCAGTAGCTGGGAAGAGCGCAGACGAGGCCCTGAGAAGGTCCCCCGGCTGTCACAGCCCCGCAGCAGCCCTCCCAGGATCTCCGGCCCTTCTCAGGGCACCCCAGCTCCTGCCTGAGCCACTCCTGTGGGCTGGCCCCTCCTGCACCCTGTCCCCCGTCTGCGAGGGCCCTGGGGCCTGGGGGGCAAGTACTCCACGGGATGCTGGCTTGTTTACACGTTCAGGTCTGGCACACCAGAGACCTGCTCTCCAGGACTTCTCCCACCCCTCATGCTAAGTCAGCCCCCAAAGGCCAGGGCCCCTGGCTCCGCTTCCTTCCTAGGACCCAACGCTTGGGAATTAGCTCCTCGGCTCAATCTACTCGCTTGGGTGTGGTCCACCACATGCCCCCATCCTGCCCACCTGCTGGGCGTGAGGTCAGGAAAGTAGGGGCTCCAGAGCCCACAGCACGCTGCCACCGCCGCCCATCACACACTGTGGTGCTGTCCCCCTGCCCTGGACGGGGCACACACAGCCTTCCTTGGCTCTGCCTGGGGCAGAGCAGCCCCTCAGCTCATTAGAGGCGGCGTGCTGAGCCTGGGACCCGACAGATCTCGCCTCACGCACCTTCCACCTTCATGATCTGGTACGTGTCCTGGACCACCTTGTACTTGGGCTCATTCCGGAAGGCGTGCGCCCAGGCCTGGATCAGATACAGGATCTTGTTTCGGACGTTTACTTCCACCTGCCTCTGCACAGAAAAGAAGTAAAAACGAGACAGTGAGGAGGGTGGTGGGAGACACGAGCACTAGCGACGTCTCAGTGTGAGAAGCGGCAGGAAGACTGCACCACTCTGAGCGTGTGGGGAGGCAGAGGCGGGCACGATGGTGCCCCGCATGGAGCACTGGGGCCAGGTATGGACCCACTCCCCAGGCCCAGCCGTCTGCCATGAAGCCCCGTCCCCAAGGACAAACTCATCACAGTGGTGTGCCCACTCAAGGCCTGACTATTCCTTAATGCCCTGGGCAAAGCTGGGGAGTCCCCGAAGCCTGGCTCCCCAGGCCTATAACCACGTGCTTCTTCTTCTCCTGCCCCTAGGAGCTTGGCTGTTAGGGGCCCGAGTCTGAAAACCGGTGTGGCTCCTGCAAACCCCCGGCTCCACCAGGCAGCGCCCAATAGCCTCGCACTAAGGGAGCAGATGTGAAGCCGGCTGTCTCTCCTCTGCTTGCAGCCAGCCTGGGGGGGGGGGCGGGCACCCCAGGAGCTGCCCCACGCGCAGAGCCACCACTGCCGCCAGCTGAGCGCACCATCGGTCACATTCCTAGAGCTCTTCGGGGGACGCTCAGGAACACGGCAGCGGAAGGCTGCTCCTAGGGGATGCCAACTACGTTCACCCACTAGGTTTCTAGTGATTCCCTGTAATCTGCACCTGTCGGTAGGTCCCTTTCCTACCGGGACCCTCCCTTTCTCCACGGGGGCACTAACGGGCTCAGACCACTTGCACCACGTCTGGGACACGACCTTGGGACACGAGAAGCGCAGGGTCTGACCCTTCTGCTCTTTCAGCCACAGCAAGGACTGGCTGGGTCCCTAGTTGGGGCCCAGCTCAGGTCCCAGATGGGATCTCGGCCACGTGAGGCCACGGGCACCCACGCGGGCCAGGAAGCTGAGGCCCTGCCCACCGACGGTAGTGGAGACAGTGTCCGGGGCCACGCTCTTTGGCCACTGCCCCGGTCACCTCACCCCTGTGGGATGGGTGCACCCCTGTACCGCCTGCTCTGCGTCACACAACCCGCCGGTGTCACCACCCACATCACAATCCCTGCAGGTGGGCGGCAGCGGCCTGAGGGGCCATGGGTGGTGGCCTGGGCGGCAGCGGCCTGAGGGGCCATGGGTGGTGGCCTGGGCGGCAGCGGCCTGAGGGGCCATGGGTGGTGGCCTGGGCGGCAGCGGCCTGAGGGGCCATGGGTGGTGGCCTGTGCGCATTCTCTCTCGAGGCTCTAGAGGGCTATCCCTCCCCTACAAATGGAGGGGGTGAGACCCACTCCCAAGGTGTCCGTGCTGTGCCGCATCCCCCAACCTCCCTGTATAGACATGTCGGACACACACACCTCCCCGCTTGGAATCCGGGTGGGACTCCCCCAGGCGCCGTTTGGGCCCCCCCACCCAGACTTCTGCCCGCACACCGCACTCACACTCACACACACACACAGCTCCTTCCCCGCCTCCTCCACCACCCAGTGAGGCTCCGAGCCCTGCCCCTGGGAAGACGCTCCTGATTCCCCCCCTAGGAAGAGCGGGGTCTCCCCTGCATCCCCAGACACAGCAGCCCCGTGCGCTTCCAGTAAAGCCCCAATGTCATCAAGCTGGGGTTCCCCAGGCGCAGGGACCACCAACGCTCGCCTTCCTGGCTCTGCCACTGCCCCAGGTGCTGGCCAAGCCCCCGAGGCACGGGCGCGGCCTCGGGTGAGCGGGAGCCCCGTTCTGCCAGGGCCCACCTTCAGCAGCTCCTTCAGCTCCTCCATCGTCTGCTTGTTGGCCACCTCGTCATGCACCGTCTGGCCGCAGTTCTTCACCACAGACTCCATGACCTGCGGGACCCGAGGAGGGCAGGCTCGAGCCACCACTTGGGCCAGGGACACTTGCCTTGGACAGGCCCAGCTCCCGAGGAGAAGACAGGCCCCTCGGGCAACTGAGGCCACCAGGAGAGTCCCTGTGGCAGCTCCGAGTCAGGCAATAAGCGACGCTACAAGTGCTCCTTCTGACTCCATTTATTACCCCCAGAAGCAAAGATGAGAATCCACCTTAGCGCCCTAGTCTGCCAGCTTCAGGTGGGGCAGGCAAGGCACTGCCCTCAGTCAGGGCCGCTCCGACCTGCCCTCATGTCCCAGGCAGGCGGGTGAGGCCCCAGGGTCAAGAGGTCCCTGCCCTCTGGAGACTGGGGTGGCGACTCTGGAGGGGGCCAGCGTGCAGGGGGATAGTTACCTCCAGGGCGTACAAGGCCACGTGAGGATTCTTGTCGTTGACTTTCTTTTTAATGGAACTCACGGCATATTTGGCTCTGAAATAAAAAAGTGTTGATAAAAGAGAAGAAAAAAAAGAAAAACCACCTCAGAAGCTAAGTTGAAAAAAACCCCGCCGTCCTCTGATCTTCAAAATCCCCGCGCAAATGTCAATAAGCACCTGCAGGTGTGCAGAGAAAACCCTCCCCTCGTCCCCGGATCCCCCAAACCCCAGCGTGGAGACCACGCGATTCTCCGCCTAAGGCCTAGCGTCCTCGACATCCATCACGGCAGGACGCTGCGGGATCGCGGAGCATCAGCATCAGCGCGTGCCAAGGGAGCCGGGAGCACCATGCTGCCGCCCCTCCTGCTTCTGAGCAGGCACAGACCCTCCTCACTTACTGTGTGTCCCCCTGGCGGATGAGGTCACAGATCTGGAGGATGGACTCCCAGTCGGTCTCCAGCAGAAGCTGGCTGGTGGCTTTGTCTACGGCAAGATCACAAGATTACCAGGGCTTATCCTCTGTGATTCCCTGGCCAGCCCCACGGCTCAGCAACAGAGACAAAGAACCGCCTGCTTCCCATTTAAAACATTTAGACTGAATGGAAAACCACATGAAAATCCTCTTGACGCCCGATAATCACGAGTGATCTCCTCCCAAGAAACAAGGCAAACAGCTTAGGAAACGCTACCAGCACGCCTGCTGCGCACCTGATCCAAACACTTCCGTGATCCCAGAGCTCCCACACCACCTCCCGAGCACCGTCCTGTCTCCGCCGTCTTTACCCACAAACGCAACGAAGCAGAGAACGGAGGTCACTGCCCAAAGTCACCCCGCTTGCCAGTCTGAGCCAGGCGGGCTTTCACACTACACTCCGCCGCCTCAAGCCCCAGTCCCCCGTTTTCCCCACGTTGAACCTGCCCGATGAGATCGCAGCTGGGGCCAGGATGGAGCCAGGACTGACCTCAGGAAGTATTTTTCAGCTAACACGCGTACGCTCTGTCCATCACAGCTTCCTCACGCGCACACACGCGCTCTGCTCCCCCGGCCTTGCTGCTGTCCTCCCTGGACACGCAGGGCGGAGCTTTGGGGGGCTGAACCACCCCTCAGCCTGCACGCTCTCAGAACAAGAAAGGTGCCTCACCTGAGGTCTCCTCCAAGGCCACGTCCAAGGAAAAAGCAAGGCAGGCTCTGGCCCACTGCCGATCACCCAGGACACCCACCCCAACAGAGTCCACCCAGTTTCACATGCCCCCAAACATCTATTTTCCTTTGGCTAAAACTGATGACCTCCAGGACGCTCAGGGAGGATGGCTGTCCACCCCTGACAGAGGCCTCCCGGGAGCCCGGCGGGGACAGACGGGGCTGGCCTGCCTCCCCAGGGAAGCAGCGCTCTAAGAGCGCGGCAGGACCCGGGAGGACACTACGGGCTCCACCCTTCGGAGCCCGATGCTTGGGGCACCCTCAGTCCCCCTGCAACCTAGGATCTGGGGGGAGGGGGTCTATCGGACTCGGTCGCCCATTTCCGTGACTCAGGACTCGTGGCCCGCTCAGATGCCTGAGGGCCGCAGGACCGGTCATTGCCCCGGGGACCTGACCGCCCCTGGCCCAGGAGCGGAGCCCCGAGCACAGTCGCCGGAGCGCGGGCCCGGCCTCCTCCGCGGACCCTCACACACTCCGGTCGCAGCCCGCGCCCAGCGCCCTGGACTGCCGAGTCCCCGCACCGCCGGCGCGCCCACCCACACCCCGGGGGCCCGGGTCGCTCGGCTGCCGTCCCCGAGCTCCACTCCCGGGACATTGGCCAGCCTCGAGGGGCGGAGGCCGCGTTACCTAGGAGACGCTCGAAGGTGCCGCTGCCGCGCCCCATGGCGACCCTGGACCCCGACCCGACGCCGCTGCGCTCTCCGCTGCGAACCGGCGCGCCCCCGACTTCCGCTTCCGCCTTTCCCTCGGGCGCGCGCACGCGCGCGTCACCAGGGCGGGCTGCGAGGAGGCGGGCTTTTCTACTGGCCCCAGACGCAGGCGCCGATTGAGCGCCGAGAACCAATGAACAGCTCGGACGTGAGGCCTAGCCAATGAGAGTGGTGTGGAGGGCGGGACTTGAGCCGAGCTACGGGGGCCGGCTGGGGTCAGCAGCCGTGATGTGTCTGCTGCTGGGGCCCTCGGGCGTCGGGAAGACGCTGTTGGTGAAGAGGCTGCTGACTATCCTTCCGCGCCGGCGGGGGCCGGGCGGGCGCGGGGCGGGCGCGGGGCGGGGCGGGGCGGGGGCGGGCGTCGGGAGCTCCGGGGGAAGCGGGGACGGGGGGCGGGGCCCGGGGCCCGGGGGCGGGGTGCGGCCGCCGCCCGCCTTCTCCGCCCGGCTCGGGATCCTTGACTGCCCGCACAGCTGAGCTCCGGGGATGGGAAGGGCGACCTGGGCGACCCGCCGCCGACGCGGCCCACGGTAGGCCTCCGCGCTCCGGCAGGTGCGGCGGGACCGGGTTTCAGGGGAAGCCGGAGTCCGGCGGTCCGCGCGCTAACGCGGCCGTCGCGGAGCGGGGGGCGTCCTGCCTCCCCGGGCAGGGCTGCGGCGGACGTGCGTGGGCGCATGGCGGGGCCCCGAGCCGCCCGCCCCGCGCCCCTGGTCGCAGTGCTTTCCCTGAGCGCCCCAGAGGCGATCCCCACGGATGGGGGTTGGAGCTGCGGCCGCGGCCCGCTCTGGGGCTTCGGGCCTGGACCTCTGGAAGCCGCTTCGGCTTTGCTGGCTGGGGGCTGTGCTCCAGGGTCTCGGCCCTCGAGAACGGGCACCGTGGGGTTCGGGTCAGCGTGGAGGGCGGCGCACGCTCCTCCGCAGGAGTTCCCAGTGCGGAAGCGCTTGTGTCCGTAGTGCTCCGGGGTTTTTCCACAGGTGGGCACCGACCTGACGGACATCGTGGTCCCGAGGAGGATCACCGTTCGGGAGCTGGGGGGCTGCATGGGACCCATCTGGCCCAGCTACTACGGAAGTTGCCGTTGTCTCCTGGTAGGTCATGACCCCGAGGACTTGTTCAGCCACGGCTGGTGCTGGACCGCACTCCCCACCTGCCGGAGTTTGGGTTCCTGGGCAGTCGTGCTGGTCCCCGGCTTTCTTTTCGAAATCCAGCTGGACCCCTAGCGCCCTGTCCCAGAGCTGACCTGACAGCCCACCTGGGGCTTGCCTGCAGCAGGGTTCCTTCTCTGCCAGGAACGAGCTTGCTCTCTGCACTGCTCCCCTGCCTGTGTTGTGTGTGCTTGATCTCTGCACGCCCCGTCTCACCCTAGCAAGGCCTGTGCCCTAGATCCCCAGGCCCTGCTTGGGAAAACTGATGCCACGTAAGTAGAGAGAGTCCCGTACGGGCGGAAACAAGCGGCCACTCTCACGCAGCTTATTTCTCTTTACTTCTACTGACCCCAGAGCCCTTTGTTTAAAAGTCACTTTGTTTTTTGAACCAGATTATGATGCTCAAGGAAGGGGATTCGGGAAGGACTGTCTCCCTCACGGGGTAGCCCTAGTCTGCGTTTGTTCTTCCCTAGTTCATGATGGACGCCGCCAACCCCACTCAGCTGTCTGCGTCCTGCGTGCAGCTCCTGGGTCTCCTTTCTGCAGAAGGACTCGCAGAAGCATCGGTCTTGATACTCTTCAATAAGATGTACGGGTGTGTCACCTGGAGAGTGTTGGGTGCCCCCGTGGGGAGCTCCCTCGGAGCGTGGCCAGGAGGGTGGCTCATGGAGGGGGCGTTTATCGGGGGTTGGGATGGGCCTGTGGCAGCTCACCTGGACAGGGCGTTTCTTCTTCTCTAGTGATCTGCCCTGCTACATGACCGTGGAGGAGATGAAGTCCTTGATGAGGCTCCCAGACATCATTGCTTCTGCCAGGCAGAAGGTCAGCACAGTGGAGATCAGTGCCCGCAGGGGCACTGGCTTGGCGGCAGTGCTGCGCTGGCTCCAGGACACCCACAGAGCCGACAGTTGACCCGCTGCCAGGAGTAGCGCCACCGGCTGGCCCTGGGGAGGAGGCCGAGAACAGCTTTGCTTGGCCTCCGACGATCTGTTCTCACAGGGACAGGATGGCCCCACAGAAGCCTAGGCGATGGGCTTCTGGCCTGAGTTGCAGTGCTGTGTAAACGGAGGAACCCCGGTTCCAGAAACTTTAGACAGCTGGCCTCTGGAAGAGATCACCCCAGGGCTAGGAGGAGGACAGGGTGTCCTATGCCCGTGCTGGGCTGTCGCTACCGCAGCGTGTTCCCTTTCCCAGAGGTGTTTGGACTGCACAACCCCACAGACACGGTCTTTTAACGTGGTACAGGCTGCACCTGTTGAGCCTGTGACAAGCTGACGACACAAGCCCCTTTCTGAGGCTGTTGTCACAGAAGGATGGGAGCGTGCAGTCGGAAGGAGAGCGGGGTTTCCACTGGTTCGTGTGCTCCGCGCGCGGTCGGCCGCGGAGGAGGGCGCAGTGGTCCTGTAGGCAGGCGAGGGTGGGGCGGCTCTGATAGGTCCTAGGAGGTCCTGGCAGGCCCATCCTGATTCCCGCCGAGGGGGCGTGCCGGAGAACTTGGTGACTTAAAACCACCCAAATTTACACTCATGGATTGGTTCCTTCTGCAGACTCCGAAGGGGAACACGTTCCTCACTTCTCTTCTGGCCTCCAGCAGCTGCCGGCCATCCTCAATAGAACTCGGCTTGGGACTTGCCGATGTGGAATCCCTGCCTCTGTTTTCATGTGCTCTTTTCTCCTTATAGGGACACTGGTCACTGGATTTAGGGTCCACCCTAAATCCAAGATGATCCCAAGATCCATAGTTACATCTCTAAAGATTTTTTTCGGAAACAGTGTCACGCTCCCCTGCTTCCAGGGCTCCAGGGAGAGGTGTTAGGCGGTTGCGGTTGGTTGAGAAGCCCTCTCCTCCTGGGTGTGGTGGTGCGTTTTCTACAAATGGCTTTCTCTGTCCCAGCTGGCAGTGGAGCGTAGCTGCCCTGTGAAGGAAGCCCGTCGCGCAGAGCAGAGTGGTGGCCTGGGCCTCGACAGGGTCGTCTCCAGTCAGCCGCGTTGCTGGGGGCGGAGGGGTTGTGTGTGGGGATCGCAGATGATGCCTCGGAGGAGCTCTGGCAGAGACGGCCGGGCCGCTGGGGCTCCAGCCCCCCTGCCGCCGCCTGGAAGCACTCCTCTCTGGGAAGGTCTGCTGCTGCGCGCTCCTGTGTCACTGCCCTCCGAGTCACCACACGGCCGCGGATGCCAGTGGCCTTCCCCACGCAGTCCTCATGGATATCAGTTTGGCTCCCAGCTTAACTGGCTGTCCACCGCCCTTCAGACAACTTAAACACAGCACACGCTCAGGAGACAAGCACCTGGCTCCATCTCTAGGGATGACCCCAGGCTGGGGTCCGTCTCCAATTTGGGCCTGGTGACCCATGATAAAGCCAGCCTGGGCCGAGTTGGTGAGTTCTTGGGACACTGACAGGCTCAAGGTGACTGCATCCTGTGGGTGAGCTGAATCTGGTTTTGAAAGGCAAACCTTCTCCAGCCACAACCCATTTCCACCTTCTTGCTTTCATGCCACGCTTGGCAATGTGTCCAGGAGCATGGGTGTCTCAGGGACCGTGTTCACCCCTGGTCTTGCCACCCTGCCCACGTCCTGGAATCCTAGCGCAGGAAGGGTGCCAACCACTGAGGGAGTGGCCTCGCTGCCCGCCCCGCCACCACCCATGATCTGCCACCGCAGTGGAGCCAGCGCTCCTGGGTACCTGACAAGGTCCCTGCCACACACAAACAGCCCTGACCACTAGCCCTGGTCACGAACACCACTTCAACACAGAAGGGTTTTGTTCTTTTTAAGATTTTATTTGACAGAGATCCCAAGTAGGCAGAGACGGGAAGGGGAGAAGCATGGCTCCCTGCTGAGCAGAGAGCCCGATGTGGGGCTCGATCCCAGGACCCTGAGACCATGACCTGAGCCGAAGGCAGAGGCTTAACCCATTGAGCCATCCAGGCGCCCCAACTCAGAGAATTTTAATTTGAAAAAGCCCAGAAAACTACAAAACATTATAAAGGATGCAAACAGGGAAAAACAAAGGATCCCACAGAAGCACACTACCCCACATTCTGTAGGGCCTCCCTGGCCAAGCCTGAGACCGAGTTATTTCCGATCTGTCCAAGCCCGAAGAAGGACCAGTGCCATCCTCACAAGGATATGGGCAGTAGGAGTCTCCCTTTGTGTTCAACTCCCGAGAGGTCTCGGTGCTGTGCAGCTGAGCACGCGGACATCTGGGCATTCCCTCCTCAGGTTCTGGTGGAAGGTTCAAACCTTGCTAGGCCCTGCCGTTGGCAGGAATTCCCCACATAGCCCTTTCAGCCATGGGACGGTCCTGGGCAGGGGTCCTGTCCTTGCCCTGAAGCTGCTTCAGACCTGCTCTCTTTCCCCAAAGACCTTGAGAACACAAAGTCCCCTGCAAACCCACCTCGCGTGGGGACTGTCCTGTCTCCATACCTGGTGAGAGCCTGGGTGGGCTCCACCTGCCTCTGCAGGGACAAGGCACCAGGAGCATGCTTCTCCGTGGCCTAGACGCCGACCCTGCCCTCCCCGCCCCCGCTCTGGCCTGCAGCCTGGTCTGTGCTCCCAGCCGTCCAGTGCCGTTGAACCACACCAAGCTTCAGTTACGGATTCAGCCGATCGAGTCTGCAGTGTCTCCCATGGACTGGCGCTGAAGGACAGGACTGTGGCATCGTCCTCTCTCCCTAAAGCAGCCCCGGGTTAGCAGAGCCTAGACCTGTGTGTTCAGAACAAAGCTGCGATGAGTGATGCCAGGTGTGCCTGACCGGCTGTGTCCGTCCCAAACGGGTGCTGGCCACTCCATGGGCACTTGGGACAGATGATGCCCTGTGTGAGACAGTCCGGCAGAGGGTCACTCACCAAAAAGCCATCTTAGGGAGAAAAAATGAGAGGCCAAAGACCCAAAACCCTCTTCTGCACTGGAGAGCCAGCACCTGGGGGCGTGGGAGTGCCAGCGTGTGCTCTCGGCCATCTGCCCGTCCTCCCTGAGCCCGGGTGTGGAGGCCCCGCTCTCACCATCACAGACGCGTCCTGCCTTCTTTCCGGAAGTGAGGTGTGGGCAGTGGGCCGGCTGTGCTGACTGAGCCCCGGCGGCCGCTGCTTCAGTGCCCGGTAGGCCTGCACGGCCCGCTCTCTCTCCTCCCTGATAATCCGCTGTCGGGCCAGCGACGTGCTCAGGGGCTGGGACACTCCACCAGGGCTCAGAAGCCTCCTTAGCATCAGCAATTTCTTCCCAGGCTGAAAGACAAAGACGGAGGCTGAGGCTCAGTTCAGGGAGGAGGGGGAATAACAAAGGCCCCACGTTGGTCCAACAGCTGGATGCCCGGTGAGAACGTGGGACTCCGTGTGTAGGCCCTGGACCAGGTGGCCCTGGGCGAAACCCAGGGAAGCTGCCCCCACTTACCTGGCCCCGGCTGGTGCTCGTCCTGGGCTGGGCGGTCAGCTCCGGGGGCTGCAGAGCCACCTCGCCAAACTTCACTGTGTCTGGAAGGGCAGAGGGGCAAAACTGATGCCTCCGGCCATCGCGGGCCCCACAGAGGCTCAGGGGCCGAGGGCCCACGAGATGGCTTCTGGAAGACCTACCTCGGAGCAGCTCCTGCTCCAGCCTCTCTGCTGCCTTCTCTTCCCTTCTCCGCCGGATTCTCTCCAGCCTCCGTTTCTGGAACCTGGGGAAGAAAGCACAATGCTGTTCAGATTCCCCAAGTCTCATCTCGCAGGACTCAGAAGGCGGAGGTCACCTCTGCCCAGGAGGGTGCCCCACAGCACAGGCTGGCAGGCTGCTGCCAAGTCTCCAGTCTGGTGACCGCCTCCCCCCACAACCGTGCACGCAGAACAACAGGGCCCATGGGGTTCCAAGGCTGCGTTCTCGGGGGCGACGGTGCCCCCCGAGCATCCCTGACAGTGTCTGGAGACATTCTGGGTCGTCACAGCAGCCGGGGGGGTGGGGGCAGCCGGGGGGGTGGGGGGACGGGTAGGGGTGCTCCTGGCATCTGGGATAGAGGCTAGAGGCCCAGCTGTCGTCCCACACCCTGTGCCACACGGAACAGCCCCGCCGCTGACAGTCACTGGCCCCACGTGTCAACTGGGCTGCCGCTTCTGAAGGGCCTCTCAGGGCAGCACTGTGTTTGAGAGACGGCTGTGGCCGTCTTCCAGTTTTCTGTGACTTGCTTTCTGTCACTTGGCCTGACCACAAGCACAGAGCGCTCAGACGCAGGCAGCACCACGGGGCTGCTGACCAGCTCCAGCTCCCACAGCTGGGACGGAAACTTCCGATGAAGGCTGGGATCCGCTCATCTCAAACACTGCAGTTGTGGCAGAAACGTCTTGAAAAGCCCTTGTTTGTTGAAAACCCACCATCCCTTCCCTGCCCCTGCCCACAGGCCTAGGGAGGTAGCACAGGGCTTCCTTCCCAGACTTCTCCAGGGCTGGGGGCAAGGGCGCCACAGCTGGCAGTGGGCTCCGTCCTGGTGCCGGATGCCACCCTCAGAACGCCTGCAAGGACATTAGGGCCTCCGCTGGAGATGCCAGTTTGCCCACTTTACAGATGAGGCCCGGGGCTGAAAGGTCGCAGGACTCGTGTGTGTGGCACAGCCGAAGGCCTCAAACTTCTTTCAGGGCAATGACCCCAGTCCAGGTCCTCAGAGAGGAGGTGGCATCAGCCAGTCAGAAGCGGGGGGGGGGGGGAACCCCAGAGCTGCATGGGATTCCCCAGGGGCCAGCAAGCCCTCCTGAGGGACCACCAGCCTTGTCTTTTTTTCCCCCTTTCTGTTGCAACTAGCCAGGGTGGACAACAGGCCCTTGACCTCACCTGGCTCTTGGGCCCCCTTGATGCTTTTCCAGAGAAAGGGAAAGACGAAGCTAGGCCTTCAGAGTTCCGTGGGCTCAGAGACTCCCTGAACCCCCAGGGCTGAAAAGCTCTGACGTAGAGAAAAACACTCAGTAACGACCGGGTTTTCACTTCCATGCTCTCCCTGAATCACGGGGTGGAGCTCCCCCAGTGAGAAAACACTATTGCTGCAGAGAACAGTCACGGGGCTGCTACCCCACCCCACTCACACTTTCTTCCGCTCTGACTTCTCCTTCTTGGGAGCGGCCTGCACCTCGGGCTGTCGGGCCACCTGGTTTTTGCTGAGGAAGAGCACATGCTGGGCCTCCTGCTCCATTCGCTGGATGTAGGCCCCGTCAGACTCCCACTTCTTCTGCTTGAATTTGGGGACAGCGATGTCTGGCTCCTCTCCCTTTGCTTCCTTCTCCAAAGTCTTCCTGTAGGCCACCTGGGCTGAGGACAAAGGGAGAGCTCAGGGATGTGGCGCCAGGCTGGACGGCTCAGTTCCCTGCCCGGGGCCACAGGGAAGGAAGACCAGACTCAAGTCAGGGCAGCCCAACTTTAGCAGCTGAACATTCACGATGCCCAGCTCAGGCACCTGTGTGGGTGGGAGCCCCCCAGTCCACCGCTGCACATCACAGATGTCCACCATGGCTCGGCCAAGAAAGAAAACAGAGAACCACCTAAATGTTACTTAATCACCCACGGAGGACTGCTGAGTAACTACTCTATGTCCGTGTGAAGATTTCACTGCGCAAACCCAGGACATTAAGCACTGCACAGAATGAACGTGGGGCGTTCTCATGGTAAATATGTGAAAACGAACAGGATGTTTCTCTCGGGCAGGCATGGCAGAAGATGAGCGGAGCTTTCTTCCAAGGCAGAAGAGGAGGATCCAAAGACAGGGAGAGAGGCTATACCGTACCTCATACCTTCCACCACTGTTTGCTTCACCACGTATGTGAGTTTGTCTTAAATATCCAAAAGCAAGAGCCAGCCCAGTAATGCACGGTTCAAACCGGGGCCAGTGTGCATCCTCTCCTCTCACCTTCCCTGCCTCTTTCTGTCACTAGGTCTTTGGCAGTCGCATAACCCCCAAAGGAAAGCGTGAGGCTTACAAAGAAATTATAAAACTTGTATTTGGGAAGACAAATGTATGTACACAAAACACCAACATACCGGACTCCCTTCCCCAAAATGGCCCAAGCGTTATCTCTGGCACAGGCTGACAGGTGGGCACCCAACCTGGCCTCTGGGTGAGGGGTTGGAAAGGTGAGCTGTTCCGGGGCGGGGGGGGGGGGGGGGTGTCTCATCAAGTCCCTCCTTAATCTCCAGAAAACATCCACTTCTCTCCCCCACTGTTTCTGCACTCCCGTCCAAGAAACGGCCGTTTCTCACTTGCAAGAGCTTCCCTGGCCTGCCCTGTCCACTCCCTCAAATCGTTACACAGGGATCTTTTCTCAAAGTCAGTCTGAACCCACCATCCCTTCCGATGGAGCTCCATGGTTTGGGAGGGGAACCAACAATGCTCACAGGAGGCCCTGAAACCACACTGCCATCTGCCAGCCCCCCGGTGGCCCCGGTGACACCCGCCTGGTCAGTACCCCACAGCTCGCGCACTCAGACCCCTCGGCGCGGGCGGATCGCTGCTGTCCAGAGCGCGATTCAACACTTCGGCAGCTCAGCGGACTGGGGCGCCGAAGCTGCGCTGCCTCCCGGCCGGGCCTGCGGTTACCTTGTCTCTTCCTCTCTCTGTTACTGGCGGGACATTTCATCTCCTGGCGGCTCCTCATGATCTCTCGCAGCCGGAAGGGGATTTCCTGCTCATCCTGGTTCTGGGGCTTGCAATTCACCTTCTTCTTTCCTTTGCTGGGAGCGAGAACAGGAGAGTGAGATGCGCCCCTAACTCGGCCGAAGCAGAACCCGAGACACCGCAGCTGGGCCTGGAAAGCGAACCCGGGGGGCCTGCCTGGCTGCCGGGGCCAGGCGAGGGAGCATCCTCCCCGGAGACCGCCCCGAGCTGGGTTCCCGCAGGACGCTGGGGTGAGGGCCGCTCCCGGAGCCCCAGGGCGGCAGGGACTGCACCCCGGAAGGGGGCCAGTGCCACGCCGGGGACCCTCGCGCCTCCGCTCACCCGGCGATCCTCCGGCGCAGCCACGGCCGGACGGAGCGGGGGGGCCAGGTAGGGACTGCGGGGCACTGAGACCCACCTGCGCGGTTCGGGCCACGGCGCTGAGCGCGGCGTCCCCCGCACCTGCTGCTGCCGCCCCCGCGGCCGCCCAGGACCCCCAGGCATCGCCGGCCCCACGGGCGCAGCACCCCGGCGCCCGAGTCGCGCCATCCGCTCGCCGGGTGCTCCCAGAGTAAGCCACTTCCGCCCTACCGCACAGTCCCGCCCCACGACCGCCATTTCCGCTTCCGGCGCTCAGCTCTGCGACATTGGGGCGGTGCTGCTCTCGGGCGAGCCGCGATTGGCCAGAGCGGCCGCCCCTCACGCGCTGGAGGGCGGGGCCCGGGGCTGCGGCGCGCGTGCGCCCGGTCGGTGCGGCGGGTGATGCTGCTCCGGAGTTTGGTTGCGGGAGGCCGGACGGTGGCCGCCGCTGCCCGCGGTCCGGCAAGTACCGGCGAGGCGGGCGCGGGGGCGGGGCGCGTTCGGGGGGCGGGGGCCCGGTAGGGACAGAGACTCCGGGCCCGCGCCGCCTGCTGTCGTTCTGTCCCGGCCCCGGCCCCGCCGGCAGGGCCGCCCCGCGCGGGCGCGGCTGTGTCCAGTCCCTCGGGAGAGCCGCAGTGGACGAGGAGCTGGTGCTCCTCGCCGGAGTTGGAGTGAATGAGGAAGGCAGGGCGGTGGCAGTCAGTGTGGAGCGCCCCGGACACCAGCGAGCGGGGGACCGGACGCTGGGGCCGGGGCCGGAGAAGGGGGGAGGCTGCCGGCCGCGCCTTGGAGCGGGGGGTGGGAGGGTGGGGGAGGCTGCCCTCGCGATCTTTGCGGCACGCTGGAGGGGACAGGGAAGAAGGGGCGCTGCGTCAGGCAGGAAGGGCAGAGGCGAGGCGCGCGGCTGCACCGGGCGGAGGGAGCCGCCGCTGTGTGGCCCCAGCCCGCAAGCTTCCGCCCCCACTTCTGCCCGGGGAGGAGGGGTGCCAGGGCGCCCCCCACCCCCCATCTGCTGGAGTGCACGCCCCGTGCGTGTCCCTGAACCCAGCACTTCTCCAGGCCCGTGTCCACTTTGCAGAGGGGAACCCGAGCCTGCAGATGAAGTAACTCGCCCAAGATCTCCCGGCAGTTAGGAATGGGGGGGGGGGGCGCCTGCAGCTGGGGGCGGGCAGGGCTCACCAGCGTATGTCTTCTCAGGGGCCGCGACGACTCTCCAGCTGGGACCCGTGCCAAAGGCTTCCTGGAGGCCGCAGCATTCTTAGCAGGCGGCGTGCCTGGGTCCACGCCTGTGAGGGCCACAGAGATTTCTGGAAGGGCCCTGTAGAGGAGGGCTCTCAGTCAGGTGCTGAGGGCAGCAGGCAGCCCAAGTCGGCCGTGCCTGGCAGGGCCCCCCCTGAGCCGCTGTACCCCCCACCGCCTGACCTCCAGCCCCCCACAAACTGCTGCATGAGCGGCTGCCCCAGCTGCGTGTGGGTGGAGTATGCCGAGGCGCTGCTGCGGCACTACCGGGACGGCGGCGAGCGGGCCCTGGCTGCCCTCGAGGAGCACGTGGCTGACGAGAACCTCAAGGCCTTCCTCAGGATGGAGATCCAGCTCCGAGTGAGGGCCGGAGGCTGAGCCCACTGGCCCGGCACCCACACCGGCTCCAGCCTCCTCCTCAGGAAGCTTCACGGAGCTTGACACGTGGCCCTTCGTGAGGCCTGTGTCAGGCAGGACTAGGAGGAATTACCGATTGACTTGACCTGAGAATAAACGAGCCTTATGTTAGGTTGTCAAAGAAACCGTGAGCGGCCTTTGAACTTTCACTGAGAGCCTGCAGGTTTGGCCAAGTATAAGGGCGAAGTAAGGTCCGTGTCTTTGACAAGCCACATGACGACTGCCCCCGGAGTCCCCTTCCATGTCCCAGCACCCAGAAGTCCTGCCCCAGGGTCCGCCGTGGTTATTCTCAGTGGCAGAGGGAGAACTGTCCGGGCCCATGAAGTTGCTATTGGCAAAGCCCTTGGTGGGCGTGAACGCCTGTCGGCAGCCTGGGAAGGCCCTTCCAGCTGGGGGGCTCCTTGGGGAGACGCCCACTCACCAGCCAGCTAGAAGGCTGGTGATCAGCCCGCGGGGCCCTGAGCCTCCAGTCCTCCCAACCCACTTAGACACGGTGACCCAGGCAACTGACCAACGTACAGGGACTCGGAGGCCTCCAGCACCAGCCCTAGAATCAGCGTCCCGGTGCTAGCCTGGTCCTCAGCTGCGGACCCGGCTACGGGACCACTCCGCCCGGGAAGAACTTTGTCTTAGTGCCCTCACTGCCGATCCTCATCTCCTGCCCACCTCCGTCACGGACGTTGTCCCAACTTGCCTCCCTCCCCCCAGCAATTCCAGGCGCCAATATCAGTAGCCTGGATGGGGAACTTTGTATTTTATCTCTCCTCATTTAAAGAAAACACTAAGATTGCAGAACGGACTCAGGAGGGGTTCGAGCTGATGAACAGGCTTCCCAGGTAGGAGTCTTAACATAAAGCTGGCATATCCCGTAGAGTTGTGTGGGCGAGAATGAAGCAAAACGCAGGGCCTAGTTAGACACCCGTGGCTCGGGCCATCTTTGTGGATGGCTGCATGCCCTCCAGGAACAGGGTTTATGGTGCCCCATAGCTATTGGGCTATATCTCACAGAGCATCTCGTTTAACATGTCCTCATACAGATTCAAAAACGTCCCAGAAAGAAAGCTTTTCTTCAGGGACAACAGCAAAGCTTGGCAGGCTCTGAGGCTCCATGAAGGGTGGCTTATCGCAGAGATGTGGAGGTTTTCCATGTCTTTCTGCAAAACACAGATTTATGGGAGGTTTTCTGTATGTACCTGGGTACACGTACACATACACATCTGAAGGATCCTACTGAGTTAGCGCTACTGCGGAATGATAGTCACAGTGAAGTCCCGTCCCGGGGCAGCCACTGGCCTTGCTCTCTCCAGCAAGGCGGGCTCCTCCCCTGCACAGCCCACGGCAGTCAGGGATGCCCACGTAGCACCAGCCCAGTCACACGGCTGCAGGTCTTGGCTGGCCATTGGTTTGTTTCATGGGCACCGGCGGGCCATCTGTGACGTGTCGGGACCTGGGCTAGAAGCTGCGGTCCCCCAGAAACCTCTGCTGTGTTCCACTCCAACATGGAAGACGGAGGCTAACATGAGCATTATCTGGATGCACGACTCTAGGAGCGCGAACGAGTTCTAGCTGCCATGAGGTCCTATGAAAGAGCCATCCTGCTCTCTCCTGGGGGGTCACTCTGAGGAAATGACCCTGGGGCAGGGCTCTGAAGTCCCGGGAAGAGGGAGCAGAGCGAGTGGGGAGGGGTGCACCGTACGCCAACAGAGCAGCAGGTGCAAAGATCCTGGGAGAAGGGGCCGGGAGCATGGAGAACGAGGCAGAGGAAGGAAAGGTGAGGTCAAAGAGGTAGACAGTGGCCAGACTACACGGGACTTTGGGGGCTGTGAAGATGGATGCTTTAGAGGTCAGAGAACTGAAAGTGGGGAGACCCAGGACCTCAGCCAGGACAGTTTCTTCATTTCCAAGACAAGTAGCTTGTCTGTCCAGCAGTTCGTGATGGCACATCCCGTCCTTGTCCAGATCCCATCCTCAGGCCTATGCCTGCCCCTGAGCTCTCAGGGGTGGTGCCCTCCCACCACCCTCCCAAGTGGCCCTGCCAATCTCATTAGTGTCATGTCAGGGGTCATCCTAATCCGCTTACCTGGAGGCAGGATAAATGCCCAGCCGGTCCCCTGCTGGGGGATGCCTGGACACTCACACCCACGGCCTCCTGAGACCTGCCCAGAGCTTGGTGAGTACTGACCTTCCTTAGCCGCGCTCTTGGCGGCCACTTACCTGGGGGGGGGGGGTTTCTGCGCAGACGGTGGGGAGTTGGTGGGCTTTTCACTGCTGTGCTGATGGCTGGAGCCGCAGGAGTCTGCCTGCTGTCCTAGTTGGAGGGGGTCCCCACCTGGTCACTCTCAGTTCCCCCATATCTAAGGATGCTTGCAGGCAGTCCCAAAGGCCAGCGATGGTCTAGTGGACCTTGGGCCATGCACTCTCAGCCAACTTGAGTGGTCCTCACCCGGAGATGGGACTGCGGCTGGGGCCACTGGGAGAGCTTGGCCTGTGGTTTCCACGAGGCTAGTGTCTGATAGGGAGTTCCGTCTGGGTCAGGGCTGTGCACGCTGGGCCCATGACCTGGGACTGGGCCGCCTACAGCATCTAAGCTGTGAGGGGTGGGCGTGATGGGGCCTGAACAGCCAGGACCACCAGGCCTACCGCAGGTCAGCTTGGACCCCGTGTATGTCCTCCTGGGCTGGTGCAGTTTCTGGCACGGGGCATGAATGTTAGGAAAGATCCGTGCTGGGGTGTATCTGGTACTGGGTGCCCACCCCCACTACCCAGCTTGCTTCGCCTGCCCGTCGGTCTCAGCCATGAGGCTCTAGCCAGCAGCTGGTGGCAGCCCAAGGCTGGCCTCAAGCACCACAGCCCACAAGACTGGAGTGGCAAAGGGGGCCCACGGGGTGGTGCTGGGGGCTCCTGTCTGCATCCTGTGGTTTAACCCCAGAACCTTCTAGGCTCACGGCGGCCCAGAGGGATTAGAGTCACCCTCTGGGGCTAATAGGCTTAGGGGAAGCCGGGTTGCCCTTGAGCAGGGTCAGTAGGGCTTAGGACATGCAGGGAGAAGCAGAGGGGAGGTCGCCCTGTGCAGTGGGTTCACGGACACCCCAGGTGACACTGGTGCCCAGGGCAGCCTCCCAGCACAGTGAGTGGCCAGGGCGTTTCCCAGCAGAGGGAAGAAACTGCGGGAGGTGGCGGTCGCTCAGCTCCGCTCGGGACCTCTGAGACAGGGCCCTTCCTGCCAGGCGCCTGCCCTCCGTTTCCCTGTCATCCTTCGCTGGCACAGCTAGACGCCTGGCATGCTGCCGGGAATGAGGCTGAGTGTCGCTACCCCCAGGAATCGGGGTGGGGTGTGCAGAAGGGGAGATGGCTGAGCGGGGTGCACCTGGGGTCCTCCTGCCCGCCTCCAGCTGGGGCCCCACGTGGAGATGGCAGGGGGCCACCATCGAGGTTGTGCTCAGGACCCCCGGTTTTCCTGTTTCAGGACTTCCTCTGTTCTACTGGATTGAGACCTGCAAGGGAGGCAGAAGCAAGGGGGCTGACCGGGACTCCCTGCCCCCCCAGCTTGGTGTGTCCCCAGCCCACGGCGTGAGGGAGTCTAGAAGCCAGAGTTTGCTGTGGGGTCTCTGCCAGCCTGGCCATGAACCTGGAGCCACCCAAGGCCGAGATCCGCTCGGCCACTAGGGTGACAGGGGGGCCCGTCACTCCCAGAAAAGGGCCCCCCAAATTTAAGCAACGGCAAACCAGACAATTCAAGAGCAAGCCCCCCAAGAAAGGTGTCCAAGGGTAAGCAGAGCTGGTGGAGAGCGCCCCACAGGCTACACAGGAAGTGGGGGGGCTGACCTCCACAGCAGGAGGCTTGGCCATCCTTTCTTAGCCGGGGGCCTGAGGGTCCCCCATTCCTCAGCACAGGTGGCGGGAGGGCTCGGGGGCTCCTGTCACCCTCTACCTGTTGCTGCCATATGGATCAGGAGACCACGCTCACTGCCACTTAGGGCCTCACCCACAGCCCTCGCGCCCGCGTGTGTCCCTACACGCTCACGCACAGCCAGGGCACACTGGCAGACCTGGGGGCCTGCACTCAAGCACATGTGTGCCCCCATGCATCCCCACTCCCCTCTTCCCGGCCACTGGCCCTGACCACCCTGTCCTGCAGGTTTGGGGACGACATCCCTGGAATGGAAGGTCTGGGAACAGGTATGATGGCTGCCAGGTTTTCCCGGGTCCCCCCCCTCCCACTCTCCTGCCTGTCCGTGTGCCTGGGGCTCCATCCTCCCTCTGGTTTTTCCAGCCAGAGCTCACCTAGAGCACCATCCCAAGCCTGTCCTTCTTTCTCTGCCCCAACATCGAGCTTGGGCCTCCCCGAGGTGGGGCTGCTCCCATTCAGTGGGTTTACTGGATACTTGGAGGGGCTGGAAAGTGACAAGGAGGCCTTGCTAACTTCTCTGTCTCCCTGGCGTGCCTTCACCCACCTTCTAACACTTGACACCCTCAAGCTGGCGTGCCCTGGGGGGAGGGCTCTCCACCCAGGACTTCCGCTCTCACCACTTGGGTTGCAAACAACAGGGTCTGGAGGGGGCGGTAGCCCCTGGGGCCAGGAGCCTCCCGGTGCCACTGTTCCTTCTCCTGCAGACATCACGGTCATCTGCCCGTGGGAGGCCTTCAACCATCTGGAGCTCCACGAACTGGCCCAGTACGGCATCATCTAGCACCAGAGCCTGACCCAGAGCCTCGGGGCCACCTCCCCTGCTGCCTGCTGCGACCCCTGCTCAGGATTCCTGTGAGGAGCCCCTCCCCCACCAAGGGTGTCCAGATCGCCCGGGTTGAGTCTGAGACCCCTACAGGGAGGCAACCTCAGGCCCCCAGATGCCAGTTGCCAGCTCCCCGCCAGATGCCTCAGGGCCAAGCAGGCCCTGCTCAGCCTCCAGAAACACTGGCTCACAGACCTTCTCTTAGGGCTGGAAAGCCAGAGCAGGGTCTCCCAGGAATGTTCGTCACAGGCCACTCCTGCCCTGGTGTCTGGTGATGAGAACAAGCTCCCCTCACTAGCCCTTCCCAGCTGCTGCCCTTGGGTTGGGGATGCCGGGAGGGGGGAGTCCTGGTGGTGCCTGACCAACACGCCTCCAAACCCCTCACCGGCAGGAAACGTCCTTCCCAACGTAGCCCACGCATGCTGTTCTGGTTCCAAAATAAAATTCGCATACCCCCGTTCACTCGGCTGGAGTGGGTGGTGGGTGGGGGCAGGGTCCGAGGGCATGGGTCTCCAGCAGGGGCGGAAGGACGAAGGTGCAGGGTGGTGGGGGCAGCAGGGGCCTGGCCAGGCTGAGAGGGAAGGAAACCCACTAGACGCTGAGTCCGGGCCCGTGGAGGCTGGGGGTCCATGCAGCCTGGCCAGCCAGGCTGGGAGGCAGCCACATGCACAGCCAGCCCCCGGAGCAGGCCTCACCAAGGAGGCAGACGAGGCCCAGCAGCAGTTCATGCCAGAAGGGCGCACTCAGCTCGGCCTCAAGGGAGGAAACAGGTGCAGAGAGATAAGGGAATTCGCTTAGTGGCCCAGCCAGACTGTCCTTAGCTGTCCACTACCGCTGGCCAGGTGCCCACTGGTGACCCAGCAGTTCCACGCTGGACACCACACCCGGGAGGCCTGGTGAAACGGTCGCTAGCAGCAGTCGCTGTCTGGGAGCCTGCCAAGGGTGTCTGCGGGGACCAGGTGACTCTGTGGGACCTGTTCACAGGGCAGCGACCGGACAGTGATTCCCGGGTGGGGCCCTCTGGGATCCCATTCATGTGGAAACCAGGAAAAGCCATGGTAACCTGAGGCAATGAAGGCCGGTCAGGGTGCCCATGGGCAGGAGGCGAAGCAGCCTGCTGCGACCGGCTCCTTGCCTGGCCAGGGGTCCGTGTGGGTGTGCAGAGGGAAGGCTTCCTCACGCTGCCCCCTGAGATGGGTGCCATTTTCCGTAAATGATACAGCTCACCAAAATTTATTCCCGCTAGGGCCTCGCCGTTGGCCACCACGGTGGACAGAGAGGGCTGGGCAGCAGGGAGTGGGGCGGCGGGGGAAGCTCAGAGGCTGGGTCAGAATGGGGTTGGCGGCACACAGCCTAGGTGTGCGGAGCCGGAGGTTGGAGGCGATGGTCGGGGGTGCGAGTTGGAGTTGGGGGCTCGACAGCAGGCTTGCATCCGGCCGAGAGCCTTGTATACTCTGGGCAGCCTTGGCATGCCCTGTAGGAGGCGGGCGCTGGCGGGTGCGGCTCATGCAGGCCATGCGGGGTTGGCAAGGGCTCCGTGGTCGAGAGCAAAGTCTCCGAGAGAGAGTGAGGTCAGGTGGCGGTGCAGGGACTCGTTCTCGAAGGCCCAAACAGAACTGGGAAGGAGGTGGACATGCTGTACCCTCTGGGAAAGGGACCCCTGGGGGGCGGGAGACCCAGCAGGGGGAGGAGGCCCGAGTGTCTGAGATGCAGGGCACTTGATCCAACACCTTCCCTGGGGGGCCCACAGGGCTGTCAGCCCTGGGCCAGTTTGGCGGGGGGCCTTTCTGTCCCCGCGGTTCTGGGGCTCCCCGCCACCCCCTGGCGGACAGCCAGGGCCCTTGCCAGCCGGGCCGCCAACAGAAGCTCCAGGCCCTGGACAAACACAGTGGCGATGGCGCAGGCCCCGGCAGCCCGGACGTTCCCACGCAGCCACCCTCGGAGCGCAAGGCCGCAGCCCTCCAGGTGCACCAGCCTCTGAGTGGCCTCATCCGGGCCCAGAGCTCCGAAGCTGCATGGGTCAAGGTCAGCTGCTCCATCTCCCCTGGGGCTGGCGCAGCAGGAGGCAGGGAGGCCGCAGGCCTGGGCCCCTGTGGAGCTGCAGTTGAAGGACCTGCAAGGGAACATGTGGCATCGGTCCGGAGGGCAGGGCCCCCATTCTGGGACCCGGCGCTGAGGAAAGGTCTCTCACTGACCCTCCGAACGTCCACGGCCACACACACACACACACACACACACACACGTGCACACACAGACGCATACAGGCACAGACACACAAGCAAGCTCACGCAACACGGACACACACAGATACATTCACACATAGGCACGCACCAACAGACACAGGAGAGCCCACACACGCACATGCACGCACACAGAATAGACATGGACACGTGCACACACACACAAACAAGCAAGCACACGCGTGTACGCACAGAGAGACGCGTACACACTCACACGCTGTGGAGGGAGAACTGTGGAGTCCAGAACAATGTCCCCATTTAACTTAAGTGCATTTGACGTTGAGACATCCGGTATGATGACCCAAAACACTCCCCAAACTGAGTTTCTAAGTCTGCCGGCTCAGCTTCTCCACTGTGACCCCTGTCCACCTGGGCCCCGGTTGGAGGGGGCAGAAACACGCGGGGGGCCTGCGTGTGTGCATGGGCATGTGTGCACACACCCGTGTGTGTGTACAAGTGAGCACGTGTGCGAGTATGTCCGTGCAGTCCAGTCGGCTGGCCGCCAGGGACTCCCCCCTGCCCTGTGGGCTCTGGGACTCACAGGTTCCGCGTCCAGTCCTGGTAGGAAGACACCCCACAGCACTGCAGCCCCAGCTGGACCTGGTCAATGAGGAAGCGCAGGTCCGGGTCGTCCTGATAGTGGGTGATGGCTGCACGCAGCATGGACTCTAGGCTGTCCTGCAGCGGGCCCCAGAGGGCCACCAGCAAGGACCCCACCACCGCCTCCAGCGCCAGGAAGGCGATGAGACCCCCAGAGAAGCAGTGCAGCAGGCAAGCGTTCTCGCAGAGGGCGCCCAGAGAGCCCGCCAGGCTCACAGCACTGACCGCTAGTCCCCCCAGCGCCAGTCCCAGCAAGGGGTCTTCGGGCAGGGCCGCTTCCCCGGTCCCCCGCAGAGACCCCTTGACAGCCAAGCCCCAGAGCCCGAAGGCCAGGGCCAGCACACCGAGCAGAGAGAAGAGGAAGTTGAACAGGAAGATAAGGCATTTCAGACAGCTGCTTCCCCAGGGCAGAGAGGAGGCCGGGTCTCCCCCAAGGCCTGCCCTCCAGACCCGGTCCTCTTGGGGTGCCTGGCAGCTTGCGGTGAGTGGGCTGCTTGCGGGGAGAGGCTCCCCCTGGCACCTGGCGCCCTGTGGAGGAAGGAGGAGCACTTGGGGAGACCTCACCGGCAAGACGGGATAATCAACAGAGAGCGCCACCTCTTCCAGGCTGGGGTCAGAGCCTGGCAGCGGGGATGAGGCTGGCCAGTGGACAGAGAAGGGAAGGCTTGCAGACCCGAGATGGCCGGGGATGGACACGGCGGCCTCCAGGCTTGTCTCCCGGCCCGACAGCCGGGGGATGGGAAGGCCTGTCTCCTGCAGAATGGAGAGGTGGCTGCACCCCGCTAGCTCGCGGTAGAGACTAAGTGAGGCAGTCTCGGGAAGCAGGCGTTCCAGGAACGCATGCCCGTCCTCGATCCCCTCTGTGTGAGGGAGGACGTGGGCCCGGCAGTTCAGGCACGTGGCAGGCGGTCTGAACAGCATCTGCGTGGGTTGGGCTGTCCATGCAGTCCAGAGAAGGGCTTCCCCACCAGGCCCAGGAGGTGGAGGCCTCCTCCCCCCCGGGGCAGAAGGGCTGGCCCAGGGGACTGTCCTTTCTGCTTCCCCCACTCAGACCAGCCCTAGCGTCGCAGGATCCCACTCTCTGAGCACAGACTCGGGACCAGGCCAGCCAGGCTCCCAGGGCAGGGAGAAGGACGTCCAGGAGACCAGGGCTTTGTGGCAGTCGGGGCCTCCCTTGCCTTGCCCTCCAGCGGGACGCTCAGCCACGCCCTGGGCACCGGTCATCCCAAGTGCGGGAAGTAAAGAAGTGCTGACCCATCCCCCCGCCTTCCCAGAGGAGTGGCTCGTGGATCCCTGGATCCCGAGGTTTAGAGAAGCTGCTGACTCTGCCCTACTTTGTCCCTTCACGAACAATCTCCATTTCAGATCTGCCTGCCCCCACCCCCCCCCACCTGCAGGCAGCTGTGGGATGCACTTCTGTTCGCTTCCTGCTGGAGGGAGAGGGATGGTCTGCCCTTGAAGTCTGGGAGAATTGGGAAGCTGTGGCCCTTTAGGAAAAGCAATCCCCTGGGCCACACCTAGGCAGGGCCTCCCTTCCAAACCAGTGTACCAGGAAGGGCTGCCCTCTGCTCCCCACATCCGATTCTGCCTTGAACCCTCACTCGCTGTGAACTTGGAGGGGAGGAAAGGGGAATTGATCAGCCCCCCAGACCCCAACAGTCAGTGGGAGCAAAAGGACAGGCTGCTGGGCCAGGCTGGGGGTTGGGGGGCCTGGGTCCGTCACAAGAGGTGGGCGGGGGCCACGAGGTTACAGATGCCCGGAGGGGTGTCGGGATGTTGGCCTTCGGCCCCTCCCAAGCCGAGCTCACTGTCTTGCTTCCAGAACCGCAGGCCACAGTGGGGAAGGGGCGAACCCGCAGCAGCAAGAGGGCGGAGAGGTCAGGGGCGGAGGGGAGAGCAGCCGAGGTGCTGAAGGCCCCATGGGCACACCCCCTGGGTGTGTGCTTTTCTCTGAGTGTGGACATACCCCACACCCCCTCACACACACGAGGGGAAGGAGTTGTGGCAAGGTGCTAGGGGAGGATAAAGCTTGGGATTAGTGAGACTCCCCCCCCCCCCCCGCCTCGCCCTAATCTTAGCTCCTGGGGGGCAGAGGAGGGCACTGACCGGCCAGCCCAGCCCAGGCCAAGGCTCAGGGTGGGGCTTGGGGCCAGGGTGGGTGAGAACCGGCCTGAGGTCCTCCCAGGGCCTGTGGGGCGGCCAATGGTTGGGGGGGTGGCGGAGGCCGCCAGGGGACTGGCTCACCTGGGACAGCAGGGGGCGCCTTTCCCCCTCCTCCATTCTGCACCCGGACAGGTGTGCTGGCCCCCAGCCAGGTGTCTCTAGCTCAGACACTGGAGCTGGTGCCCTCAGCCGCGTCCCTCAAGCTCTGCAGCCCAGGGCCGGGTGAGCTGTGAGCCGAGCCAGGATGCCACAGTCACGACCAGGTCATGTGAGGCATCACACTGTAGGGCTTAAGACAGCCCCTGCCCGTGGAGACCCAGAGCACCCCCGGGAGGGCAGAGCTGCAGCCTTGGGCGGGGATTTCCTGGAGCTCTGGGCAGGCGTGAGTGGGCGGGGCTGTCCTCCCCACCCCGTGGCCACCACGACAGGGGTGCCCTGTGGGCCTCGGTCTGGTGGGCCTGACGGCTGCTGCCCGGGACAGGACAGCCCTGAGAACTGGCTCAGGGAAACGATCCTGGGCGACCGGCCAGCCCTGCCGGGTCCCCCAGTTCAGTCTCTGTGAGAATGAGACGGTCTCCATGGGCCAGATCACATCTTCCTGGTTTCGAGGGACGTGGGCTCCTTCGTCGTCCTGAGTGTCTCTTGTCAGGGCTGGCCTCTGTCACAGTCAGCGTTGTGCCCAGAGCTTGGAAGGCCCCGGGCCACACAGCGGCCCTGCACATGGGGCGCCCGAGGCCCTCTGACCCTGTCCTCTCCTCTGTCCTTGGCTTTCGTGGGAAGGAAGGCTCAGAGCGGATCCCCACCTACTGCCAAGGCTCTGAGAACACGGGCACATGGCTCTCCCCTGTGCCTTTGTGATGCCAGAGGTCACAAAACGAATCAGTCTCTGGCTTGTGGGGACCTCTAGAGGCTGGGGGGGGGGGCTCTGCACACGTGTTTGCACCGTAGGAGAAGGGGGGGGCCTCCTGGGCAAGGCCACGTGCCCAGCCTGTCTTCACCGTCCTCTCCCCTGCTGCTCCCTGGCTTCTTTTGTTTGGTGTTGGGAGCGCAGCCACCCTTCCTTGCTTTACCCACCCGCTTGCAGTCCGGCCACACGGGGTGAACAGCCCAGGACGCGTGTGCCCTCCGCCCTTGCTGCCCCTGAAATCTCCCTGGGTCTAGCTCCGGACCACACCCCACCCTGCAGGCAGAGGCCTCCCCTCGTCTTTCGGGACATTATTCACTTCGTTTTGTAGTTACTGGCGTTCTTGCTTCATGTCCCCCCACGCCCCCACCAGCTTCCCGCACGACAACCACCCAACGGAGCCCCGTCCCCATTCCTGACCTGCGGGCCCAGGAGGGTGGTGAATGGCTGTTGGGTGGAAGCCACTGTGGTTCGGAAGAGTTCATTTCACAGCGTCATTGTGACAACAGATTTACAAGAGAGACACAGTTGTGCCACAGACAGCCAGGACAGCAGGCCACTGATCGAAGTCAGTGAGCGTCCTGTGTCCTGGGGATGCGGCAGCGGAGAAACCTGCAACGCCGTAGCGAGCACGAGCTCAGCTCCAGTGAAGGGGAAGTCACAAAGCAAGGGGGTAAACAGGTGAACACATGTGATTCTTTTTTTTTTGGATAGAGACAGCGAG
>PISX010001723.1:179859-184224 GCA_004024625.1 Mellivora capensis | reverse complement strand
CCTCCTCCTCTTCTTCTTCTTCTTCTTCTTCTTCATTTATTTGAGAGAGAAGGGCAGAGGGAGGGAGAAGCAGGCTCCCCCTGAACAGAAAGCCTGACACAGCCCATCCCAGGACCCCAAAATCATGACCCTAGTTGAAGGTAGACGCTTAACTTACTGAGCCGCCCAGGCACTCCTAGAGTGAATTCTTTAACTAGGTTTCTTTATCCTAACCTCTCAGTGAAACTCTTCCACATTGAAGAAATAAAGGTGTTGTTTGAGAGGGATTGGAGGAATGGAATTAGGGAGATTCTGGAAGAGAAGTGGTGAGGAGGGGAATGAGGGCTGGAGAGTGCTAGAGGGCAGTGGGGTCAGTGGAGAGGGAGTGAGGAAGAAATCAGGGGTGCAGGGCCCCACGACGGTGAGTGGTGAGCCCCTCTCAGAAATTTCGCCTTGGGCTGGCTCTCCCTTGGGCCCTCTGCCAGAAGAAGCTGCCTGGGGGTTGCAGGAGCCTAATGAATAACAAGATCGTTCAACCATAATTTATATCTTGCTGTTGGCTAGAACTGATACAGCTTCTGTCTGGCTAGTTTCCCTTGTCATATAAATAATTTATTTTTCTCTCATAGGAATCTCTTAGTATACCCAGTGTTTCTTCATAGTGAACACTGGAAACAGTAAATACCATAGGCTTAATTTAATTGCTAAAAATCTAACTTGTTTTGAATTTAACGTCACCAGTGATCTCCTTCATGTCAATTTCTCTCGTTTTATTAACAGACGATCAGAGCTAAACAAAATCCTGCAAACCTTAAGTGAGGTAATCAGAGTACATCCTATGCCTTGTTTATCATTACTGTTTCTGTTTGGGGGAAAGCATGGAGTTCTGCGTTCCTGAGGAGAAATGTATTCAAACTTCCTCAAATCTGTCATAGAGAAAGATTGACTAGACTAGACTAATTCCATTGCCCCAGAAATCCGAACTGGATGGATTGAGAGTCAGAGCTGGAAATAACCATGGGTGGATGTTACAGGGAAAGTTTCCTAAAACGAGGGCCCCAGAATGAGCTCCCTTGTGTGGTAGTGAATTCTTGACGGTAGCAGGATGCACGCAAACCTTGTTTGCCCCAGTAGCTTTGACAGTTGGGCGGAAATCTGACAGCAATGTGAATTGGATGATCCCTAGGGGTTATTGTGAGTCTAAGATTCTGTGAGGCTGTGATAAGGCTGGGTTGTTTGGTCTGACATTTGCAACTGTCAAAGGAACCTATATATATATATTTTTTTCCAGACTTATTTTACCGTGTGTGCCACAGCAGAGGCCCAAAGGTCAGTCATTTTTAATACTTTTATCTGTATTATTTTGCTACTCATGAGAAATAAGGTATTGAGGGGTTTTAAATGTGTTCCTCTAAAATAAGTAATATTAAAAAAATAAATACATATTCATACATTTTGGATATATGTTTTTGGTCTCTGAAACACTCATGGCTCTGTCACATGCATCTTCCCATTTCTTTGTGGATTGCAGAGGGGTGGGTGGGATTGGGCCATTTGCCTCTGGTGCTTGGATGCTAAGGACTGTCAGTATCCTTAGCCCCAAGGGCCACCAGTATAATCAAGAAATGGCGCCCAGTGGTCCAGTCTGGTGAAGGCGAGACAGAGAAGGAGGAACACAATATGGTGCTTGGGAGAAGGAGAGAAGGGAGGAGAAGACGGGAATGCAGGAGAAGAGAAGAAATTAAAAAGAGGTGCAGGGGTGAATCAGAGATTGCCGGACAATTATTTGAGGTTGCACGGATGATCATTTTACATTGTGTCCATCAGCTGTCCTGGCTGCATAAGCTAATGGCTCACATGGGTCAGTAATGTCATCACCTGAATCCAGAGCATTCTGTGGTAGCACAGGTCCCAGAAAGTGACAATTTCTGCTCATCAAGCTGTTCATTGGTACAGATAATGGCAGTTCCTCATAAAACTGTAGATTGAATCCCTATCTAATATATATATATATATATTATGTCATTTACCACTTTTGGTTATTTGCAACATTAACATTTTTTCGCGTAAATCAAGACTAAGAAAAAAAATAAGCGATAATGTCTTAAATTGCTAGTTATCAGATGATCTAGATCGAATTGCCAGAGAGGTTTTAGATTTAAGAGACCTCGATGTTCATCCAGGCTGGTATGTGACAGGGCTCTCATGATGGAAATTCAAACACCGACAGATAATAGACAAGTAGCCAGCCAGGGGTAAGACTCTAGATGTTAAGATGCTTGTCTTTGCAAGCAAGTTGCACCCCTGCCAGTTCCTAGTTCCTGCAGGCAAAATGAATCAACAGTTGTGTGTGGTCACAGGGTCTCTGGTTTGCAACCTCTGCGACCGTAAACCTCTATAAATGTCTCATGGTCAAAGTTGTGGGTGTTCGCAGCTTCATTGGGGTGTCACTCCAAGTTCACAGCATCAGTGTTTCCTTTCCTCACTCCCAAGTTTGAAAAAGCATTTACAAATCTGTAGGTAGATTTCCAGTTTAGTAACATTCCGATTATCTATATTTCTCTTCACAGCACATTAAATTGTACATTCACAATAAAAATGAATAAAACAATGAACATATGTGCTGTAATGGTTGCTTTGAAAAGAGCAAAGATTCATCCGATGGGTAAGTTGTCTCTATCTTTATTGCTGTGTTCTTTTTCACATGACTTTGATGTGTTCTTCTTAAAACTGAAAATATAATAAATAAATTTAGGTATGTGATTGCTTTCCGTTTTGACTCTTGGACAGTTTTTAGTGAGCTCTAAAAGGTGATTCTCCCTCTACCCTTCTCAGTAAAGTTTCAGTATACTGTATTTGGAAATAAGATAGGAAAAAAACCCTACTGAGAGAGAAGGACTTCTGTCTGGAATGTTTGATGCATTGCTGCTGGCTGTATTGACTTCGGAACTCTTAGGAGCTGCTGAAGAGTAATCGCTATTGCATGCATAGAACCTCCCCCAAATTATTCACTCAATAAATATTTTTGAGCACCTGTTATGTTTATGTATGATTGTCAATATAATAGTATCCAGGGTTGTTTTTTTTTTAATCACCTGTCTTAGACAAAAGCTTTATAAAATGCAGCCACTGTAGAAACCATAATACTTGATGGATCTGAGCTTCTCCCTTGCCTTGTTCTTGACCATGTATTTTCTTCTTTCTTTTGCTGCTGTCTCCAGAACAGTGCTGCTGTTCTATCAGGATACCATGCCCTTCCTCGCCGGAAGAGTTAGGAAAACTGCAGTGGTATGTAGCAAACAGGCTGACCTTTTTTCCTAAAAGTAATAATGATAATAACAATAACGATAATAATATTTAATCGCCATGTTGGCTAAGGAATTTTGACCATGAAGAAGGGCTTTCAATTTTAGGGGAAATGCAGTTTTTTGTTGTGTCAAGTTTCCACTTGGACCATTACTTTGAAATAATGGTTTGCAATCTTGGTTGCACATGAGAATCTCCTGGGGAGTATTACAAATATTCTGGCCACTTCCCTCCAACCTTCCAGCCTCACCAACTGAATGTCATCATATTTTTAAATTCTTCCAGTGTGGTAGTTGAGAAAGGGCATCTCAGTGGTGTTTTAATTTGCACTTCTCTTATGAGGACTGTTTGAACATTTTTCTTGTATCTGGGGGTCATTTTTTATCTTTCTTGTTAATTGTGCGTTCATGTCTTTCCTACTTTTTCTACTGGATATGTTTTTTTTTTTAAGATTTTATTTATTTATTTGATAGAGAGTGCACATAAGTAGGCAGAGCGGCTGGCAGATGGAGAGGGAGAAGCAGTCTTTCCGTGGCGTGGGGAACGTGATGCGGGGCTCGATTCCAGGACCCTTGGGATCATGACCTGAGCCAAAGGCAGAGGCTTAAACCCACTGAGCCACCCAAGCACCCCTGATTTTTTTTTTTTTAAGATTTTATTTATTTGATAGAGAGCAGGTGGAGGAGCAGAGAGAGAACATCTGGCAGATTCCCACTGAGCACAAAGCCCAAGTCAGGACCCCATCTCACCTGACCCTAAGATCCTGACCTGAGCCAAAAGCAGGAATGAATGTTTTTAACCCACCAGACCACCCAGGCGCCCCTGATCACCTGATCAGTTTTTAAGAGTCCTTTATATAGTGGGAATATTAACCCTTTGTGGGATATGTTGCAAATATTTTCTCCCAGTTTGTCAGTTATCTTTTGATTTCATGTTTTTGTCACGCGAATTAAATTTTTAAAAAAATGTAGTTAATGGGGCTCCTGCCTGGCGGTTTAGTTGGTAAAACGTCTGCCTTCCATTCAGGTCATGATCTTGGGCTCTTGGGATCCATCCCTGTACCCCAAGCTCCCAGCTTGG